>QRDG01001733.1:58479-221578 GCA_012064385.1 Puccinellia tenuiflora | reverse complement strand
AACTTCTGGTAGTGGGGATAGCGCTGCTTTGAATCTGAGAATACCTCGCTAATAAAATAGATGGGGCGCTGATCCAGCCATTGCTTTCCCTCTTCCAGGCGCTCAACTACAATGACGGCACTGATAACAAAATTTGTGGCCGACAAATAGAGCAAGAGTGGCTCTCTTTCCTTCGGAGCCGCCAAGATTGGAGCATGCGTCAATGTATACTTCAGCTGAGCTAAAGTTGCTTCTGCTTCCTCCGTCCAGACGAAACTATCCGACTTTTTGAAGAGTTTATACAGAGGCAAGGCTTTATCTCCAAGCCGGCTGATGAAACGGCTTACAGCCGCAGCGGAACCCGTAAGCCGTTGTATGTCTTTTAGACAAGTCGGCTTCTCGATGTTTTGAATCGCCTTTATCTTTTCCGGGTTAACTTCAATTCCCCTTTGGAAAACAATGAAACCCAGAAGCTTGCCTGCGGGTACACCGAAGACGCATTTTGCCGGATTAAGCTTCATCTGGTACTCCCTTAGGTTTGCAAAGGTTTCCGACAGATCGACGATGAGGTTGCCGTGCTTCTTCGACATGACTGCAATGTCGTCAATATAGACGTGAACATTGCGGCCGATTTGCTTGTCCAGACACCACTGTATACACCTTTGGTAAGTAGCACCGGCATTCTTTAAGCCGAACGGCATTGTGACATAGCAATAATTGCCATACGGCGTAGTGAAGGATGTCTTGATTTGATCTGACTCCTTCATCTTTATCTGATGGTAACCCGAATAAGCGTCTAGAAAACATAGCATCTCTGAGCCGGCAGTTGAATCAATGACCTGATCGATGCGCGGTAAAGCGAACGGATCCTTAGGGCAGGCTTTGTTTAAGCCGGTGAAATCAATGCACATACGCAGCTCCGAGGTGTTCTTTTTTAGGACTAGCACGGGATTTGCCAACCAATCAGTGTGGACAACTTCACGAATGAATTTGGCGGCTGTGAGCCTTAGGATCTCCTTTCCAACCGCCTTGCGCTTCTCAGTTCCAAGCCGACGAAGGCCTTGCTTGACCGGCTTCGCGTCCTTGCTGACTTTTAGGGAGTGCTCGGCAAGTTTCCTCGGGACACCTGGCATGTCAGATGGAGACGAGGCAAATATGTCCCGGTTTTCACGGAAAAACTTGACGAGCTCGCCTTCCTATTTGTCATCGAGACCGGTGCCGATGATGGCCTCCTTTGTCGGATCCTCCTTTGAGAGCTTGATTTTCTTGGTGTCGTCCTTTGGCTTGAAGCTTGAGTCTACTTTAGAGGACGGCTTCTTAGTTGCCGGCATCTCATCAGGACCAATTGTTTTCTTGAGGTCCTCCAACTCTTCCCTGCAGATTGCTTGTTCAGCATGGACGGCATTGGAGGCCTCGCATTCCTTGGCTTTCTTGAAGTCTCCCCTAACTGTGATGACGCCATTGGGTCCCGGCATTTTCAGCATGCTGTAGATGTAGCAGGGCGAGCCATAAACTTGGCGAAAGCCGGACGTCCAAAGATTGCATGGTATGCACTTCTGAAGGGAACCACCTCAAAAGAGACGTCCTCAGTCCGAAAATTATCGGCTTCACCAAAGGTGACCTTCAGGGTAATTTGCCCCATCGAGGAAGCTTGTCGTCCCGGCACAATCCCATGAAACTTCACAGTACTGTGGGTGAGTTGTGACTCGGAAATACGCATCCTCCTTAATGTTGCGGCGTAAAGTATGTTGATACTGCTGCCGCCATCCATGAGAACCTTTGTCAACTTGTACTTGTCGACTATTGGGCTGACGACTAAGGCGTAGGTGCGCTTTGCAGGAACTCTATCTGGGTGATCGCTGCGATCCCATGTGATGGGTGTGTCGGACCAATCGAGATATTGAGGGACTGCGGGCACCGTAGCGTTGAGTTCTCGCCAAGCCGCATTTTCTTTGCGTGAACAATCTGTTGCCAGGTTGACGATGAGACTTTTGGCATGCTTAGGGAATTTGCTGCTTTTTCTTTGGAGGCGGCGTCATCCGACTCTGAAGCAGCTTCTTCCTTCTCTTTGTCGTCCTTCCTGGACTTGCGCTTGTTCCTTGACTTGCCGGCCTTGGGGTCCTTAGCGATGTCTCGATTAATGTGACATTGCTGGAGCGTGTGGAACTTGTCCCATCTGGCCTTAGATGATGGACACAGGGGTTGTGCTTGATGTCGTCATACTTCACCGCCGGTGGCCGGGATGATTGGTTATTTGCCGGCTTCTTGCCTTGCCATTTGCCATTGCTTGAACCACCCTTTCCAAAGGAGGCAGCGACCTCATGAGAAGGGCCGGCTTGATCTTCAACCTTCTTTTTCCCGGACTCACGTCGACGATTTTCGGCATCCTCCCTGTTGTCATCATCAGCGGCGGTGTACTTGTTTGCACAAGCGAGCAAGCCACCCAAAGTTTCCGACTCGTCGCTGTAGATCATGAAGCGGAAAGTCGTCCCCTTCCTCAGAGATTGCTTGAAAGCGTGGATAGCCTGAGTTTCTGAGACGCCTTCGCAAGCGTTCTTGATTTCACTCCATCGTGAGACGAATTCACAGCTAGACTCGTTCCTTTGCTGCATGCACCGCTGTAAGTCGAAAATCGACTTTGGGCGCTTATATGTGCCCTGGAAGTGCTAGATAAAAACACACTTCATATCACTCCAGGTATGAACTGTCCTTTCGGGCAGGCCTTCAATCCACATGCGTGCCGTCCCGGTTAACATCAGGGGTAAGAATCGCACTGCCGAGTCGGCACTGCCTTGATATATGTCGCAGGCACTAACATAATCTGAGAGCCAGGTCTCAGGATTAGCCGTACCGCTGTACTTCTCAACCATCTTTGTTACGTTCGACAAAATGGAGGTAGAGTTTGCTCTCTGATTGTTCTGCCAAAACACTTGGGGCCGAGGTATTGGGCATCTCTGGCCGACTTCCTCTCCTCGATTAGGCTTCGAACATCATTGGCTGGTGGCGGTTTAGCAACCGACTTTTCTTGTCTTGGTTCTTCCCTGTGATGGCTTTGGCTCGCCCGGCTTGCATTACGCGGAGGGCTTGGAGTCCTTTGTCGTCGTGGAGGGGGTATGTATTTGGAAGTGTTATCTCCCTCTTTGCGCGGTGGAGGCGGCGGTGGAGGTGGCATATGACCTCTGTTTCCCTCCCTTCGGGGTTGATTTTCCCTTCACGTCGTCGCTCCTGACGGGGTGGAGCCACCTTTTCCGCGCGAGGATCCTCCTTTCTCTCTCGGCTCCGATGCCTTTCCTGACCGGCTTCACGATGGCGTGAAGAACCTGTCCGGGATTCCGCGCCTCTAGGCTGCTTGTCCTTCGGGTCCTTGCTGCCTTTGTTGTGACTGCTTGAGCTGGCCGGGTCGTCATCTGGGTCGGCAGGGGCAGCAGCCACTAGCTTGTTAGCGGTTGACTTGCAAAGACGAGAATCATCAATGAGCCGCCTGTTTTGACTTGCGAATCATTCTGCTGCTGCTGTGCAACCTCCAGTAGATAAGCCGAATATTTAAGCCGAGCGTCACGATCCAGGGATTTGTCGAACATGACCTCCTGGGCAGCCTCCATATTTTGGCTGGGGTATTGAAGTAACACAGATTTGTCACCGGGTCACGTCGGTGGTGGTACTTCCTCCAGACTGAATTTACATGGTCGGCTTCCCACTTGCTATGGAAATCCAACCTGTTATGCAGGTTCTTATCACGAGCCGGACGGTAGACATCGTCAGCCCCCTTTTTCCCCTGCTTTCGGATGAACTCCGTTTCCTTGTTTGTGAGCTCAACTTCACGCTCTACTATCGGGGCGGCTTTGCTCCTCAAGTAAGGCGCGGCGCTTCTCAATGTCGTCCAGCGATGCGTTTGGAGGGAGTGGCATCAACAGTTGCTTGCAGCTCGCCATCTTTCTTTCGTGCTCCCTCTGCGCCACGTCGCCGTTCTTAGCGTCGATGTTGTCTCCTCCAGCCGGCCTTCTATCTGCCCCTTTGATGGAGCCAGTGGTGGTACGAAATCCACCTTGAGATTTCTGGCTTGCGGAGTTTTTTCTTCGCCATCGGCGGTTTTCTAGGTGTTGGGGTCGGCATTAGGATCCGAGATGTTTCTCATCAAGACCTCGACAGGGCGTCCCAAGCAGGACGCAACCTTCCAACTGAAATCGTCGGATTCTCCTTCGGATTCACGGTCTTGCTCCATAGGAGCGGTGTCCACTGATCCGGCTTCTGAATCTGCCTCCATCTGCAAGGCAGGGAGGATTGACTCAGGTAATGTCGTCGACTCGTTTGAGCCGGATTCTCTAGCCATGCCGACGAAGTGGTAACCCGGCGCTGCCCCCGAGGTTGCGTCATCTTCGGAGTCCTCATCGTCAGCATCAAATGCTAGATCCAGATCAGCTAGCTCCTCAGAGTCCAGATCCGATCCGTCTTCAATGTTGTAGGGGTGGGTGGTGGGCAAACTCGATGTGAAACCGAGATCGTCCAAAGCCTGGGCGGTGAAGCCGACGAAGATGTCGAAGCCGCCGATGGAGATAGTGGACCAGCCGGCAGGATCCTCCTTTGCCGGCGTCCAGAGGCCATCGTTGAAGACGTGGTCGGCTCCTGATTCGTCGAAGTAGCTCACCATGCCGACCGCGATGGTGTCGCCGATTCCGCCTGCAGCTCCTGGACAGATCGAAACCCCTGAGGTCTCCTGCCCCACGGTGGGCGCCAACTGTCGTGGTATTGTCGAATCTAGCCGCGGCAGGGGTGCCATCGAGCTAGGTAGAGAGAGGGGCTTTGGAGTCGTGGGGTGATCCGGCGACATAAAAGCGAGTTTACCCAGCTTCGGATCTCACGTCGGTGGCGAGATCCTACGTGCTGCTATAATTCACTATATGGCAATATCGCCGAGTTACAGTGGATTGAGGTTGAGATTGTGCGTGCCCTTAGGCGTCCCAGGGTCCGGCTTATAAAGGCGTCCAGACCCTGGGCTTACAGGAGGAAACCTAACCGACTAAGAACTGAGTCCTACTCTAACCCGGCTTGGGGCTTGCTTTGTGGGCTAAGTCTTCTGCAATGCGGGCCGGCTTCTAGAGTCTTCCCTTAGCCGGATGGGCCTCCCGTGCTTCAGCATACTGGGCCGCCCGGTAAGCCGGATTCGGCTTACCACCACTTTGGGCCACCCTGGTCTGCTGGCTTTTATCTTCTCTGTGAGGACCCCTGTTCGGCATAACCCCAACAATGACCAATTCATTTTTTTGAGATTATAGGTGAATTCATTTAATTACAAAATTTGGAATTTGAACTCCATTAAGTCATTAATTAATTTTATAAATTCAATATATTTTCATGTGTTTGTCAGAAAAATGAAATTAAAATATCAAATTGTTGATAAAAATGTAATCTATCTATTTATGACCAATTCATTTTTTTGAGATTATAGGTGAATTCATTTAATTACAAAATTTGGAATTTGAACTCCATTAAGTCATTAATTAATTTTATAAATTCAATGTATTTTCATATGTTTATCAGAAAAATGAAATTAAAATATCAAATTGTTGATAAAAATATAATCTATCTATTTATTTAATTTATATCTATTGAATTAATTTATATCTATTGAATTAATCCACCACAGAAGATCCGGGTCGACGACGTCACCCGGATTCCTCACCAAGCTGCGCGTCCCGGAAGGTAGCACCTCCCAGTGCCAGCCCGGTTCGTGTTACCAACCGGGACTAAAGAAGCACACGGATCATGTGTTTCCTTCGAGCGCTTGTGAGCCGTTGGATCAGAAGCACACGGATCGTGTGTTTCTTTAGAGCGCTTGTGAGTCGTTGGATCAGAAGCACACGGATCGTGTGTTTCCTTCGAGCGCTTGTGAGCTGTTGGATCAGGGCCTTTAGTACCGGTTCGTGTTACCAACCGGGACTAAAGAAGCACACGGATCGTGTGTTTCTTTCAAGCGCTTGTGAGCCGTTGGATCAGGGGTGTGTTTCTTTAGAGCGCTTGTGAGCCATTGGGTCAGAAGCACACGGATCGTGTGTTTCCTTCGAGCGCGTGTGAGCTGTTGGATCAGGGCCTTTAGTACCGGTTCGTGTTACCAACCGGGACTAAAGAAGCACACGGATCGTGTGTTTCTTTCAAGCGCTTGTGAGCCGTTGGATCAGGGGTGTGTTTCTTTAGAGCGCTTGTGAGCTGTTGGATCTGCACTCCCACCTCATCCACAGGTACACCTTCTAATCGCCTATAAATAGCGACGTCCCTGCAGCGAAACGGCACACAACGAGCGTCTACCTTTGCCACCGAACCCAATGGTTGGATTTAGCCTACCCGCTGGCATGTTCCCTAACACAAGCCCTCGGGTAGGTTGAATCCAACCACTGGATTAGGGTGACACAATGATGAATTGCCGAGGAGGTGGGAGTGGTGGTGGTAGAAATCATTCAGTTCATCGACCAAATACAAATCAAACGGTTTCACCTGCATACGCCCTACGGTGCATTTGATATGCGGGCACTCTCTAGCCACAGTAGGGTTGTATGCAGGTGATACCATGTGTTTTGTTCTATCTAGAAATCCTTCAGTTCATCGACCGAATACGGTTTGTATGCAGGTGATACCGTGTGTTTTGTACATGAACTTCTCACCAGTTTTTTTCAACACTCATACATAAAAAGGTTTTGAGAACACTCATACATAAATTGTTTTATATACTATTACACTCATACTTAGATCATGATCGCTTCTTCGGCCGTAACCATGGAGTTTCTTCATTATGTAACGGGATGCTTGGGTCAGTTTTCACTGTGAATGGCGGAATTTCATCAAACTTATTATAGTTTGCTGACATGTCTGTTTTGTCCTCGACTCCCACGATGTTTCTTTTTCCTGAAAGAACTATGTGACGCTTTGGCTCATCGTGTGCTGTATTTGTTTCCTTATCTTTTCTTTTTTTTCGGTCTGGAGCTCATGTCCTTCACATAGAAAACCTGAGCCACATCATTGGCTAGGACGAATGGTTCGTCTCTGTACGTAAGATTCTTGAGATCCACTGTTGTCATTCCGTACAGCTGGTCTACCTTTACCCCTTCTCCATTCATGTTGATCCAACTGCACCGAAACAAAGGGACCTTAAAAGTAGGTCCATAGTCAAGTTCCCATATCTCCTCTATGTAACCATAGTATGTGTCCTTTTGTCCATTCTCGTCTGTTGCATCAAAGCGAATACCACTGTTTTGGTTGGTACTCTTTTTATCTTGGGCAATCGTGTAAAATGTATTCCCATTTATCTCGTACCCTTGGAAAGTCAATACAGTCGAAGATGGTGACGCGGCCAATAAGTAGAGTTGATCTCCAACATCGGTGTCATTCATGAGATGTACTCGCAACCAACTACCGAAAGTCCCCATGTGTTTTTGTTTAATCCAGGAGTCAGGCTTCCCTGGGTTTTTGGAGCGTACACTATTCTTGTTTACCTCGATATACGGAGCCACGAAGGTGGAACTTTGTAGAACTATGTAGTATGCTTGAGTGAAAGAATGCCCGTCCCTACATATCATTGCTTTCTTTCCTAGCGTGCCTTTTCCACTAAGTCTCTCCTCATGCCGCGATTCAGGAAGACCAATCGACTTAATGTCGGGAATAAAGTCAACACAAAACTCAATGACCTCCTCTGTTCCATAGCCTTTGGAGATGCTTCCTTCTGGCCTAGCACAGTTATGAACATATTTCTTCAAGACTCCCATGAACCTCTCGAAGGGGAACATATTGTGTAGAAATACAGGACCGAGAACTGCAATCTCGTTGACTAGGTGAACCAGAAGATGCGTCATAATATTGAAAAATGATGGGGGGAACACCAACTCAAAACTAACAACACATTGGGCCACATCCTTCTGTAACCTTGTCAGACTTTCTGGATCGATTACCTTCTGAGATATTGCATTGAGAAATACACATAGCTTCACAATGGGTACTCGAACATTTTCCGATAGAAGCCCCCTCAATGCAATCGGAAGCAACTGCGTCATAATCACGTGGCAATCATGAGACTTCAGGTTTTGGAATTTTTTATCTGCCATATTTATTATTCCCTTTATATTTGACGAGAAGCCAGCCGGGACCTTGATACTGCTCAGGCACTCAAAAAATATTTCCTTCTCTGCTTTCGTAACAGCGTAGCTGCTTAAGTAATGACGCCCTTTATCCGTATGCTTGTTGTTTGGGTCTTTCATACGCTGCTGGTCCTCCCTTGCTTCCGGTGTATCTTTTGTCTTCCCATACACGCCGAGTAAGCCTAGCAGGTTTACGCAAATATTCTTTGTCACGTGCATCATGTCGATTGAAGACCGAACCTCTAAGACTTTCCAATAGGGTAACTCCCAAAATATAGATTTCTTGTTCCACATGGGCGCGTGTCCGGTAGCAACGTCTTTCGGAACAGAATGACCGCCAGGACCCTTTCCAAAGATTACTTCTATGTTCTTGACCATACCAAATATAACATCACCATCAGGGAGCTTAGGCTTCTTCCGGTGATCTGCCTCACCATTGAAATTCTTGTCTTTATTTCTTACGGGGTGACTGCCTGAAAGAAATTGACGACACCCCAGGTACACGACCTTCTTACATTTTTCCAAATATGTACCTTTAGTCTTATCTAAACAGTGTGTGCATGCGTTGTATCCCTTGTTTGACTGTCCTGAAATGTTACTAAGAGCAGGCCAATCATTGATGGTTACGAACAGCAACGCTCGTAGGTCAAATTCTATCTGTTTGTACTCATCCCACACACGTACACCTGGTATGGCCCACAACTGCAAAAGTTCATCAACTAATGGTCTTAGGTACACATCAATGTCGTTGCCGGGTTGCTTCGGGCCTTGGATGAGAACTGGCATCATAATAAAGTTCCGCTTCATGCACAACCAAGGAGGAAGGTTGTAGATACATAGAGTCACGGGCCAGGTGCTGTGACTGCAGTTCTGCTGCCCAAAAGGATTCATACCGTCTGTACTTAGACCAAACCATAAGTTCCTTGCGTCACCTGCAAAGTCCGGGAACTCTCTCTCGATTTTTCTCCATTGAGACCCATCAGCGGGGTGTTCTCATCATCATTTTCTTCTTCATCGTCTTCCATCATAACCCCTCTTTCTCCGTGCTTGGTCCAACAATTATAGCTGGGCATGAAACCTCTCCGAAGCAGGTGGCCTTGAAGGGTTCTCGACGAAGAGTGCTCCTTAACGTTCCGACAGTCCACACATGGACAAGGCATAAAACCATCATATTTGTTTGCCTCAGCCACATGGATAAATTTATGCAGGCCTGTAATAAAATCAGAACTGCGACGGTCGCCGTACATCCATCGCTGCCGTTCATCCATCTGCATATCATATAATTAAGTTTATCAAATACAATTAGAATAACATATTGAATACTGAAATGACCACCGTACATCGACACATGCAATATTTCTGTATCAATTATAGATGAGAAGGATAAAGCTGCTAACCTCGGTCGAGGATATCATTTTGTGTGAACTTAAGTGTGGCTCGGGCATTTCATCGAACACATCTTGTGCGTGGCAAAGGAAAAAAAACTAGCACCCACTTCCCACCAATCCGAGCAAAAAAAAATAACAGAGTAGAGAAGAAGGCGGGGGTTACGTATATAGGCAGGGGAGGGGCATTCGTCCCGGTTCGTGGCACGAACCGGGACCAAAGCTCGGGCATTCGTCCCGGTTCGTGGCACGAACCGGAACCAAAGCCTCCGCGACAGCTTTGGTCCCAATTCGTGCCACGAACCGGGACGAATGTCCCCAACCGAACCGGGACCAATGCTCCACGGGCCCCTGGCAGCTCGAACCGGGACCAATGCCAGGCATTGGTCCCGGTTTATCAGTCAACCGGGCCTAATGCCAATTCGGCAGCGTCCGAAAGGTGGTTTTTCTACTAGTGACTTTCACTAATAATTGTTTTGTTTCTCCTAATCACAAGGGAAAACAAAGAGCAAACCCAAATCGGAGTAAAATCAGAATGAATCGGCTAAAAATTGGAATGAATCAGACTCAATCTTCTCATCTTCTCCAGAGAAATCGTCCAAATCGGAGTAAATCAGAATGAATCGGCTAAAAACTGGAATGAATCGGAGTCAATCTTCTCATCTTCTCCACAGAAATCGTCCAAATCGGAGCATAACCGCCCCCCCCCCCCCCCCCCCCCGGGCGCGCGTGCCTGGCCTGCACGCCGCCGCCGCGTGCCTGGTCACGCCACCGCCGCCGCGTGCCTGGCCACGCCGCCGCCGCACGTGTCTCCTCCGCCCTCAGCCGCCTGCTCCCTTCCCCCGTCTTCCCGCCGGTGAGCAGCGGCGCACGAGAGGACAGCGGCGGTGCGGGAGTCAGAGCCAGGAGGGATTAGCGAGGCTTTTTTCCTTTTTTTCTTTTCGTTCGGTGCGGTGATTAGCGAGGCGTTCTCCCACGTCTGGCCCATTCGGTCGAACGACTCAGTTCCGCATATCAGTGGAATATTCGCTTCCGAGGAACTAGTCCGTTCCATTCCATAGACTCAACCGAACACAGGAATGGCTTCCAGGTGCGGAACCGTCCTGTCCCGTTCCACCTAATTCCAGAACCGAACGCACAAAAGGGAGAAAAAGGTTGGCACGGACTGATGTGTGGGTAATCATATCATACGAACTCGTTCCCTCCGCCCAACGGCACTATCAGACAAGCAGGTGAGTGACCTGAATTCGGCAGCCTGCTTCCCCGCCAAACTACAGGCACAGCTGAATCTCAGAATCTGTCATTCTGCCGCCTAATAAGCACAAGAGATGATGTCGATCGCTAATACCGCTGTGCATATCAGTACTAGCTCCTCGATCAAGGTGCCGCTGATGCTAGTGCGTTTTGCTCAAACATTGTCCCGAAATTTCTGGTTGATCGTGGAATTCTGTGGGAGCCCGCGAATCCTTTTCTATTATAAGACCATGTCTGATAATAGATCCTTATAATGCGGTACCGCAATTTTTTTTTAAGGTAAAGCTAAAACCTGTTTTGTGGTACCGCACGGGCAGCAGCGGAACGGTTTTGCGGTTTATGTTTGCAGTATCTGTTCCATCCCTGCCCGTGAGGTACCGTGAGGTACCGTAAAACATGTTTTACAATTTAGCATGTACTTATAATTTCAGAAAACAAAATTTTAATATAGTAGTCACGTAAATCTAAAAAATTTAACTCCAAATCGGGAGGCGTGCAGAAGACAAATGGGGGACAGTGACTGGGGCAATGCAAGACGAGGACGTCGGCTAAGCAGCTCAAGGACGGCTAGCGGAGGCCACTCGAAGTGCCACCGGATATCCGCGAAGCTCTACTAGATCCATGGCGGCGGCCGCTCGGGTCATCTCAGACAGGTCGGAACGACGACCTGCGAGCTTTCAGACGGGTGGAAATGGCGTGGCGAGGGACGGGGAGCTTTTAGGCGGCACAGTGGCAAAGAGGGGCCGCACAAAATCGTTGTGGGATGTGGCGGACGGAATAGAGCTAAAATTTCACCACTTAACAATGAGGTCATAGAAAAACTGAATTTCTGAACCAAAACAGTAGATATAGCATGGTTAGGGTTCGTCTTGATGGAACTTTTTTTTTCCAAATTTCGGCCAAAATATGAAAGTTGTTGCGGGTTCATAGTACGGTTTTAAAACCTTAAAAAAGGATATATAACGGAAATCCATTTCGGGTCATGGGTGCATCTGCACCCATGACCCAAAAAAACCATTTTCCAAATGTCAAAAAATTCCAAAAATAAATATGGAGATAGTTTAACATATTTCATGTTAGCACAAAAAAATTCGCGGTGAAAAGACATTTTGTGCGACCTGTGCAAAAAAGACAAATCCGGATTGATACAAAAGACTTTTGTACGAGACGTGGTATTGTCTTTTTTGCACAGGTCACACAAAATTTCTTTTCATAGCGAAATTTTTTGTGCTAGCACTAAAAATGTTGATGCATATCCGAATTTTTTTTCGGAATTTTTTGACACATTGAAAAAAAACTAAAAATGTTTTACCCAGTGGGTGCATCTGCACCCATGAGCCAAAAATCCGTGTCCATATTATAAGGGTTTTACCATCTTAGAGGATCTGCTAGAGATGGTCGGTCTTAAATCAGAAGAATGATTTTGCCAATCCTTTCTTTGTCCGTAGAGTATACGAGTAGAATTTTGGTATACTTGTATATACTAGTTAGCGTGCACGTGCAATGCATGATATTTATTCTATTATATACTGATTGGTTCATCATGCTCTTATGAGTCCATGACTGCTACGATTATACAAATTTTCAAGTATAAGTCTCAACGAAACAATAACTATTATTTCAAAAATATCTTTTGCCAAATTTCAAACCGTAGAGACATGCGTACCCACTGATCGATACACACTTGTTGATCGGTTGGTATTGAGCATATATGTTTCTGTAACTTCTTGCAAATAAAATGCTCACCCACACCATTTGACATGAATAGATCGACGATTTCACATTTCAAAAACTTTCATAAAACGGGGAAAGAAAACTGAACGCATAAATTTTACCATATTGCAATTTATGACTAACTAAACAATCGAATAACTATTGTTCCCTACAAAACCAAGTAACAACCGTCAATGAACTTCAAACACCACTTCCATCATATACTGAAGCAACCAGTCGGCCACCACCACCGTCCCGATGAACCATATGATGCCCCAGATATGTAAACATGGTTAAAAAAATCGTCTTGGTCACCCCCCCCTTTTTCCTCCTGAAAACAGCCTAATAGATATAATCCACTATGCAATATAACATCCTATAAGTTGAGGCTCTATTATATTACGCAAGAATACCATGTTATATGATCAAGTAAACTATAAACTGTTACATGAAAAACACAGGAGCATGTTAATGTTATAAAATTTTCACCGGTGCCCTAGTTGGTTGGGTAAGCTTGCACTTGCACACACGTCTCAATTAAATTTTATAAACTTCACTATTTTTTTTTGTAAAGATTGTCATCTCAATTGAGCGCTTGACTTCTGTATTTTGAAAATCAGCCCAAAAAATGAAGAAAAAAACTGCCAGGCCTCTTAGAGTGGAAATCGACACCATTCATCCATCTATCTCTGCATCCGGGCAGGTGGCGAAGGCTACTTGGCGGACTATATATAAAGGAAAGGGGTCGCTTCTGGAAAAGAAGCAGGCTCGGGCTATCCATCCGACCGGACAAGGAACATATTAAGGGCTTCTTTGATTCATAGGATAGGGAAATCAAAGGAATAGGAAAGAGGTAGGAATAGGAAAGGATGGCAGGTGCAAACCTTGCCTCGTTCCTTGTGCATAGGAATCAAAGCATGAGGTGTGAGTGGATTATTTCTTCCTGTACGTTTTGCATTCAAACTGAGATCCACGGGAAAAATTCCTATGATTTTCCTTTCCACCATTCCCATGAATCAAAGGAGTGAATAGTAGCATCTTTGGAAAATTTCCTATCCCTCTACTTTTCCTCCATATTTCCTGCAACTCAAAGGAGCCCTAAAGAAGAACAGAAGAGGAACATCGATCAAGTTGCACACCATATGGGAAAGAAGAGAACATGGTACTATTGGAGCTTACACGCGCATATATGTCTTGAGACTACAAAAAGCTCTTAACCTCGGTTCTAATCATGTTACTGAAAACAAAGTCTACATGCACCCATGTGTTGACAGATTACAGTTGTATCTCCATTAAAACAATCGTACTGTCATTAATAGAAGAAATCACATACTTGGAATGGACTGTAGAAATTCTTGGCATGACTTATTGCGGTGACCCAGCACACCACTGCATGTTGTAGTGCGCAAGTCGTTGACATAATACTCACAGAAGGACTTATCCGTGAATATTACATCCCTCAGAGTAGTACAACAGAAACATAGCAGGTCCAAGGTAACACTATAGGATTACAACATTCAATACAAAATCTTGAGAACCTCCTTTATACAAAAGCAAGTCTCATACAAATGAAATCCAGAAAAGATTCAATTCGTATCACTAAGCTGGAGATTAACTCTAGCTCTATTCCTAATCCACTACTACTATTGTCATAGCCCTAATCTATTCCATCTGGAACATGTTTATCCAGGGTTGTACTCCTCCTTCCAATAGATGTTGTCTCCTCCATGGGCAGTGTGGTCTTTATGTATGCCATTGACACTGTTGTCGTTGCCCCTCCATTGCCATGGTTGTCGTCATTCTTCCGTTGGTGAAGTAGCGGTCAACTCCTTCAAGCTCCACCAGGTCGACTTGATTCCTTGTGGAAGACCTCCTCAACATCGTGATGGATATCTAGCAACGCCCTTGATGGCTCCAAAAGTCTAAGCAGGGGGTCAAATAGGAAGGGGTGAGTAACAGCGTTACTCAGCAAGTTCAGAATATGTAGAGATAAGGTGTTTCATGCACTAGCTACTGCCAAAACCTCAGGTCTTTGGCATAGATGCAAGTTTTTGCAAACATTTCTTCAAAGGATAGATTTTATTCTGAAAACTATGTCCCAGCCTCCACCGGTCTTGTGAATCCAAATGGGACTCCATTCCGGCCTCGATCTCGTAGTTCCATTCCGGGAACACGGTTGTGATATCACAAATTTGTTGTTTGACTCTGCAGAGTTGCATCACTTTACCCAACAGTTGCCTGGCCTTATATATGCTCTCTTTACACTCCATGAGTGTTATAGCCAAGACTCAGGACATCCAGCCATGTGGAGCTTCTCCCAAATCAACACACATCCGCCCATTTATGATGCGGTAGGGGAATCATGTTCCACGCATACCCATCACCCCTCCCGAGCTTCCCCACCAATTACCCCGTCGGGCAGGAAGAGCACGCGCTTCCACGCTGTTGGCCGCCGCAACGACCCAACCCGGTGTAGGCCTGCCGAGGATATGCGGATGAGAAAAGAAGCCTCTGACTGACCCCGCCCATACAAAGTCCGTTGGTTGATGCTTTTACTACGGCGAAAGGATCACTGGAACAGGGGTTATTAGTTCTTAAGGATATATACCTTCCCATACGATGGAACACCGTACCTATTCATCTTACCATTGTTCCACCGTCAACCAATAGTATATACCACATCATTCGAAAATACTTTTTCTTTTTGATGCAAGTGAAAGGAACGTATAAGTAACTTTGCAAGTACTTTGATAAAAATACATCAAACGGTATGCAAGAATGAACTTGCCTATGATAATGGTGGCAATTCATGTCCTTCGGGGTTCTAGGGTTTGCGGTAAAACCCCGAGATCTGAAAATAGCAATGTAGTCCCGGTAAGGACTACTGAAACACTGTTAAGATGCTATTATGCATAAATATGAGATGCATCGTAAAATCCCCAAAAATACCCTGTCTCACAAGTGTAAGCTTCGTTTTACTTGATATTTTGATAACATCATATCCTTTGGTTTAGGGTTGTTTCATCATCTTTTAAGTGATGTTATATATAATGAGATTTAGATGAATGATTATATAAGATTTATTTGGTTACTTAATCACTTGCAATTATTTATTTAAAAGTATTTGAACTAGTTGGTATAACTTTCTTAACTGTAAGGAGTTACTTATTCAACTATTCTTTGCTTAACAAATTCCAAATATTACCAACACAAGAGTGAATGAATTTTAGATGAATTCTTCTTTGTGTGTTTTACTTAGGATGAGTTACAGGACAGTCATTTCTAGAATGTAATAAAGTTTAAATTATATCTTTCGAACTTATTACTAATTTTTCCAATTGTTCTTCTTTTAGAAAATAATTATTTTTGAAAATAGTTCAATTCATTTCCACTTATGGATCCTTGAATTTTTGAGGATAATTCAATTCATGTCCACTTAAGGATCTTTGAATTATCCACATAAGAAAATCTTTTCAAAACTTATTTTTGAAATTAATTCAAATCATATCCACTTAAGGATCTTTGAATTTTTCACTCAGGAAAACTTTTCAATAAATGAAATAAAAATCATATTTGAAATCCTTATAAAATTTTGAGTTGAAAACATATTTTTATTATATTTTTAGGACTTTATTTAAATTTTCATTTTTGAATATGAATTGAATTGGATTTGATTAAGAATCTTTTTTAAAAAAATTACCAATAGGTCCTTGGTCCAACTGGGTTGAACCAGGTCAAGGACTGGCTCAGGTCGGTCAAACCGGCCTAGCCACTCTTCTCTCACTCCCCCGAGCGCTCGCTCGTTCCTCTCCCCTCTCTCTGGCGACTCGCCGCCACCGCGGCGGGTTCCGGCCGTCGCCGGCCACCTCCCGCGCCGCTGCTCCCCGGTGCTTCCCCGATTCCTTTCCCCTGCACCTAATTCCTCAAGGGTCCGCCACGTATGACCTCAATCGGTCGCCTTTGCAAACCCTAACCCTAGCTGCGGTTTTGGTTCGGCCGTCGGCGCGATTCTCCGCCGCCGTGCCCCTGCTGCGTCACCTCCTCATCCACCACCTCCTCCCTGGCCCCGGGTCGAGCACGAGCTCCTGGGCCACCTCGCCTCTGTGTCGCCTACCTCAACCTCGACGCCGGCGGGATGGCTCTCAGATGGATGCAACCCCGGCGTCGTCGGTCTGGTGGTGGTGTGGTGCTGTGGTGCTCGCTTCTCCTCTGGCCCTCCTCCACAGACCACACGGGCACTGCTCCGTCGTCTTTGGAGTTACGGCCATGGGCGTCAGGTGATTCTTCTTCTTCCTCCTCCTTTCTGCTCTCAACTCCCTCCTAGATCTCTCTCTCTGATCTAGCCTAGCTGCTATGCTGCGCATGCTCTCCTCACCGACACTTAGCAAAACTGATGCTTATGTTATAAACATGCTTTGTTGATGATGCTTTTCTTATCTTAGATGGTTTAGAGCTTAGTTAATTAGTGTTCTGTGAAGAATAGGATTAGGGGAATTTTTAGATAGCAGATATATAGAATTTTGTGTGAAAAGAAATGGATTTGGGACTTGATATCATGCTGAGGCTGTGCTGTGTGCTAGTGTGGAATTAAATTTATAGCTAAAGAATTTAGCTGAGCATGTTGTGATGCCTCCTCTGGAGTTACACAGTAGCTAGCTTGCTATTAGGCTTTGTAAATATGCTTTTATGCTTTCCTGTGCTTCTTCCAGTGTACAGATGTGCTAAGCTCAGTTTAATCCAGTTCCCTGGTTTACTGGCTTGTGTGTGGTGTTTTAATTCATCCTGGTGATGAACTAATGTGTGTGCTTATGCTGTGCTTGTTGTGTTCCTCACTGTCAGTCATGTTAACTGAAGAATCTTCAGTTTGACTAGCTAACTGATTACAAGTTATATTCTAGTTTCATAGATGAATTTTATATGATTCACTCACCTAGTGGACATGTATTTATTTTGAGTGCTTATGATATTAATTGGTTGATGGTTCAGCATGTTTACCTCCTGGTAATAAATCTTTATGTTGTTTATTTGCTGCCTAGGCATGATTTACACACTGTGGTGCCTCCAGAGAGTGTGCACAAAGCTCAGATCCATGTCTAGCATGATCTACTAAAGCTAGTGTTGTTGAAACGATTTAAGAAATGTATTCCTGGACAGATTTGGCTTTTTAACTGATAAGAACAGATGTTGTACTTGCTTTCTTGGCCTAGCCTATGATGCAAAGGCTGAGGCACAACTTGATAAGAACAGATATCAAAATTGTGACTTTGATTCTCTGTGATGAGCTTGTATGGCACCACCATACAAACTGAGAGATCTTTCCCATGCTTACTCTTTCTCTTTATACTTATTTTTCCTATGCCTTTCTCCTCCTACTCTCCTCTCCTTTCTTAGAGAACTGATAAGAACAGATCTGCCCCTCTCCTCTCTTTCCCTCTCATCTAAATGCTCTTGAACCTATTAACCTGCTGTTGGAGAGAAGCTTGGTCTTCTGGAAAGTGATGATAACCTGCGTCTTGTGGCTAGCCTGCTCCTCCTCGCTGCTTGACCTATTTCCTAGTTGTTCTAAAGATTTGGCAAGATATGGTTCCTGGATTAAATTGGGAGGTGTTCTTGAGTTGTTCTTAGTGTTCTTGAGCTGTGGTGAAAAGTGAGCAATGGGTGGTTTGCTTATCAAGCTTGCTGGTTCGGCTGGCTAACTTGGGAATGTTTCTGGTATAGCATTAGGAGCTGGTGTGATTGTGCTTAAGTGAAAAACATGTGGTGCGGTTGGCTGCTGTGGTGTTTATATACTGCTGGCTGGTTGTTGTGGTGCCGCCACACAACTAGGTGACTCCTCATTTGCATGGGTGAATAAGGTGCTTGGTTGTCAACTCCTTATGCAAAGGCATTTCTTGGGGTTCAAGTTGAGCTAGATATTTTGCTTGTGGATAACTCTCCTATGTGGCAAGCTTATCCCTCTCATGCTTGGTATTATCCTCTTATAGGATTTATTTTTGGGCATGCCAAGTGGCTTTTGTTACTAGATGGGCTTGTGGGCTAATTCTCCTATATGGGCCTTGGAATATGAATGGTGACCAAGTGGGCTTTGAATATCAGATTGTGGGCTTTAATGATTTAACTTTCTTCCTTGGTAATTAATACCATTGGAGAAGTTTTAAGATGTGGGCTTTCTTCTTATTAGGATCTTGACTAGGTTAGAGGGATTAATAAGTTGCCTTCTTGATGAATGGATCAATGTTGCCTCTTGTCCCTTGTTGCCTTTGTATCTTGCTCAAATGGATCATGTCTCTTGCTGCCTTCTTGTTGCCTAAGTTGATCCATGATGTCTCAAATGATCCAAATGATACATTGTTGCCTTTGCTTTAATATTGATCCCTCTAGTCAATATTTGGATATTAGGGCAAGTTCCTAATATTCATTAGTTAAGCTCCAAAATTAAATTGCCTCACCCTTGTGGTGAAGGCAAACATTTTAACCAAAAGAAACTTTTTTTTTTGTCCTTGTTTATTTTTATTTGAAATTCAATTGCTTTTATGCATACAAAAGAAATCTGTTAACAAGGTAGCTAATCTTGTTACCAAATTACTTCTATATAACACAAAACTTTTGAATTTCTCCCAAGTTTAACTAGAACAACTTCTAGTTTTCTTTCTTGTTTGTTTTGTCTTGCAGGAATGAATTTGAGAAGATGGGGAGATAAGAAGACCCGGATACGTTGAGAAGATCAAGATTTAGTTTAGGGATTTACTTCCCTCTTTTTGTAATGTTATATTTATTCTTGAGAGATATGTACTCATTTCTATAAATGTTGTAATATCCATTTCTCTTTTAATTGGTAAAGTTTGTATATGCTTCCATTTGTATTTGTTGGATCCAAATTTACTTTGGACATTTATATTTGTAGTTGTAATTGAGATGTACTTATTTGATAATTGATGTAATATTACTTATTCTTTCAGTTTAGAAAATTTGTAAGATTTGTATAAGATCATATTTGTATTTCAATGAACTTTGGACATTATGATTCTAAATGTTTATGTAATGAGATTTGTGGGATGAATTTGAGATGATGTGTGTATGAGTTAATGATATTGTAGTGTAAAGATTCTTGTAAGATCAGGAATGAATGATGATGTTTGATGAGATAATATATGAGCGAGATGAGAAATTTGTTTATGATCATGTATATAGAATGATAACTTGATATTTGTGTTTTGTATTCAATTGGGATGGATATATTGTGATAAGAAGTGTCGAGAATTAGGAAAGGTCACGTTCGATTTGCTAGTACCTCGACAATCGACTAATTTGACCAATTAGTCTGTCAAGCAAAAACTAATTTCTTATTATTGTGATTTCAATTTCATTTGGTATAAAGGTCATCTCGAAGTTTATTGCACTTGACAGGATGATCTAAACCCTAACTCATCGAGTCAAGCGAAACGTCGATCACTTTATCTCTTTTCTTTTAAAAGCGCGAAAATTTCCCGCAT
This sequence comes from Puccinellia tenuiflora, assembly GCA_012064385.1. NCBI lineage: Eukaryota > Viridiplantae > Streptophyta > Magnoliopsida > Poales > Poaceae > Puccinellia > Puccinellia tenuiflora. The sequence continues at coordinate 201,631 of QRDG01001733.1, read as the reverse complement.
TTTTAGATGCATGCTATGCAAATGCACAAATTCTATTTCTACCCTTTCGACTCTCTAAACTGCGGGGTATTACATCCTCTCCCCCTTAAACTAAACTTCGTCCCGAAGTTTCGACTCCTCTCACGTAGGGATAAGTAGAAAGAACTTCTGCATATATTGATTCTCTCAAATTCCTTTCTGACGTTGACGTAGATCTAAGTGATCCCTTGTCCAACATACTTCTGTGCATCCTCCATTGGTCTATACTATCCATCCGCCGACTTTCATCGATTAGTTGACACCTTCCAATGATCTTACGACTTCTTCATGTCCCTCTAATCATCCAATTCAGACTCCTTGCATAACCCTGACTTTGTAGCCCTGTGTCGAAGATCCTCTTCTACCTCCTTATAAGAACTTTAGGTATGATTGTTGGTATACTTCCTTATAATCAGAAGACTATAAAGACTTCATTTCTGATAGTAAGCTCATCGTTTAAGCTCCAAAACCTCTGAGATAACTGTCCTTACTGGCTATATTGAACATAAATGTTCCTAAGTGGTTTGCTTCCTTCAGATGAATTAGACATAGGTAATCCATCCAACCATAAATATTCTATCATGCAGGTAGTCCAATGTCACTTATATTCGGGGTGAACAATCCTTTTGATGTCAATCTCCTCGTATTCTGGTATTGACACGGTATACTTTCTCATCCTTGAACTCTAGTTCTTTTTATTCCATCTACTTTAGATCCTCTAGTTATAGCTCCTATGACCACTGGATTCCTTGCGAATTTCAACCTCCAAATCTCATCTGCCTCTTTTACTTTAGAATCTCGTAAAGATTTCCAGCAATGCTCATCCTTTCAAAGTACTTCTAGAGCATTGATAGTTAGTTCGACACTATCTCAGTCCAAGTATTCCTTCCAAACTCCGTGTTTCTTAACCCAAGTACTATGCAATACACTTTTTCACTCTCCCCCTTAGAGTTTCCTAATACTTCCTCCATTATGACTCTTCTGTTGGTCAAACTTCATTCAGTCAACTCCATCCATTTGAGCTTTGTAACTCACCTTTCTGCTTAAACTTCCACTATCTATACCTCATGGTCTTAGGAAGAACACAAGGTATATCCAACATATTGTGGATTCCTAATATTGTCCTCCAGTAAAGGGATGCTATTACCAGATTTCTAACAGTTTCCCGAATAATACATGGTATGTCCACCATCTGAATGGTTGGCCCTAAGATGTCAATCCTCTTGATAACACATCTTTCTCCACAGTTGCTCCAGGTATAAATTGTGACTTTAGGTACTTTGGCATCATATGTGTGAGACTACTTCTTCCAAATGGGTCCACCTTCTTGGCTTATCATCAATCCACGACAAATTAGATTCTTCTCCATGGTTATGATGTTCTCTTGAACATTGAACTCTTGTAGTTTCACTTCTTTACCTGGTTGATATGTCCTCTCTTGAACACCAACATGCTTCCATCCAAATACTTCACTTCCCTCTTCTCTTGCTGACTTAACCTTATTTATTGGATGCCTTTCTCACCACTCTCCCTTGTCAACTGTATGTGTATCCAACACAAAGTTATTTGCTTGTAGATGTCCAATCTCTAATCATGAACTCTTGTTTGACGGTTAATTTCTCCGCTCCTATTTCTGGTAATGCCTCTGAATAGTCAATCAACTTCCCGTTTATTCTTTAAGAACTGAAAATATCCATGTTCTTCCAACTTTAATACTCCTTTATCTCCAACCTTATGATACTCATAGACACATAAGTGTTGCTAAACTTCTGCTCAAACTCAATCCAAGTAGTAGCAATACCTCTTTATTGCTCCAAACATAACCTCTTCCACCAAGTTACGACAAATCCATATGTATTCTACATATTTCCTTCTTCATCTTTGAATTTGAACCTCCATGAAAAGACTTCCTGACTTGATATGTAAATACTCCATAACTTTCTTCCTGGTTATGTCTCCTACTGTAGCTTTCCTTGCATCATCTTTGGTAAATCCTTATCCAGCTATTTGTAATACTCTTGATCAAACTCACTTTGTTCCTTCATCCTTCCCTATACTAGTAAAATATGTCTCCCAAACCTAATATGATGTGGAACATGGTTCATACCCAACAGTGGCTTCATTGACTTGTGTCCTCTTGACTACCTTCTCTTCATGAGCTTCCATTGCTGCCTCAAATTTCTGATCACTCAGAACGCTCTCATACTAACCCATGTACCCTCTAGACCAGTAACATCAAGAAAGAACAAAATGTTGCAACATGCATTTGCACATTAAGTTCAAACTTCATGCCCGGGTCTAGTCAATAAAAAATCCAATAAGATCCAATAAATCCCAAATACAGTTATATATCACTCATGCAACATAAGCCCGTAAAATAAGTAGTACTTTGAGTAAAAACATCTCAAGTACCTAGGCTTAGATGCTATACACTACAAGTTAGGTATATATTACCTTATAAACCTATTCTATATAACAACTCTTGCATCACTGTCTTATGGGACAGGTTTATCCTTCACTCAGAGTATTTATCACAATTGACCATTCGCAATTGAGTAACTCTAACCTAGTGTCTAATTATACCTATCTCTATCTTAGTTCAAGAGGAACTAAATCTTCTTGGCATTGAACTTTGTCTTCGTGCCTTGGCATACTTCCATACTTCTTCATCTCAGCAAGTGTAGCCTCACGTTCACTCGTGTAGGTACTATAGGTATACATGAATATCATAATACCTCACTTTTGGACAAGTGCACTACTCCATAACCTCCATAAATGGTATCTCATTGCATATTGCATGGCTTAGTACATCCAACTCACTACTATCATACTCTTCTCTTCTCTTCTTTTTCCATCATCACCTCATGATAGGGATCTACTTCATAGGATATTCTCATCAATGATACCACATAGATATCACCGACTTGGATGTAACTCTATTTGGTATAGTCATGGTATATGGCATTACTCGACTTGTATACCAGATTAGAAAGAAAATAGATAAGTTCTATACCTATAGAAGAATAGATAAGAATACTCTATATAAGTATGATGTTATTATTCTCAAGTGAATAACCACCATAAGTTATAGAAAGATATAGTTTAGATAAAATAACTTCCTATAGTCTTTACCAACCTACAAGTCACCTAAAAGGGTTTTAAACCTAAGATCGCTTTTGCTCTGATACCATCTGCGGTGACCCAGCACACCACTGCATGTTGTAGTGCGCAAGTCGTTGACATAATACTCACAGAAGGACTTATCCGTGAATATTACATCCCTCAGAGTAGTACAACAGAAACATAGCAGGTCCAAGGTAACACTATAGGATTACAACATTCAATACAAAATCTTGAGAACCTCCTTTATACAAAAGCAAGTCTCATACAAATGAAATCCAGAAAAGATCCAATTCGTATCACTAAGCTGGAGATTAACTCTAGCTCTATTCCTAATCCACTACTACTATTGTCATAGCCCTAATCTATTCCATCTGGAACATGTTTATCCAGGGTTGTACTCCTCCTTCCAATAGATGTTGTCTCCTCCATGGGCAGTGTGGTCTTTATGTATGCCATTGACACTGTTGTCGTTGCCCCTCCATTGCCATGGTTGTCGTCATTCTTCCGTTGGTGAAGTAGCGGTCAACTCCTTCAAGCTCCACCAGGTCGACTTGATTCCTTGTGGAAGACCTCCTCAACATCGTGATGGATATCTAGCAACGCCCTTGATGGCTCCAAAAGTCTAAGCAGGGGGTCAAATAGGAAGGGGTGAGTAACAGCGTTACTCAGCAAGTTCAGAATATGTAGAGATAAGGTGTTTCATGCACTAGCTACTGCCAAAACCTCAGGTCTTTGGCATAGATGCAAGTTTTTGCAAACATTTCTTCAAAGGATAGATTTTATTCTGAAAACTATGTCCCAGCCTCCACCGGTCTTGTGAATCCAAATGGGACTCCATTCCGGCCTCGATCTCGTAGTTCCATTCCGGGAACACGGTTGTGATATCACAAATTTGTTGTTTGACTCTGCAGAGTTGCATCACTTTACCCAACAGTTGCCTGGCCTTATATATGCTCTCTTTACACTCCATGAGTGTTATAGCCAAGACTCAGGACATCCAGCCATGTGGAGCTTCTCCCAAATCAACACACATCCGCCCATTTATGATGTGGTAGGGGAATCATGTTCCACGCATACCCATCACCCCTCCCGAGCTTCCCCACCAATTACCCCGTCGGGCAGGAAGAGCACGCGCTTCCACGCTGTTGGCCGCCGCAACGACCCAACCCGGTGTAGGCCTGCCGAGGATATGCGGATGAGAAAAGAAGCCTCTGACTGACCCCGCCCATACAAAGTCCGTTGGTTGATGCTTTTACTACGGCGAAAGGATCACTGGAACAGGGGTTATTAGTTCCTAAGGATATATACCTTCCCATACGATGGAACACCGTACCTATTCATCTTACCATTGTTCCACCGTCAACCAATAGTATATACCACATCATTCGAAAATACTTTTTTTTATGCAAGTGAAAGGAACGTATAAGTAACTTTGCAAGTACTTTGATAAAAATACATCAAACGGTATGCAAGAATGAACTTGCCTATGATAATGGTGGCAATTCATGTCCTTCGGGGTTCTAGGGTTTGCGGTAAAACCCCGAGATCTGAAAATAGCAATGTAGTCCCGGTAAGGACTACTGAAACACTGTTAAGATGCTATTATGCATAAATATGAGATGCATCGTAAAATCCCCAAAAATACCCTGTCTCACAAGTGTAAGCTTCGTTTTACTTGATATTTTGATAACATCATATTCTTTGGTTTAGGGTTGTTTCATCATCTTTTAAGTGATGTTATATATAATGAGATTTAGATGAATGATTATATAAGATTTATTTGGTTACTTAATCACTTGCAATTATTTATTTAAAAGTATTTGAACTAGTTGGTATAACTTTCTTAACTGTAAGGAGTTACTTATTCAACTATTCTTTGCTTAACAAATTCCAAATATTACCAACACAAGAGTGAATGAATTTTAGATGAATTCTTCTTTGTGTGTTTTACTTAGGATGAGTTACAGGACAGTCATTTCTAGAATGTAATAAAGTTTAAATTATATCTTTCGAACTTATTACTAATTTTTCCAATTGTTCTTCTTTTAGAAAATAATTATTTTTGAAAATAGTTCAATTCATTTCCACTTATGGATCCTTGAATTTTTGAGGATAATTCAATTCATGTCCACTTAAGGATCTTTGAATTATCCACATAAGAAAATCTTTTCAAAACTTATTTTTGAAATTAATTCAAATCATATCCACTTAAGGATCTTTGAATTTTTCACTCAGGAAAACTTTTCAATAAATGAAATAAAAATCATATTTGAAATCCTTATAAAATTTTGAGTTGAAAACATATTTTTATTATATTTTTAGGACTTTATTTAAATTTCATTTTTGAATATGAATTGAATTGGATTTGATTAAGAATCTTTTTTAAAAAAAGATTACCAATAGGTCCTTGGTCCAACTGGGTTGAACCAGGTCAAGGACTGGCTCAGGTCAGTCAAACCGGCCTAGCCACTCTTCTCTCACTCCCCCGAGCGCGCACTCGTTCCTCTCCCCTCTCTCTGGCGACTCGCCGCCACCGCGGCGGGTTCCGGCCGTCGCCGGCCACCTCCTGCGCCGCTGCTCCCTGGTGCTTCCCCGATTCCTTTCCCCTGCACCTAATTCCTCAAGGGTCCGCCACGTATGACCTCAATCGGTCGCCTTTGCAAACCCTAACCCTAGCTGCGGTTTTGGTTCGGCCGTCGGCGCGATTCTCCGCCGCCGTGCCCCTGCTGCATCACCTCCTCATCCACCACCTCCTCCCTGGCCCCGGGTCGAGCACGAGCTCCTGGGCCACCTCGCCTCTATGTCGCCTACCTCAACCTCGACGCCGGCGGGATGGCTCTCAGATGGATGCAACCCCGGCGTCGTCGGTCTGGTGGTGGTGTGGTGCTGGTGCGGCTGTGGTGATGCTGCTGCGATGATGGTGGTGTGGTGCTCGCTTCTCCTCTGGCCCTCCTCCACAGACCACACGGGCACTGCTCCGTCGTCTTTGGAGTTACGGCCATGGGCGTCAGGTGATTCTTCTTCTTCCTCCTCCTTTCTGCTCTCAACTCCCTCCTAGATCTCTCTCTCTGATCTAGCCTAGCTGCTATGCTGCGCATGCTCTCCTCACCGACACTTAGCAAAACTGATGCTTATGTTATAAACATGCTTTGTTGATGATGCTTTTCTTATCTTAGATGGTTTAGAGCTTAGTTAATTAGTGTTCTGTGAAGAATAGGATTAGGGGAATTTTTAGATAGCAGATATATAGAATTTTGTGTGAAAAGAAATGGATTTGGGACTTGATATCATGCTGAGGCTGTGTGCTAGTGTGGAATTAAATTTATAGCTAAAGAATTTAGCTGAGCATGTTGTGATGCCTCCTCTGGAGTTACACAGTAGCTAGCTTGCTATTAGGCTTTGTAAATATGCTTTTATGCTTTCCTGTGCTTCTTCCAGTGTACAGATGTGCTAAGCTCAGTTTAATCCAGTTCCCTGGTTTACTGGCTTGTGTGTGGTGTTTTAATTCATCCTGGTGATGAACTAATGTGTGTGCTTATGCTGTGCTTGTTGTGTTCCTCACTGTCAGTCATGTTAACTGAAGAATCTTCAGTTTGACTAGCTAACTGATTACAAGTTATATTCTAGTTTCATAGATGAATTTTATATGATTCACTCACCTAGTGGACATGTATTTATTTTGAGTGCTTATGATATTAATTGGTTGATGGTTCAGCATGTTTACCTCCTGGTAAGAAATCTTTATGTTGTTTATTTGCTGCCTAGGCATGATTTACACACTGTGGTGCCTCCAGAGAGTGTGCACAAAGCTCAGATCCATGTCTAGCATGATCTACTAAAGCTAGTGTTGTTGAAACGATTTAAGAAATGTATTCCTGGACAGATTTGGCTTTTTAACTGATAAGAACAGATGTTGTACTTGCTTTCTTGGCCTAGCCTATGATGCAAAGGCTGAGGCACAACTTGATAAGAACAGATATCAAAATTGTGACTTTGATTCTCTGTGATGAGCTTGTATGGCACCACCATACAAACTGAGAGATCTTTCCCATGCTTACTCTTTCTCTTTATACTTATTTTTCCTATGCCTTTCTCCTCCTACTCTCCTCTCCTTTCTTAGAGAACTGATAAGAACAGATCTGCCCCTCTCCTCTCTTTCCCTCTCATCTAAATGCTCTTGAACCTATTAACCTGCTGTTGGAGAGAAGCTTGGTCTTCTGGAAAGTGATGATAACCTGCGTCTTGTGGCTAGCCTGCTCCTCCTCGCTGCTTGACCTATTTCCTAGTTGTTCTAAAGATTTGGCAAGATATGGTTCCTGGATTAAATTGGGAGGTGTTCTTGAGTTGTTCTTAGTGTTCTTGAGCTGTGGTGAAAAGTGAGCAATGGGTGGTTTGCTTATCAAGCTTGCTGGTTCGGCTGGCTAACTTGGGAATGTTTCTGGTATAGCATTAGGAGCTGGTGTGATTGTGCTTAAGTGAAAAACATGTGGTGCGGTTGGCTGCTGTGGTGTTTATATACTGCTGGCTGGTTGTTGTGGTGCCGCCACACAACTAGGTGACTCCTCATTTGCATGGGTGAATAAGGTGCTTGGTTGTCAACTCCTTATGCAAAGGCATTTCTTGGGGTTCAAGTTGAGCTAGATATTTTGCTTGTGGATAACTCTCCTATGCAGGGGCGGACCCAGGATAAAAACTGACCGGGGGCACCATGTATAGAAAATATCTCACACGGTAAATATAATGGTCTAGTATGTTATACATACACACATATAGTCTGATAAATATAATTCATCCACACAAATTTTATTTCTCATAAGTTTAAGATAAAAATGAACAAACCTTTTTAGTAAAAAATACTTCAGATATCCCAATAGTTCATATGATGTGAAAAAAGAATACTAATCTTTGAAATAAATTGTGTTACCTGTGAAAGAAAAAAGACATGATCAGACATATATTTTATAATGAAAGCGGTAAATATAGAGTATAAGGTGTTAAAACATTACACATTTTTTATCCCACGCCGATTTTTCATCTTATGGAAACGATCAACAATCGTTTCATTAGTAATGGTGTCCAGAAATTGTTTTTCCACAAAGCAAATGAGGCTATAACTCAAATAATCATCACCAATTTTGTTGCGCAGTGCATTCTTCACAATCTTCATGGCCGAAAAACATCTCTCAACGGTGGCAGTTGCGACGGGAAGTGTTAGTGCTAACTTCAACAGGCGATATACCAAAGGATAGGAGAGATGTTTCCTTGTATCCACCATCAGTTTAGCTAAATCACCTATATTGTCCAAGCTAGAAAACCTTTCATCATGGAGTATATTATCAATGTATAGGCCAAGTTCATGCTCAAGAGTCACCATATCTTTGTGATTAAAATCATCAGGATAAAACTTAGCTAACTCAGCCAACTTCTCCTTGTCAAAACCAGAAAATAAATCACTTGGGCTCAAAGCAGACATACATAGAAGCAACTCTGAATTTACCTCATTGAATCTGTCACTAAACTCTTCTCCTAATAAATCCAGAACAGCAAAGAAATAATCAATACGATAATGATGCTCGTTATTAATACCGGTCTTTTGTCGTGGCTTCTTTGGGTCCACATATGCACTCTCCATGTCCAATACTGAAATGTCGAATTTCTCACAGAAAGAATGTACCTTCAGCACAAGAGAATCAAAGCCCTCATTGGTTCTAAGCTTTTCCAACTCTCTCTTAGCAGATTGCACATCCGAAATAGCATTCACTATATCTTTATCCTTTCTCTGTAAGGTTTTGGATAGCCCATTTGTTAAAGCTAATATCATCATCATCATATGTAAAAAAAATGCACAATCAAAGGTCTGAAAATATTTCAAAAGACCATTAGCTTGACGCCTCTTGCCATAATCTGAGCCATCCTTCTCGACATATTCGAGCACCTTAATTGCAGATGAAAACATCGTTGACAAACCCAACAATGTTTTATAATGAGAGTTCCAGCGAGTGTCACCTGGTCTTTGAAGAGACATTTCTTGATTTAGTCCAGTTCCTGTAGCAATATCTCCACGACCAATTGCTTTCCTCAATTCTTCTCGGTGATGCTCTCGAAGTTGGTCTTTTCTCTTGCACGATGCGCCCACAACATTCAGCAAAACTAATATCATGTCAAAGAAATCTCCAACATCATTTATTTTCTTTGCTATGGCCACAACAACCAAGTTGAGTTTATGCGCAAAACAATGTATGTAATATGCTGAACTGTTCTCGCTTCTAACTTTAGCTTGCAAACCATTGAACTCACCCGACATGTTACTAGCTCCATCGTAACCTTGCCCCCTAACTTGTTTTAGACTCAAACCAAGTTGTGCAAATAAGAAATCTATGCAAGACTTGAGATGAGAAGCCGTCGTTTCCTCCACATGAACAACACCAACAAACTTTTCTTGCACCAGCCCACATTTATCAACATATCGAAGAACTACTGCCATTTGTTCTTTGTCCGAAACATCTCGACACTCATCAACCAATAAGCTGAACACACCATTGCCAATTTCTTCCCTAATATAACTCATTAATTCTCTTGCGAAGCACTCTGTAATATCTTTCTGAATTTTTGGAGACAACAATTGATTATTATCAGGGGCATTTTTGAATGCCTTAGCAACAACATCATTTTGCTTAATAGTGTAGTTCATTAGCTCCCGATAATTTCCTTTATTTTCAGAATCTTCGGATTCATCGTGGCCACGAAAAGGTTGTCCTTGATGCAATAAGTGTCGGCAAACATCAATCGCAGCATTTAGCCGGATAAGATGCTCATTCTTTTCAATTTCACTTTGTCTATGCAAGGCTGCAGCAATTGATTGATCTTGCTTCATTAGATCCTCGCAATCCTTAAGTGCCCTGTTGTGAAAACTATTACGATCACCGACATGAGTTGCCAACCTCTCTGTCTTCTTCCAGTTGTCAAAGCCTTCTACTACAAATGCATCATGCCCATGGTGGTTGTCTTTAATATTGTCTCTAAATAAATAGCAACATAAGCAATAGGCTTTGTCCTCCTTCTCGCTGTACTCCAGCCAATTGCCATATTGATCAAACCAATCAGGGTTAAATCTCCTCTTCTTCCCCTTCTTCCCAAAGGGTTTCTGTGGAAAATTAAAACCACGGGGCTGATGAGGTCCCCAAGTTAAATACCTTCGCCTTATCTCTTCACGTTGATTGGGGTGAAAATCTGCCATTCTCTTTCTCTTAGATGGATCCCGAGAAAGCTTATTCAAATCAATTAGTTGAGGCACGGCTGGATTATTGGGTACAGTATTTTCTGCATTTGCACTTGAACTCTCGGTGGTAGTGTTGGCATTTGCAGTTGCCTGGACATTTCGGGATTTCTTAATCACAAACCTATCCATTATCTTCCTTCTTCCCTGCTAAATAATTGAAACACTTACTGTAAGAATTCATAAAGAACTATACAAGTGCAAGTACTATGGGACTGAATTTCAACCGAGTAGTACTATTAGGGATTGCATATACCATCGAAAAGAACTGGATTAAATAAAGATTACACAACTATATTATATCAAGATTAGAGGCAGACCCTTATTACATAATTACGTTGAGCAGAGTGCTTATACCTTGACTTGAATTGTGGATGCGGCTGCTGTACGTCGTCCTCTGAGAGAGAATCCAAGAGCCGCCGCCGACCGGCAGGACACACCGCACACGGCGGATCGTCAAAGACTCGAAGTCGAAGGCCGGAAGACGGCGCCCGGCGGAGCACGTCTGTTGGTAGCAGCGTTGCGCCGTCGCCGATCGGTTTTGTTTTCTGTTTCCGGAAGTCTCGCCTCACCTAGCAAGGAAGCGAATCGTGGCCGAGTCTCTGTTTTTTCTGCCTTTTCTCTCGCTCGTTAATTTGCAGCTGGCCTGCGGCAGCAGGGAGGCTATTTTTCCTTGGGCTTTTGCGAAATTGACCGGAAGTGAGAGGAGTGGGGGCCTCTGTACCGGGCTGACTGGGGGCCTGCTAGAAAGGTATACCATATACCTATAACTAGTACCGAAAATTGAGTGGGGGCCTGTGCCCCCACAGCACATAACGTGCGTCCGCCCCTGCTCCTATGTGGCAAGCTTATCCCTCTCATGCTTGGTATTATCCTCTTATAGGATTTATTTTTGGGCATGCCAAGTGGCTTTTGTTACTAGATGGGCTTGTGGGCTAATTCTCCTATATGGGCCTTGGAATATGAATGGTGACCAAGTGGGCTTTGAATATCAGATTTGTGGGCTTTAATGATTTAACTTTCTTCCTTGGTAATTTAATACCATTGGAGAAGTTTTAAGATGTGGGCTTTCTTCTTATTAGGATCTTGACTAGGTTAGAGGGATTAATAAGTTGCCTTCTTGATGAATGGATCAATGTTGCCTCTTGTCCCTTGTTGCCTTTGTATCTTGCTCAAATGGATCATGTCTCTTGCTGCCTTCTTGTTGCCTAAGTTGATCCATGATGTCTCAAATGATCCAAATGATACATTGTTGCCTTTGCTTTAATATTGATCCCTCTAGTCAATATTTGGATATTAGGGCAAGTTCCTAATATTCATTAGTTAAGCTCCAAAATTAAATTGCCTCACCCTTGTGGTGAAGGCAAACATTTTAACCAAAAGAAACTTTTCTTTTTTTTTGTCCTTGTTTATTTTTATTTGAAATTCAATTGCTTTTATGCATATAAAAGAAATCTGTTAACAAGGTAGCTAATCTTGTTACCAAATTACTTCTATATAACACAAAACTTTTGAATTTCTCCCAAGTTTAACTAGAACAACTTCTAGTTTTCTTTCTTGTTTGTTTTGTCTTGCAGGAATGAATTTGAGAAGATGGGGAGATAAGAAGACCCGGATACGTTGAGAAGATCAAGATTTAGTTTAGGGATTTACTTCCCTCTTTTTGTAATGTTATATTTATTCTTGAGAGATATGTACTCATTTCTATAAATGTTGTAATATCCATTTCTCTTTTAATTGGTAAAGTTTGTATATGCTTCCATTTGTATTTGTTGGATCCAAATTTACTCTGGACATTTATATTTGTAGTTGTAATTGAGATGTACTTATTTGATAATTGATGTAATATTACTTATTCTTTCAGTTTAGAAAATTTGTAAGATTTGTATAAGATCATATTTGTATTTCAATGAACTTTGGACATTATGATTCTAAATGTTTATGTAATGAGATTTGTGGGATGAATTTGAGATGATGTGTGTATGAGTTAATGATATTGTAGTGTAAAGATTCTTGTAAGATCAGGAATGAATGATGATGTTTGATGAGATAATATATGAGCGAGATGAGAAATTTGTTTATGATCATGTATATAGAATGATAACTTGATATTTGTGTTTTGTATTCAATTGGGATGGATATATTGTGATAAGAAGTGTCGAGAATTAGGAAAGGTCACGTTCGATTTGCTAGTACCTCGACAATCGACTAATTTGACCAATTAGTCTGTCAAGCAAAAACTAATTTCTTATTATTGTGATTTCAATTTCATTTGGTATAAAGGTCATCTCGAAGTTTATTGCACTTGACAGGATGATCTAAATCCTAACTCATCGAGTCAAGCGAAACGTCGATCACTTTATCTCTTTTCTTTTAAAAGCGCGAAAATTTCCCGCATTTTTAGATGCATGCTATGCAAATGCACAAATTCTATTTCTACCCTTTCGACTCTCTAAACTGCGGGGTATTACACTTATACTGCCTTTTCCTGAAGGAATCACATACTTCTAATAACATTACATACACAACAGGAAAGATACCACAACCAGGTGGTCCTCCGCACTTGGAACTGGGGCATAGCGGACGAAGTGAGTACCTTGATTGAGGGAACCTGGGAAACTCGGATTTACTGGTGGCGCCGAATCCCGGCATGCCCCATTGGCAGTTGAGGGGGCACTCGTCGGCACTGGATCGAGAGAAAGGGCAACGACGCCGGCAGCAGCAGCAGGTGAGCGGGATGGGCGGCTTGACCACCAGCAACCGTCGGGCAGACCGGGGAAGCTGATGTTTAGTTGCCGCAATCCTCCAGTGGCGGCCTTGGCGTGGGATCGCATGGGGCAGCAGTGCCTCCGCGTCCTGTTGGATCGGCGGCGGCGAGCGAGGACGTCAGGCGATGGCAGCTTACACTTTGTGCAGGGAGGCGGTGGTTCTGGGTGGTGGGGAGCACGGCGCTGAGCGGCGAGGAGGGACCAGGCCGCGGGCGGCTACCTGCGCAGCGACGGTGGACTCGTGTCGCCATCATAGCCACCGTCTCCATGCAAGCGGGGAAGGAGGAGAGAATTGCAACAGTAAACAGCTGGTCAACGCGATTAACTGGGAATTGATCCGCATAGTCGGGGCATACCTTGTTTTTTTTCGGGAGTCGGGGCATACCTCGGTGCGGAACGTTTCGTCCGCGGCAGAGTTTCGTCTGCCGTGGAATTTGCTAAACGCACGCTTTGGTGAGGTTACTTTTATGCTGACGGTTAGTTCTAATTAAGTGGGCCTAATCATGTGGTGGAAACTGTTTCTTATTGTTCTGTGTACGGACGTTGAGGGTGTTTAGAAAAGTTTATGTTTGGAGGGCGGCGTTTTGGTGCCCGGGAGCATATGCTCCCGGTATTTTTGATAAAATTTAAAAAATAAAAAACTGTTCAAAAAATTCCGGAAAAAATCATGCACATACCTGAGCATGGTGAGCATCGTCGTGAAAAATTTCGCATCGAAATATTATCGTATGCGCCCTGGTCAAAAATGACAAAATTCTGACAGCAAATGGATCTCATTTGCTGTCAGAATTTTGTCATTTTTGACCAGGGCGCATACGGTGTCATTTCAGTACGAAATTTGTCACGATGATGCTCACCATGCTCAGATACGTGCGTGATTTTTTTAGGAATTTTTTGAACAGTTTTTGATTTTTTATATTTTTTTGAAGCACCGAAGCGGATTTCGCTTATGTTTGCTCTTTTATTAGTAGAGAAGAGAAGAGATAATCGACTCAGGCTGTCTGCGCTGTTCATGACTTCTGAACCTTTCACTGTCCGGGCGAAGAATTTGTGACCGCAAGGGACGCACGGAGGATCCGCCGGCGAAATCCCGCCGGAGGGCCGTGAACGATCGGAAACCGGGCCCGAGGACACCGCGTGGCACGGGCACTGGACGGCGCAAGTGGCCGAGAAAACCCGTCTCCTTTTCCTTTTCCGCCGCGCTTTCCAATCCCACCAGGCCACCCGCACGGGCGGGCCACCACCACCACCACCGCTATTTACGGCCGCCTCGGCCCCGGCGCTGCCACCACCCATCTCCTGCTGCCTCCGCCCGAGAGCGACCAGCAGCACTAGCGGCCGCCGCGTGCAACTGCGGGAGCCCGCGCGCGAATAAACAAGGGATACCACCCGCCGCACGGGCCGAGGCGAGCGAGAGGACAGAGGAAGCACGGGGTGGGGGTGGGGGAAAGGAGGCGGGCGCCTGCCGCTGCCGGGGCGCCGGTGCCGAGGCCGCCTCCCTGCCGTATCGTGCCGGCACGCCGCGCTGAATCCCCCGCCGCCACCTCCTCGATCCTTCCGTTTCCACTTCCACTCCCTGCTCACTCACCCGCCTTCCTTTTTAATCGCCCTCACTCCCCCCCTCTTCCGGTTCCGCCGCTGCTGCGCTCTCGCTTCCTTCTGCCCCCACTCCTCAATCTCCGTACCCGCGGAGACGCCGCGTGCCACCGGATCTGCGCGCCGGAGGATTCCGCCCGCCGAATCCATGGCGCGCGCGCTCGGGCTCGCCCTCGCGCTCCTCGCCGCCGTATCAGGTACCCATCCCCTACCTCGCCTCCCGTCGTCCTGGTAGGATCGTTTCCTTGCAATTACTATCATCTGTGAGCGATACGCGCCCGGCTCTGATTTTCCGCTGGTCATGGTCGCTCGTCTTGGTGTTGCAGTGACCGTGCTTCCTCTCGTCAGCTCCGCTGATGACAACTACGAGCACTGCGAGGGGGCTGTCAAGAGTTGGGCGGACTCGGTTGGGGACGGCGACAATGGCGGCGGCGATAAACTGAACCTCAAGGATTTGCTCTTCTTCCTCCACATTCCTAGGACGGGTGGGCGTACCTACTTCCACTGGTAGGCTTTTTTCTTGCTGGACCTTCTAACTGTTAGGTTCGTCCTCATACACCATTGTGTCGTACTGATGTTAACTGTTTTTTCTTTGGCAGTTTCTTGAAAAAGCTATATACGAATGATCAGGAATGCCCCCGTTCATACGATAAGCTGCGATTTGACCCGAGGTGAGAAGAAAATTTTGTTCCCTGCTTTGCCTAGTTGCGTCGCCATCTGGGTTTATCTTAAAACTCTATGCTGGCCAGCCAAACAAGAATAAGAGCTCTGTTCTCTCTGAATGGCGCTTAGAAAACACTCCGTGAATCTTCAAACTTTGGTCATGATGCCTGCAGTATCTATGGTTCAGGGTATGTTCATTGATTGGAATGACATTGCCAGCACTTACCTGGCTAAGGATGCTCCATTACTGTCTCCTCGCATGTTCATAAGCACTATTCTAAATCTGGTAACTGAGAATTTACATGGATATTGTGACCCTTGTACGTGCTATCCCAACATATTGTGAGCTGTGAGATAGTTAGTGTAGATGCAATGTTCAGTTATAACAGAAATATGTTTTGTTAGCAATTCGTTTTTTCCGATAATTACTTGCTGTTACTAATGGTATTTTTATGCGTTCATGTCAGCCATCCCGATTGCAAGCTGGTTGTAAGTCATGATGACTATAGCTTAACTTCCAAGCTGCCAGGGGAGAGGACTTCCGTAGTGACGATACTACGAAATCCAGTTGATCGCGTGTTTAGCACGTATGAGTTCTCAGTTGAAGTTGCGGCCAGATTTCTCGTGCATCAAAACTTGACGTCTGCAAAGTTAATGACCAGTCGTGTGTTAAAAAAATCACGTGCTGTAAGTACACTGGATATATGGCCTTGGAAATACTTGGTTCCGTGGATGAGAGAAGATCTTTTCGCCAGGGTATGCTTACTTCCATCTTTAAAATGATTAGGACTATATAATGGATCTGATTATCAAGCCTTTTCTTCTATATCAGACCTTTGTAGTGTCTCCTTTTTTGGAACATTTCTTTGGATCAGCTTCTAGAGTTGTTAGAGTGAGGGTTTCAAGTGTGATTACTTAGTCTTATGTAACAAGGGACCTGAGGGTCAGTCAGGGTGTCTGTGTTATAGCTTGAGCTTAACTGTTAGTTATGGTTCAGTTAATGTGAATTGCTAAGAATCTACACCTCAGATATATTTGGAGTTAGTTAAGACATATAGCTAACATATGGTGTTTCAATTATATATATTCTTGCAATAAAATAAGGGATACTTTCATCTGCCAGCGAGATGCTAGAGGGGGTGACAAAACACGAAGTAGCAAGAAGGTTAATGCATATGATGTGGATGACATGGTTATGCCATTACACCAGTACATCAATGACCCCGTTGCCCATGAAATCATTCACAATGGAGCTACCTTTCAGGTTTGTAGGACATGTCCCTTTGGTGCATCTCAACTTCTGTTACTGCATTCCTACGTATGCCTTTATTTGCTTACTCTATTTGTGTATTGTGTAATGCAATTGTTTTGACCCCTAATTATTAGTCCTTTCGCCTTTCCAATAAATTTGCAATATCAATTACTATGGTCGTAAATTGGCAGTTTGATCCATTCGGTCAAGTTTCTACGTTTTTGAAAGCCAAAACACCAGAATGTATAAGCCTATTATGAATATGTATATGGCTACTAATTTCAATGAATGTGTGATCATTGCTAAGATGTACTCTACATATAGCCTATTATTAATTGTATATTTTATATCCCCACTGTTTTCAATGAATGTGTGATCATTAGCTAAGATTTTACTCTACTCGTCTCCTTTAGATGCTTATTGTGATTCACAAGTAAAATTTAGAAAGATGATGATAGACCAATCCAACGAAACTTGTATCCACATAGTTTTTGCGCTGCAGAACATCATTGAACCCACTTTATTCATTTCTGCCAGCAACAGGTAGACTAAATAAGCGCTTGGTAAAGTGTAATTCCGAAGTGAAATAGGTTGTGTGTGCGATCACCTTTTATAAAGCACCAGCCTTTCTATGATGTGGAAAAAACCTAGATGTTCTTTGTTTGCTCCTTTTTCATGAATAACTTCAACAATACGACGCTAAGCGGACATTTTTGCACTTCAATATCCCACTGACATATGTGTTGTGTCTTTGGCTCCTTAGTTTCACTACGACCTTAAAAAATCTGGCTGCTAATTAGTTTTGCTTTCCCATGTTACCTTGGCAGGTTACTGGGTTAACAAATAACTCTTACTTCGATGGAGCACACGAGGTTCGACATTGTGTTAGAAAGCACCCTGATCTTGGTCGTTTTGTGCTTCAAGTCGCTAAGGTATGCACCAAAAATTAAAGAGATGTATTAGTGAAAAACTGCACTCCATCAGCCAAAGCGCAAGATCCACAATATCCCTTAACTGATCAACTATGTTCTCCAGCAAAGGGAGTATAAGCTGGATGCCCAGTAACATTTACTCGACCATATTACATCAATTTACTAAGCCCAAGCTGGATTTATATTTGTTAAATACAATCATTTTCAATCACAGAACAGGCTGGACCGTATGCTGTACGTAGGACTTACAGAGGATCATGAAGAATCTGCAAGGTTGTTTGCTCATATGTAGGAGCACAGTGCTTTCACAATCTGGAACGTTGAACTTAGATATCCAGGAAGATCCACCCAGTGGCACCGGTATTCCTCCTTTTTTACACATCTGCAGAAGTCATATTCATGTTATATAGTACCTTCGTAGATTGAAGAGCAACAACCCATCAGTTCTGTTATATACGGGACCAGACTTCCATGAATCAAGTAGTAAACTAGTAATACATACATAACTACTCCCTCCGATCGATAATGATTATCGTGAGCTCAGTATCCATTTGTACTATCGTAGTAGTATTCCCACGCCAATTATTTCCGACCGGACGTAGTACTTTTTTCTGGTCACAACCCATAAAGCAAGGCAGAACTACGCTACTAGAGAATGAAATATTGGTGCATAACAAAACAATACGGCTAGTTGCAAAAAGGAGTCCTAAAGGGACAACTACATATGATAAGGCAATGCTCGTCCAAGTGGAAAGAAAGATCTGATGCAACAGTATGTGTAAGCCACATTTTATTGAAGGAGTAGCTCCTAAAACAGACACTTTATTAGCAATAAATTTTGCTGCATGTTTGAATAGTTCGGACAGGAAAGCAGTATTCTTATTGAACCAGTATACGGATGAAATGCGACATAAAGAGACAACAATGCTTCCAGTAGTTATTTCTCCGTTCTTAGTGTGCGTTGCTCTATTTTTCAGATCTACTTGTGCAAAAACAAAGAAGATCAGTGAGGATCTAATCTTTATCTTGTTGTCACAGACTCTCACTCGTCCATGCTGGATCATGAGGATGAAGAAACAAATGAACATATGGTAATAGGGTGGATAGGATTTACATTTGAGTTGTTTGCATTGGGTAATATGGTCTGAATATTTGCAGCTGTATTCACATTTCTGTTTTCCTGATAGAATAGCACTGATGGTTGGAAAAGTAATGAAGCTCTGAACACTACTGAGGATGATCAAGGAAAAGGAAATGTAAGACAGCTACCCGGAATGGGCAATTATATGCACAGTTTTTCTGTTATTATCCTTGCCATCTTAACGTGATGTTATTGTTGATGCCAGATGACTGTTGGTAAATTGATGGAAACTTATGAGAGTTGCATTGCCAAACTGCGGAAGTCCCAATCTAGCCGTCGCAAAATATCCCTTAAACACGTTGATGAGGCAAATTTTACAAAGGCGGTGAGTTTGGAAAGGGACTGAAACGCTTTTACGTTGGAATTGTTCTTGTTCATTTTTCTTTTTCGCTATTGTTAATGAAAATTTTATCATACATACCTAAATGTTTTTCCTCCTATTTGTGAGAACTCAGAAACAAGTACACATGAAAACCAGACATATTAAAAGATACAATTTTATAACATGTTTATTAAATGATGTCCTTTATGGTTCGAAATTAAGTTGTGTATCAGTTGAATTCTATGTTGGGCAACATACTGATTTTTTGTCAAATATTCCCTTAATTCTCTGTAAAGTATAGTAAAAATCTGAAGAAATACACTTTCTGTTTGCAGGCACGGCTTGAGGTACCTGAGGCAATTCTGAATCAAATTATCTCATTGAACAGCCTTGACATGGAACTCTATGAGCATGCTAAGAACATTTTTACACAAGAACATCTTATGCTCAAAGGCCAGCATCCCATGGTGGTGCAATACAAACAGTTGGCAGATCAAAAGGGCAGACAAGAATATCCTATAGTAAAAGGACAGCATCACATGGTGGTGAAAGAGAAACAGTCGGCAGATCAAATGGGCAGACAAGAATATCCTATAGTAAAAGGACAGCATCCCATGGTGGTGCAAGAGAAACAGTCGGCAGATCAAAAGGTTTGGTGAAGCTTATAAATTCTTTTCGAATGATCCATGTCGCTTGAACCTTTCCTACAAGAATTCAGAGCCCTAGTACATCTTGTTTAATAAAACCATTACAAAGCAATCAGTTCTACCAAAAATGGAAGTATGCTCTCGTAAATCATCATCATCAGCGTGTTACATTAGGCCGTGTTTGTGGAGTGCAGTGTTTTCGAGCACAGGCTCCATGGAGCCTTTTTTAATTCAAAAACCATATTTTTAAGTTTCAAAAAAATCTGAATCAAAATCCTAGATGTAGACAATCATTATTTCTACCAGTGTGTGAAAAATCAATCCGAAATATTTTGTATTTTGGGCTGTGTAAAAATGACAAATTTCTGGATCTGAGGTTGTGAACAGTATAAAATCCGAAAAATTTCAGATTTGTCAGGGTTTGTTATTTTTTTCTAGGTCGGAATACAAAATATTTCGGGTTGAAAATTTGCACAACCATAGAATACGTCATTGTCAACATTTAGTATTTTTTTTTTGGAATTGTTTGAAACTTTAAAATGTTGATTTCAAAAAAATTCAAAACAATTGGCTCCATGGAGTCCGAGCTCTAATGCAACTACTACGTGTTTCTGTCCTAATTAAATTGCAATATGGATATCTATATTTCATGAACACAAGAGGAGTATAATATCGATAAACCTTGATTGTAAACAGTTGCTTCAGACTGTCCAAGACATGTTGGTATATTCACTACGATGTTAGCTTTTCTGATTATATTTTAGCTTGCTTCTCATGCATCGTCTGGTTTGGTAATGCTTTTAGTCTTACCCCTTATGTGTGTTTGGTCATCTCTTTCAGGACTGGATAGATACGGTCTGCGAGTCCTGGAGTTGCTCTACCTGGAAGGTTGTCGCCCTTGGTCTTGGTATCGCAGTCGCCACTGTTTTTGTTGTGTTTGCTGTAACGAGTAGAAGAACATTAAAACTTAAGGTTTGATGGTGATATCAGGAGACAAAACCCCTAGTTTTGATGTACAGTTGGATGTTGCCCTGTGATCACTATTCTTTCAGGCAAAGATGTTATAACATGTCTCATAGAAATATGGCTTTGCAAGACGGCGACAGCGTACTGCGAGTGAATTCGTCTCGCTTGTAGTTGCATGATCTTTCCCTTCAGAAAGTTCTTAAGGTGCATGGATAAAACAAAAAAAATTAGGGGGACAAAACAGTTGCACTTAATTGGCAGAAACTTGACGAATAGGGTATTGTGAATATTTGTAATAAAAATCTTGCAGTGTACATCAGCATGCTTAATCATGATCAGATCAGAAATATTGATGGAACTGCCAAGACAGAACAGTGGGAAGCAAAACCTGGAACTGCAGATGAAATCGATATACAAGACTGAAGCTCGCCCCAAATCGTACAGTAGATAATCAAAAGGGCGGCTACATAGTCGGAGCAGAGCTCGTTGGCAGGCAGGCAGGCATTTCTACTCCGGCCTCTACGGTAGCTTCACCACACGGTACTGCCTGCGGCACACTGGGTGGGGTAGACAACCAAACTGAAAATTTGAGTGTGTGCGACGTCGGGATCATGTCCAAACCCACAGTCTGACTAGTTTGCCCCCTTCATCTTAAATTTGTGGCTCCACCGAGAGAGCAAAAACATGCGGAACAGTTTTATCAAAATATAATTGTTGCCATAATTACCTTTTCTTTAAGATGCACATGAACCCCAAGCCATATGGCCGGGCCATGCTCCTACCTTTGTCCATGATTTGGTCTCCAGCGATTCAGCTGGACCGTCTGATTAATGGAATGAATATATTCCATCTAAAAAAAAAACTGTGTATTTCATTGATAGAAGAAGGTCAGGCTACAGGTAAAGAAGGAAAAAAAAAAAAACAGATACAATGCAAAATTGGTGGCGACAAGCCAGGACAATGCAACCCTGCGGCACTAGATTTCGGACTATGGCGGTGCCTTGCTGTGCTGTCGCTGTAGGCAGTGGGCTGTATGGGGCTATCAGGCTATGTGCCATATAACTAATACATGCATATTATTTCTCGCTTTGAATATTGGGTATTAGTACGAATACAGATGTATACCCCCAGCGCCGCTCCTGCACGACAATACCGGATGCGGTCAATTCCCCACGTCTCTCAGTCCCACGAGTTACTATTGTGCTTCCCTCCTAAGGCTAGGTTAGGACCATGACAATCAACTTTCTTCCTCTCCTTCCCTTCCTCTTTTCCACTTTGTAAAAACTACATGTCGTATTGTCACCTTTGCCCTAGGCTGCCCCATCCACTTTTATAACATGGTTTGGTTGGAGGCATATCTAGTCCATTTAAAAAACTTTTAAAACTAAAGTACTATTTCTCTATGAATGAATGCTATTAATTATTTAACGTGGCAATGAGCAGATAGCATGTGGTTCATATTTAGGACCACTTTTATTTTCCCTTGTGAAGTTTTGGTGCTCGTCCTTGTAAAGCTTGAGTTACCAAGCTCTTATAAAGCTTTAAGTTGACTGCTAGTGCATCTCATTACTTGCATTGCAAATGGAATATTTACTATGTAGCAAGATTATTCTGGGGATTATGAAACTGAAGTTCAATTAGAGCATTATCTTTATCCAAAAATGTTATTTTCCCGAGTACAAGAATCTCCTACGATTTTTCTTTCTGAGATTGACGGGGAACTAGCTCCCCACTGTTTGTTATATGATCACTCTAAAATAGATTTGGCAGCCGTACACATATTTAAATTCAATTCGAGTCAACCAAAGGCGGTTGATCAAGCAAACAAGAGAGACGAGGAGCATTTAGTTACAGTTTGAGAGAATGAATGATCTAAAGGATGACAACTTCTCTTTGCCTTCAGGAGCATTTGCATTTCACAAAATTGCTGAATCAAAGCATACCATCAGCAGAGCTAAAACCCAAATGTTCTTGCTCAGAAATCGAGAACATATGATGGCCAAATTAACAGTTCTTGCTCAGGGAGGTCACACAAGCAAAAATGATCGTCGAGCATGTAAACTTATTACTATATTCTTTCTTGAGAAATTATTGCCAAATTTTATAGCCTATAAAGATTCTATGTTATCACGAAAATAAATCGCCCAATTTTATCTAGAAACATGGCTAATTAAACAGCTAGAGCATATAGCACTTGGTGCTACTTTGATAAATTCCCGATATATCACGTTATTTTATTAACAAAAAGGAAAAGTTCTAACCACTCTCATGTGCACCCTTCCATTCAACCACTTATTTATGCTATGAGGTTCCCTGAAGATAACATAGGGCATTGTTTGGTTGATGCCTACCCATGCAACACCTTTTGTGCCCAACGTGTGGCACGCCACAACTTTTGTGGTGAGCAAATTGTTATCCACACTTGTGGCAAGACATGGAAAGAAATCGTGCGCGTAGCATGTGGGTTAGGGTGCTAACAAATTGTGGTGCACAAGAGGTGTGAGGTAAAAATACCAAAACTAGACTCTCTTGTACTATGATGGATGATTATGAATATATCAGTTGACCTTTTCGTCAAAAAATAAGAACGACGCCGCTTCTCCGTGCGAACAACGGACCGCACGATCTTCCCCCTGATGTGCTCACGAGCTTGCCATTGTTGGTGATTGCAGCGAGCTTGTCAGCATTGTCGTCCGTTGTGACACCGTCGAGGGAGGAGTCGTCCTGTGATTAGCATTCACAGATCATGGACTAGCGGATTTCTCACACAAACCTCGATCGCTGCTGGATCTCAACAGTGAAGTACCCAAAATATGCTTTATGTACAAATATACTAAGTACATATGGAGTAAAATCTGGTGTAGTATTTCCGATTTGGACCGTTGGATTATAAAAGTAAATGGTACAAAATTTATCTAATGCACTGTTGAGGATTTTCTCACATTCTAAAAAAAACAACAATTGCATGGAGGGGCCGCTATTATCTGATATTCTCGATCATACGTGAGGTCAAGATTGATGAGTGAAAATAGCGCCATGCAAAAGTTAAAGACCAGAGCAAATCAGTTCCATCCAGAGACTACTCAGCCTAGCTTAGAACAACACCGGCGAAGGAGAAACTATTCTTTACACGGCCGCACGCGATTAGTTCCCCACGTCTCTCAATCCAACGAGTTGTCATTTCGCTCCCACCCAAAGGTCAGGGTCGAGCCATGACAATCAACTTGCTCTGTCTATCTTTTTTCCTTCCACTTTACAAAACCATAGGTGATGCTGTCATGTTTGCTCTATGCTACTATATCCCCCGGCCTTTTATAGCATGGTTTGGTGGGCACCTATGCAGATGTAGTCCATTCACAATTTGTGTTACTTTTAAAGGTACAATAATGTTTCACTGTATATGAATGCCATCAACTAGTTATGGTGGCCATGAGCAGGGAGCATGTGGTTTCTACCTAGGACCACTTGTATTTTTTCTTGTGAAGTTTTGGTGCTAGTCTTTAATTACAAAGCTCCAATTATTATGTAGCAAGCTTATTCTAGAGATTAGCACCAAAGATACGAAATTGAAATTCATTTAGAGCATGATCTTTATCTAGAGATAGTTATCAAAAACTTAAAATAACACATATAATGGAGCAGCAGCAAGTAGGGACCTCCAAAAGTTTTATTTTTCACGTAGGGGATCTCGTAATGTCGTCGGTTGTTCATTGAGTACATGGATTATGAACTGAAGATGTAAACCTTGCTAGCTCAGCAAAGGAATGCCCATCTCTTTACCAATGTTTCATTTTTTTTCAAATGATTTTCATGTTCTTTTTGTTGTTCTCTTTCTGTAACCTATTTGATAGGTATAGAATTATATTGTCAGCATTGTACGTCTTATACTTTGGTGTGCAAGGTGATGAAGTCGGCATATGGATCCAAAATTTTGAAATATTTCATGCACCATTCTTATCATTCAATTTTTCTTATTCGATTTGCATTTCGGCCAAAGGATAAAAAAAATTCCAGTTAATACTTTTTTCGAAGAATACGGTAGTGAAAGCCCTTACACTGATTTTTTATTTTGAAATAATAAGAACCCGAATTTGTGTCTGTGAGGACTTGAAGCTGGGTGGCTGGGTTGTTCGTCCACTTCCCTAACCAAGTGAGCTAGGTTCACTTTTTAAAATCCAGTTAAATTGATTGCAATCTAAGCTTGAGGGTATTTTTACAACATTTGAAAAAATTCATGTATACTTACTGAAACCTACCAAAAGCCTGAAATAGTTTGGCTGGTAGGTAAATAAGTTTGATTGAAAGATAGAACCACTGATAGTTCCCCCAAACATCTGCACCCCCCCCCCCCCCGTGTCGGTCCGCTCTAGGGCGACTCGGGCAGCAGGGAACCCTAGCTAGGCCAGCCTCTACCCTTTCCATTCTTCCGCACCGCAGCAAGACGGGCCCACTCGCAAGCCCGCCTGCGGCTGCCAACGAAGGTGGCTGCCAGGTTCTCTTTGCTCTGAAGCGTATTCAGATTTTTCACAGACTTTCACTCGTCCATTTTACAACATTTGAAAATTTTCATTTATACTTACTGAAAACCTACCAAAAAGCCTGAAATAGTTTGGCTGGTAGGTAAATAAGTTTGATTGAAAGATAGAACCACTGACAGTTCCCCCAAACATCTGCCCCCCCCCTCCCCCCACCCCCGTGTCGGTCCGCTCTAGGGCGACTCGGGCGGCGGCGAACCCTAGCTAGGACATCCCCTCCCCTTTCCATTCTTCCACACCGCAGCAAGACGGGCCCACTCGCAAGCCCGCCTACGGCTGCCAGGTTCTCTCTGCTCCGAAGCGTATTCAGATTTTTCACAGACTCACTCGTCCATGTTGGCTCAAGTGGATGAAGAAACAAATGAAGATATGGTAATAGGGTGGCTAGGATTTACATATAAGTTGTTTGCATTGGGTAATATTGGTTGAACATTTACAGCTGTATTCACATTTCTATTTTTGCTGATAAAATAACACTGATGGTAGGAGAAGTAATGAAGCTCCGAACAATACTGAAGTAATTATAGGAAAGGAAATGTAAGACAGCTGAAATGTGCAATTATATGCGCCATTGTTTCGTTCATTATCTTTCCATATTAAAGTGATGTTATTGTTGATGCTAGATGACTGTTGGTAAATTTATGGAAACTTACGAGAGTTGCATTGTCAAACTGCGGAAGTCCCAATCTAGCCATTGCAAAATATACCTTCGAAAGGTTGAGGAGGCAAATTTTACAAAGACGGTGAGTTTAGAAGGGGACTGAAATGCTTTTAATTCGGAATTATTCTTGTTCATTTTTCTTTTTTGCTATTGGTATTGAAATTTTTATCATACATACCTGAATATTTTTCGTCCTATGTGTCAGAACTCAGAAACAAGTACACATGAAAACCAGAAATATTAAAACATACAATTTTATAACATGTTTATTAAATGATGTCCTGTATTGTTCCAAATTAAGTTGTGTATCAGTTGAATTCTATTCGGAAAACGTACTTCTTTTTTTTTCTCAAATATTCCCTTAATTTTCTGTAAAGTTTGGTAAAAATCTCAAGATATACACTTTCTGTTTGTACGCACGGCGGGAGGTACCTGAGGCAATTCTAGCAAATTATCTCTTTGAACAGCCTTGACATGGAACTCTATGAGTATGCTAAGAACATTTTTACACAAGAACATTCTTATGGTCAAAGGCCAGCATCCCATGGTGGTGCAATACAAACAGTTGGCAGATCAAAAGGTTACACAAAACATCCAATACAAACAGTCGGCAGATCGAAAGGTTTGGTCAAGGTCATAATTTTTTAGAATGATCCATGTCGCTTGAACCTTTCCTACAAGAATTCAGAGCCCCAGGACATATTGTTTTGTAAAACCATTGCAAAGCAATCTGTTCTACCAATAACAGAAGTAAGCTCACGTAAATCATCATCGATCATTGACATGTCACATTAGGCTGTATTTCTGTCCTAATTTAATTACAATGCAAAAATTTATATTTAATCAACACAAGATGAATAGAATACAGAAAACCTTGATATTTTTTTCGTTTTTCATTTTTTTGGTTGCTTACAGAAAAACCTTGATTTTAAACAGTATTTCTTCAGAGTAGGCCCAAGACAATCTGCGAGTGGATAGATTTCTGTCCTAATTGAATTACAATGCGAATATTTATATTTAATCAACAAAAGATGAATAGAATACAGAAAAAACTTGATTTCAAAAAGTATTTCTTCAGAGTAGGCTCAAGACAATCTGCGAGTCCTGGAGTTGCTTTCCCTCTAAGGTTGTCGCACTTGGTCTTGATATCGCAGTCGCCAATGTTGTTGTCGCTTTTGCTGTAACGAGTAGAAGAACGTTAGAACTTTAGGTTTGATGGTGATGTCAGGAGACAAAACCCCTAGTTTTGATGTATAGGTTGGACGTTGCCCCATATTTTTTTTTTGAAACGAGGCAAAAGACTTGCCATTTTCATTAAATAAGCTAGGAGTTTTAAGGAGTGTTACAAGCCTAGATCTACATCACTATTCTTTTGGGTACAGATCTTAACATGTCTCAATATGGCTTTGCAAGAAGGTGCAGTGTCCCGCGAGCAAAATCGTCCACTCGTAGTTGCATGATCTTTCCTTACACAAAGTTCTTAAGGTGCATGGATATAAAAGTTACAGTTAGTGGGCAGAAACCGGTCATTCCTGGTCAAATAGGGTATTGTGAAAATTTGTAACAAAAATCTTGCAATGTACATCAGCATGCTTAATCATGATCAGATTAGAAATATTGATGAAGCTGCCAAGATAATGGTGAGCATATAATTTTTAAAAGATCTAGCTAGCGGGCAGGCAAGAAAACTCCCAGCATCTTAGACAGAGTTGTGGGAAGCAAAATATGGACCTACAGGTAAAATACAAGACTGTAGCTCACTCCAAAGGGTGGCTACATACATGGTCAGAGCAGGGCTCGTTGGCAGACATGCAGGTTGCGCCAGCGTCAACAGTAGCTTGACCACACAATACTGCGGCCCTGATAGACTGGATGGAGTAGACAATCAAACTTAAAATTTAAGTGTGACTCCACCACCCCGCAATCGTCATTGGTCATACAGTACATGAGAAGGCAACAAGTAGCGGAGGCGGCGTTTTGGGTCGTAGGTGCATCTGCACCCATTGGGTAAAACATTTTTAGTTTTTTTTCAATGTGTCAAAAAATTCCGAAAAAAAATTCGGATATGCATCAACATTTTTAGTGCTAGCACAAAAAATTTCGCTGTGAAAAGACATTTTGTGTGACCTGTGCAAAAAAGACAAAACCATGTCTCGTACAAAAGTCTTTTGTAGCAATCCGGATTTGTCTTTTTTACACAGGTCGCACAAAATGTCTTTTCACCGCGGATTTTTTTGTGCTAACATGAAATATGTTGAACTATCTCCATATTTATTTTTGGAATTTTTTGACATTTGGAAAATGGTTATTTTGGGTCATGGGTGCAGATGCATCCATGACCCGAAATGGATTTCCGACAAGTAGCACCATATGGAATTGAGAATGGTAGAACAGAAGTACGTGGCAACAACACAACATGAGTTCCCCACACCTCTCAATCTCACGAGCTGCTCCCCTCCAAAGGGCAGGTTGGAATATGGATGGCACCCGCCGGGTTCGGGGCCGGGTTCGCCACCCCCATACCCGCCTCCGCCACCTCTCCCCGCCACCGCCACCCGCCTCCATACCCGCCGGCGGGTCTGAATCTCCACCAGACCCACCACCCGGCGGGTACCCACTTCCAGCTGCTCCCCTGACCCCGTCCCAGCCTCCCTCCCAGGTCCCAGTGAATGGCGGCGCAAGAGGAAGGAGCCGGCCGCATCCGGAGGAGAGCGGCAGGCACGGCGGCAGGCGCGGCGGTGAGCGGCGAGCGCGGCGGCGGGCGCGGCTCGGCGCAGGAGCGGTGGAGAGCACCGGGCGTGGCGGTGAGCGGCTGCAGCGCAGGAGCAGCGGCGAGCGGTGGCAGCGCGCGCGAGAGAGAGGATGCGAGGCGAGTCCGTGCGTGAGTGGGTGTGTGGGGTGAGGCGGGATCTGGGGAGAGGCCTCGTGGGATGTGTGGCCGTGTGCGTGCTGCGTGGCCAGCGTGTGTGGGACGTGGGGTGCGTTGCGTGGCTAGCGTGGGTTGCGTCCGTGCGTGAGTTCCTCGTGGGATTAGGTTTAGTATTGGTAGTACTTTGTACTTTGTGCTTTCGCGGGTCTGCGGGTTGACGGGTGCGGGTTTGATACCCCCAGACCCGCCTCCGCTAGACCCGCCGGGTCGAAAAAATTACCGTTAAGCAGCCCCACGGGTTTTTTTCTCAACCAAATCCTCCCCATTTAATGCGGGTACCCATCGGATTTGCGGGGATCGGGTACCCATTGCCATCCCTAGGTTGGAATCATGGCAACCAACTTTCTTTGTTTCTTTTCCCTCCTCTGTTCCACTATACAAAAACTATAGGTGGTACTATCACGTTTTCTCTCTGCCACTCTATCCACTTTTATAACACGGTTTGGCTGGGCGCATAAACTCATTCATTTAAAACTAAAGTACTATTTCACTATAATGAATGCCGTGAGCAGGGAATATGTGGTTCCTATCTAGGACCAGTTTTATTTTCTCTTGTGATGGCTTGGTGCTCGTTTTTGTAAAGCTTCAGTTACCACAGTCTTATAAAGCTTTAGGTTGGCTACTAGTGCATACATCTTATTACTTGCATTGCAAATGGAATATACTATGTAGCAAACTTATTCTGGGGATTATGAAGTAGAAATTTTATTTTCCCGAGTACAAGGATCACCTACGATTTTTTTCCTGAGATTGAAGGGAAAAGGCTCCCCACTATTTGTTATATTGTCACTCCAAAACAAATTTTGCAGCAGATTGAAATTTGATTCGTCAACCAAAGGCGGTTGAGTGAGAAAATAAGAGAAATGAGAAACATTAAGTTACACTTTGAAAGAACGAAATATCTAGAGAACGAAACTTCTCTTTGCTTTCAGCAACATAGAGATTGCACCAAATTGCTGAATCGGAGGATACAATCAGCAGAGTTGAAACCCACGTGTTCTTGCTCATAGAGGTCACACAAACAAAACTGATCATCTAGCTAGCAACTAAAGTTATTGCCTTTTATGAGACATTATTGCTATTTTTTTTCAATTGTTTTAGCCTATAAACATTCGATGGTATCACATATCAGGAAGATAAATCACGTAATCTTTTCTAGCAACCGGGCTAAGTAAACATCTAGATTCTATAGCTATCGGTCTCTCCTCTCTACCTGAAGAAGTCACCAATCTAGCACTTGGTGCAACTTGGATAAATTACCGGTGTAGCATTTTCTTTATGATACGCGTTCTGTGAAGATAACATATATAGAGCCTGTTTTGTTGATGCCTACCCATGCAACACCTTATCTGACCAATGTGTGGCATGCCACACGTTTTGTGGTGAGGAAATTGTTGTTCACTTGAAGACTTATTTTCTCTTTGAAATGGTAAACTTGGCAAAAGATAACCCGCACCCTTTGATCATTGGTGGGGATTTCAATATGCTACGTTTTTCGTTTGAGAAAAATAAGGGTCGGTTTGACAACCGTTGGCCTCTTCTGTTCAATGCTGTCATCGACAGCTTGAACTTACGAGAGATCACAATGGTGGGGAGACATTTCACTTGGGATAATTCTCTCTCTGAACCCACATACGAGAAGCTAGACCGTGTACTGATGGATACTGATTGGGAATCTAGGTTCCCATTGGTGTCGGTACGGGCTCTATAACGTATTGAGAGATTGTCAGACCATGCTCCTATTGTTTTGTCCACTGGAACACCTAGACCATAGTGTAAGCTACGGTTCAAGTTTGAGCTTGGGTGGCTGCATCGCGAGGGTTTCCATGAAATGGTTAAAATAATTTGGGAAAGACCAGTTGCGGGGGATTCGCCTATCCAGCGGTGGAACAACAAGATACGTGCTTTACGCATGCACCTCGTTGGTTGGGCTCGTCATACTTCTGGTTTACTTAAAAAAGAGAAGGAATGACTTTCCTCGATAATTAATGCTCTAGAAGTATTAGCAGAAGTTCGGTTATTATCTACGCAAGAGATTGAGCTAAAGAGCCAATCCAATGCACAGATAGCGAAGCTTCTGCGAGAGGAGGAGTTAAAATGGTATCAACGTTCTAAAGCACAATTCATCCTAGAAGGGGACTCGAATACTCGCTATTTCCACAGTATTGCCAATGGCAGACACAGGAAAAAGCGCATTCATTCTCTAGTCCAGGATGAGGGAACGATTGAAGGCCATGAACAACTAAAGTCGTATATTACAAATTACTATAAAGACCTGTTCGGTGCTCCAGAGGAAGGTAGTTTCACTTTGGATGAGGCTCGAACGGAGGATATTCCCCAGGTTTCAGATGCGAAAAATAGTCTTCTTACTAGTCTCTACTCTGAGGAGGAAGTGAGGATGGCGGTCTTCCAAATGAAACATAATTCAACCCCTGGACCTGATGGTTTCCTAGCTGAGTTCCACTAGAACTTTTGGGATGTTATCAAGTCTGATTTGCTTCAACTGTTCGCTTGTCTTCACAATGGACAGCTAGAGCTGTTTCGTCTCAATTTTGGTGAGATTATTTTATTACCTAAGGTTAACGAGGCAGAAAGGATTCAACAATTTAGACCTATATGTCTCCTTAACGTTAATTTTAAAATATTCACCAAAGCGGCCACGATACGACTGAACAGTGTGGCAGATCATGTGGTTCGTCCGTCTTGGACGGCTTTTATGCAAGGCCGGAACATCCTTGATGGAGTTGCGATCTTACATAAAACAGTCCACGAACTACATAGGAAGAAGCTGAATGGGGTAATTCTCAAAATCGATTTTGAGAAATCTTATGATAAAGTCAAATGGTCTTTCCTTCAGCAGACTCTCAGAATGAAAGGTTTTTCTGCTGAGTGGTGTACGTTAATAAATAGCTTTGTTTTGGGAGGAAGTGTAGCCATTAAGGTCAATGATGACACTGGCAATTACTTTCAAACGAAAAAAGGCCTCAGACAGGGTGACCCGCTATCACCAATACTATTTAATATAGTGGCTGATATGTTGGCTATCTTGATCGAATGTGCTAAAACTGATGGCCAAATTGAAGGAGTGATTCCACATCTTGTTGATGGTGGTTTATCGATTCTTCAATATGCTGACGATACTATTCTTTTTATGGAACATGACATTGAAAAGGCTCGTAACCTAAAGCTGATCTTGTCAGTATTCGAGCAACTCTCGGGCCTTAAGATAAATTTTCATAAAAGTGAATTGTTTTGCTTTGGCGAGGCTCGAGAAAACGCCGCCTTGTATGCTGAACTTTTTGGCTGTGAGCAAGGTCAATTTCCTATCAACTATTTGGGTATTCCGATTCATTATCGGAAACTTACAAATGCTGAATGGAAAAAGGTGGAGGAAAGACTTCAATTACGTTTAAATAGCTGGAAAGGCAAACTCTTATCCCTAGGTGGAAGATTGGTTCTTATAAATTCGGTACTAACAAACATGGTACTGTACATGATTTCATTCTTCCAATTGCCCAAAGGAGTCTTAAAAAGATTGGATTATTTTCGGTTTAGGTTCTTTTGGCAAGGGGATAGTGAGAAGAAAAAATATCGTCTGACTAAATGGAGTGTTGTTTGCTGTCCTAAAGACCAAGGAGGGCTCGGAATTCATGACCTCGAGGTCAAGAATAGAGCCTTGCTAGGTAAATGGATCTTCAAACTTGTTTCGGAAGATGGAGTTTGGCAAACCCTCCTTAGGAGAAAGTATGTGGAAGATCAAGCTGTTTCTCAGGTTCTTTGGAAACCCGGCGATTCACACTTCTGGGCTGGTCTTATGGCTACAAAGAAGTTTTTTTTCCCACATGGATCTTTCTCAATTAGGGATGGATCGGAAATTCGTTCCTGGGAGGATAAATGGCTAGGCCACTCTACCCTCAGAGAACAATATCCGGCTCTATACACTATTGTACGAAACAAAAGCGACATGATTGTGAAGGTGTTGGGTACATCCCCACCAGATGTTTCGTTCAGAAGAAGTTTACTTGGAACAAGACAAGCATCCTGGAATGCCTTGCTCATCCGTTTGGATTCAGTCCAATTGTCGGAAGGTCCAGATAAATTTCATTGGAATCTTACGAAGAATGGTAAATTCTCGGTTGATTCTATGTATAGATCTTTAATTCTACCCGAAGTGCCAGTCGATTCTAAGGATAATAACAAAATTTGGAATATGAAGATCCCGCTTAAAACTAAAGTGTTTGCGTGGTACCTTCGTCGAGGTGTAATTCTTACAAAAGACAACCTTGCCAAGCGCAATTGGCACGGAAGTAAAAAGTGTGTTTTCTATCAACATGATGAGACCATTACACATTTATTCTTCCACTGCGAGTTCGCCAGGTCTATATGGTCAGCCATCCAGATAGGTTCTACCTTACATCCACTGCGTACTATTGCCAACATTTTTGGCAACTGGTTAAATGGCGTGGATCCTAGGTTTAAACTTTTCAGTAGGGTGGGCGCAATTGCCGTTATTTGGTCGCTGTGGCTATGTATAAATGACAAGGTTTTTAACGATAAAAATGCTTCTGTTATGCAGGTTATCTATCGGAGTACAGCTACGCTACGAGCATGGTCGGCCCTGCAGCGTGCGGCGCACCGAGACTTATTTTTGGAGGTGGCAGCGAGGCTGGAGGCTGCGGCCAGGGAGTTATTCTCCCAGCATGGATAGCAACATAGACTCCGGATAGACCTACCGGCATCTTAGGCGGATCTACAATTTCTCATTTTGATATGTAATTCGCCTTTTTAATTTTTGTTCGGATTTGGTTTCTGGTGAACTGGTGGCTGTGTGCATCTTAGCTATACAGAGGCCGGGTGTAATGCTTAAAACTCTTAAGTAATAAAATCCCTTTATCCAAAAAAGACCTGGAATGAAACCATATGTATGGCATGTCGGTGTCGGCGACCTATATCGCCACATAGTAAGGGCTATCCAGGTTTAGCTTGTGACGCCCTTGGGGTGATATTATATGTGGGGCCGGGATGCTACTTCTCGACCTTGTAGCCCGGCTCGGTGTCCTCCCAGAATAACACAAATCGGATTTTAGACCCGGTCGGGAGGAACAAGATGCGTAGGAGGGAGTGCCGTGAGATAAGTGCGACACTTTCGAGGAAAAGCAAGGGGGGGTGAACCATGGGAGTAGTGTCAAAGTAGAAGGCTCGATGAAGATTGGTGCACCCCGAAGCAATGCGTGGCCATGGGTGTCGAGCAGCGGACTAGCAACGAGGGTCCGATGGGGTCTGACGGATCGCCGGCGAGATGTCGGTGGACCACTGAAGTCCGGCAATAGCCGAAGGATGCCGTCGAACCTCCGGTGAGGCCCGTCTTCGGTCGGAGGATGACGGGGGACCTCCGGTGAGGTCCTGCAGGATTCGACCACACTCCGATGATGGCCAGAGGTGGTCGATGGGGGTCCGGCAAGTTTGGCGGGACTCCGATGATGGTCGGAGGGTCTTGGGTGTGGTCGGACGGGGTTTTGGCCGGATTCCAACGAGGTTCTAATGACTCTCCGACGAGGCTGATCAGAAAGAGCCTCGACATGTGGCTAGATCGTGCCTCTTAACTTCCTTGGATGTCTCCTATGCTCAAGCTAGCCTCATTTTTTTTTTCCTTCCATTGTTTTCGAAAAGGTTTTGTGCAGAAGAGGAAGGTGTCGGAGCTTCACCGGTGTATCTTATTCATGAAGCATGGAGAAATGGACTCCATGGGTGACCGATTTATACTTTGGCTAGTCACACGTGATTTGGTTGCTGGAAACATTTATACAAGGTAAATTTCATGATATTTTTCTACACAAAAGGTCTTCGCAAACTATGTCCGTCCAGTTCTGTAGCAAGGGACATGTGCTAGTTGTTGTGTATATGGTTGATTTTGTTAAACAATCACCCGGTCAGAGACACTATTGGAAAACGAGTTGCTGCTGACATCTTCGACTTTTTGTGAGGGTCAAAACATGGATACTCGGTAAAGCGGCATGCATACCGAGTATTCTGGAAAAAAAATACTCGTTTAAAGGAGATATACTCGGTAAAGGATCATGTATAGTGAGTGCTCCAAAAAAAGGCACTCGACAAAGCCGACATAGTCGGCAATAAACCAAAAAAAAAAAAAACACTCGGTAAAGAAACTGGCCACATGTCCATTGTTAGCTGGCTGGACGGTGCTCGGGTGTTAGCCGAGTGCCTCGTGATATATACTTGGCAAATTTTACACATGAATTTATTTTCACGTTCCTGCTGTTTTTTTCCCGCCTAATTGGAAACTTTACCGAGTGTTTTTGCTTATAATACGCGGCACACAAAGGAGCTAGAAAAAAAGTGTCCCTCCCGCTTTTCTTCCCGCCTAGCTAAATGGTTTTCCAAGTATATTATTTCAAACGTGCTACAAGTATACAACACCATGTTCTTGACCTCCTTCAGGATAGGTACATAGAGAGATTGCAGAGGGAGTATACATTAAAAAAGAACAGAAATAAGGGCTACAGGAGCACTAGATAAAAACCCAGCATAGCCGGCGCACCCGACGACCACCACCACAATAAGAATCACATGCAGAGCATAGAGGAATGACAATAGTTCCATTGAAGGGTACGTAATACTGAGGGCACCTTTGATTTGTAGGAAACGTGAAGGAAACATGCAGGGTTAGGAAATATTCCAGAGTTTCTACTATTCACGTGTTTGATACATAGGATTGGTGCTAGGGAAGAGTAAAGGAAAATTTCCTCCGTGTCCCTCTTTCAAGGCAGAATGCGTAGGAAAAGAAAAATTCACTTGGAGCTCATTGTTTGAATCCTGTGCACAAGGAACGATGTAGTTTTGCACCGGACATCCTATCCTATTCCAATCCCTTTCCTATTCCTTTGATTTCCTTTTCCTTTAAATCAAAGAGGCCCTGAGGCCTTGCAAATATCCGCAATATTACCCGCATACGTGCAGTTGGAGCTTGAAATCATTATAAGTGTCATCGACTTCGACCTCGAATTCCGCAACAAAAGGAATGATAATAGAGCATATATATGGAAGCTATGAGATAACCGACTGACATGAATCTTGATCACAACTCTGCCACAAAGACAACCTGGGAAATCTGCAAGGTGAGCTGGGCATGCTACATTATCGAAGAGAAAATTAAGATCAATCGAGACCATACCTTTGACACAAAACTCAACGACTTGAGCTTGCACAACAACACAAAGACGAGATCGAACGCACCACACAATGGAGTGGTGAAAGATGTAAGCACGACAACACCCACCACAAGGACGGACGATGTTGCGACCAACCGAATGTGAGGATCCGCACCGACAGCAAGGATATGGTTTCCTTTCCTCTGATCGATCATCGATAACTGTTCTTGTGGTAGCATGTGTCTCCACCTAAGTCTATTTGCGTGTGTTGCTATTTATTGATCTGTATTAATTATCCACATGACAAGCTAATCTTGCAGAACAAATTCACGTCACGTTTCTGAAAGTCAAACTCTTGAACAAAATCACAGCGAGAAGAAATTTGAAGAGATGATGTGTCTAAATTCAGGTGAAGAGACTCAGTCAATACATTAAATTCCAAAATATCTCGCTATTGCCTAGCTTGCACAATCTGCTTCTGCACAGAACAACTCGACAATGAACCTCCGAGGTGTTCAAAAAAAAAAGACAATGAACCTCCGAGGTAGAACAGACACATTTCCTAGTTAATATTTTAGTCCCGATGTCTTGTATCACTATGTCACGTCCTCCAATTTAAGGCACTTTCTTAGAGGCACTATTGTGAACTGCCACTAATGTTTATTTTTGGAGGCACTTTTATAAATATTGCCTTAAAAAGTTTTTATTTAGAGGCACTACTCAAAAGTGCCTCAAATGGTTACTATTTGAGGTACTTTTAAATGCCTCAAATAGTATCCAGTTAAGGCACTTTTCAATAGTGCCTCCATTAACTATCATTTAGAAGCACTAATCAAAAGTGCCTCAAATTGTTACTTTTTGTGGCACTTTTATATGCCTCAAATAGTATCCAGTTAAGGCACTTTTCAATAGTGCCTCCATTAACTATCATTTAGAAGCACTAATCAAAAGTGACTTAAATGGTTACTATTTGAGGCACTTTTATATGCCTCAAATAGTATCCACTCGTGGCATTTTTAAATAGTGCCTCCATTAATTATCATTTAGAGGCACTAACCAAAACTGACTCAAATGGTTGCTATTTAAGGCACTTTTAGATGCCTCAAATAGTATCCAATTGAGGCACTTTTGAATAGTGCCTCTAAACTTAATGATTCAAATCAGCTACAAAACAAATAGAAGAATGGCACCATACTTATAGCATTTACATACTTATAGCAAGCATATATGACATTTTTAATTTGGACTTATAGATTGGAAGATATGATTTAAGACATAAATTTGCAAAAAAGAAGGTAAAACAGAAAAAGGGGTGGATAGCGTTTCTGGGAGGATTCGAACTTGGGTCTGCTCTGTGGAAGGCACGGAACCAAGCCACTAGGTTGCTGGTGCGGTTGGTGTTAGGAAGCAGGTTTGTTTGCACAAGAAGTAACAAAGGCAGGGACAACTGAATTTTGGACAACAAGGTTCCGGACTTGCAGCAGCACAGACAGGGCGATGGCGACGAGATGAACTGTATCAAACACGAAGTCAACACACACACAACACACCAGACAACGCACGCACGCGACCCACCACCCGCACCAACCCAGCGCCGCCTCTCTCCTCTCCTCCCGATCGCCCTCGATCCCGCCGGCCGCCCTGCCCCTCCGCCGCCCTAGCCACCTCCGGCTACCAGATCAGCCAGCCCCTCTATCCCTCACCCGCTGCGCCCGACCCGATCCAGATTGAGCCGCCGCCCCGGTGCCCCTCCTCTTCGGAGGCCAGGCTCCCTCCGTGGCGCCGGCACCACCCTCGTCACCTCCTCCGCGCTCGTCGCGGCCGCGTCGGCCTACCCTTCCTCGGCGTCCGCCTCCGACTCCTCCCCCGTGGCCCTCGAGGCCGCGTGGCAGCTCGTGGCCCAGCCGGGCCGGCATGAGCCCCCCACCCCGCGCCGCGCAGCGGGCGGCCCTGGTCAGGTCCACGGCCGCGGAGCCCCTCGACGTGCTGGTGGTCGGCGGCGGTGCCATCGGCTGGGCCACCTCCTCCCGATCCACCAAGCTCATCCACGGCGGTGCGTGCGCTGCCACTTCTCCCTAACCCTAGGTCCTTCGGAGATTCTCCTTTAATTTGTGCGTAGATCCTTGAGATATTGTTTCCAATGTGAATTGGGGTCAGCGTGGTGGGGATTGGGGGCTTGCGCACGCGATGGAGCTTGGCGTCTTGAAGTGGTGCTGCTGCTTGGGAGCGGGGATGGCGCCTTGTCTCTGCTGGTGTAGGGTAGTTCACTTGCAGATTTACCAGTCAATGCATATGTAATCGATCTATAATTTCTCCATAATGCACGCCCACAACACCCTATTGCAAGTAAAATTATTCATCAAAATGTATGTACAACATGCATATTAGATAATGGATTACGACAGACTATCAAGCCATTATACATCTATATTGATGCTTGATGGGTTGTACCCATTATACATATGTTTGATTAAAAAAAGAGGATGTCTTAGCAAAGCCTTGTTTGCATGCAAATTTTTTGATTCTGGCTCTTTTACAGGACTTACAAGTTCTCTTATCCGATGTTGATGCCCATAATGTGGTTCTGGGAATGGGACTCATGAACTCACGTTTCTTCCAGTATAACAACAGTTCAACTTGTCTGGTTCTCTTATGAGGTAATGCACTGAATATTCTCTTATGCTCAGTTGAAAATGGCATTAAATCAAGTATGAATCTAAGTGTTCTTTTTTATCAAGCCACCTGTCAGTGTCCGAGTGCATGCCTGGACCCTTCGTATTTATTAGGATTGGTAGCTTGATAAGTTGCCAAATCTAGAATTATGTACTACTTGAACTGCCATGGTCAATAATATATAGCTTAGTTAGCAGTACAGATAGGATTTCCTCGTAGAATTAATTTAGACTTTAAGTATGCTTTAGCGACTACAGGTCTGCTCCATGTTTTGCTCTAAAATGTAATTGCATCAAGTTCTTGATTTAATTGGGGAAATATTGTCAGAACACAGATAATCCCCTTTTTACCTTCAGATTCATCTTATAGCAGTTAATAGTTACCTCGCACTGTTCCTCGCCCACGTTGTGCCGATGACCTCGCCAATCTGACTGACTAGATTGAGAGCCTGGTCGAAAACAACATGCATGGTCTTGTAACTCTTTGTTTTAGACTTAAGTTACATAGAGACTTCTTTGTCATAGCTAGTTACCACATATGTATATGCTCATGGGCTTAATCATTATTGCATTCCTTGATAGGTTGGTGTGAGGATCCTTTGTCGTCACCCTTTCATCGAGTCAAGGAGGGCTCATGTAGTTCCACAACATGTTGAGGAGATGCTGAAGTGCTACTGGCCTGGACTTCATGTATGCATATACGCTCAAGTACCTTCTACTGTTCTACGTATCTCACTCCTAGATCTGGATATATACATCATTTGTCATGCTAGTTCCTATGAAGTATATTTTCGAGTCTGACAGCTATAGCCTGCAAGTAATTTGTTTCGTCAGAATAGTAATCAATGTGTAGTAACATGCATTCATGATAGTAAGTTGTTCATACTGGCATTGCCTACTAAGTTGGCAGTTGCAATCACGACACCATGCCACCGGTTACTGCAACCAATATAGAATAAAATTTCGGCTGATAAGCATTAGTGGTAAATATCCACATGTGTCTTATATTTGGAGGGATAACTTATCTGGTTTGACAGAAGATATCTAATGCTAAACTGTGTTTTCTTGGTATCATTTTTTGGGTGACATCTTTTGTTTCGTCAGCTGCATTCGGGTTTGAGTGACTTAGTGACTTAGCGGATATGTAATGCTAACCAGATGGGATTGTTAATAATTTATTAGTATGAGATTACTAGTCTCATCCCAGTCATTTTTTAATTGTTTGGGTTCAATTCGCAACAGCCCAGTAAGACTGATATTTAAATCATATAACCACTATCCATTTATCTGGATGATCCATTCACTTTTTTGAACAATCCATTCGTACAAGGGTTCCAATATTTCAGATAGTAGAAATTTATGAGGATGTTTCTTATAGCCCAAGTTCCTCTTCTTACCGTCAAATCCAGGTGAATTAAAAGATGATGAATGTGCAGTCATCAACGGAGCAGTCATGGCCAGGGGTGAAGTTACTTCATGGTTTTCACACTTCAATGCTATTAGTGAGAGACGGAGAGAATCCATTTTTAATTGTTGTCATTGTAATTGTGCTATTATAGTCGCTGCTTCACTGATTATTGTATTGTCATTGGTGTGATAAATTAATTGTTGTCATTGTGAATTACTATTGTGATTGTAAAATGGGTGCCTACAAAGGGTGTACTTTTGAGGCACTAATTAAAAGGTGCCTCAAATGGTATATCATTTGAGGCACACAAAACTGCCTCCAAAGGTAGCATTTGAGGCAATCAATAATGCCTCAAATGGTATATCATTTGAGGCACTAATCAAAAGTGCCTCAAATGGTATATCATTTGAGGCACTCAAAAGTGCCTCAAATGCTACCATTAGAGGCACTAAATAATGCCTCAAATGGTATATCATTTGAGGCACTAATGAAAAGTGCCTCAAATGGTATATCATTTGAGGCACTCAAAAGTGCCTCAAATGATACCATTAGAGGCACTAAATAATGCCTCAAATGACAACCTTTTTAGGCATTATTGAAAAATGCCACAAAAAACTTTTAACGACACGAGTAAATGCTGCACTTTTAATTTTGCCTCAAAAAACTTTTTGTGGCATTTATTGGACTTTTGGAGGCACTTATTAAGTGCCTCCTATTTCAGTACGTGATGTAGTGTATTCCTAAAGCTAGCCTCATTTTTTTTCCTAATTTTATTATTTTCGCTAAAGGTGGGTGCAGGAGAGGAAAGTGTCGATCGGGGGCCTCACGGTGTCTATTCATGAAAGCATGGAGAAATACACCCCACGGGTGACCACATTTATACGATGGTATCGCACCTGATGTGGTTGCTGGAAATATTTATGGAAGGTAAATTTCATTAGATATTTGTACACCAAAAAGTCTTCACAAATTATGGTCGTCCACAGGGCTACATCAAGGGCATGCGATACTTTATGTTTTGTCCTTGGATAAGGCCCGTCATTTTAAATTCCATAAGAAACTCCCTAGTTATCTCTATGCTAATTAATAAACTGACAATAAAATGGAAAGAGTTGCGGTGCATAAGATTAGCCACAATGAGGGTATCATAAGTGGTATCATGCATGCCATGTTGGCAAAAAGCCGACGTGTCAATACAATTAATGATGACAAAGGTGATAGTACTACCCCCATCTCGGTTTATTAGACACTTTTGGAGTTTCTCTGTGACCTAGGTA
Source organism: Puccinellia tenuiflora (assembly GCA_012064385.1). NCBI lineage: Eukaryota > Viridiplantae > Streptophyta > Magnoliopsida > Poales > Poaceae > Puccinellia > Puccinellia tenuiflora. Next base: position 160,276 of record QRDG01001733.1, on the reverse strand, counting down.
ATCGAGGATTGACCGAGTTAATTACTCCTAAATCAAACAATTAATTAGAAAAGACCAATAAAGTCCACTCGGAAGCGCATGCATTGGCCTAATTAAATATATCATTGGCTCAATCGCATGTTGATTGGGGAGAGAAAGTGCCTGGAGCATTTCTAGGAGATCATTAATGCTAATTGCGCCTAACTCTTGATAAAATCTGATTTTGGTATTGTGTATAATAAACCGAGATGGAGGAAGTAGTATCATAGGTAGATACCATAACATAACGGATTCCAATGCAAAATGAGTCTACAACCTAATAAATATAGTATTGTATGATAACACAAATATGTTACTACCCATTGTGAATGTAGTAACATAGACTAGTATCATATGCATGATACTACTATATGATACTCCCCATTGTGACTAGTCTAAATCATAACCATCAATGAAGAGGAATATGCATTTCTTCTGATCGGCAATCCAAAAGATTGCCAGCAAAGTATTCATTTTGAGTCTCAACTCCTAAGTTCGTAATCAGAAATCGAACAAATATTCATATAATTAAAAATATATCAGTAGCTCGAGAGTTGATTTGACATGCTTCCGAGAATCCTATATAACATGAACAAAATTAGTAAAAGGGGAATGCTCATGAAAAAAGTGCCAGTCACGTGAGTATTGGAGCAACATTCCGTGCATCATGAAATTATCGCATAAGGAGTAGGTGATCGATGCGGATGGGGGTTGCGGCACGATCATCAATGATTGACACATGGTGAGATGAGGAACACGAAAAACATGCATGAGTTGCAAGCAAAGAATTTGTTAGCAAAACACAAATAGGGGAAGATAACTCGTGAAACGTATGAGAATAAATCACCCAACAACAAACCCCCATTGGAGAATCCTCTAATTATCTAAACGCAAGTCAAGCACACGCTTAATAAAATCGAATTCTCTTTCCGATCGGTTCACCAATTCAATAGAATTCTTTAGTAAAAGATTGGCAAGGAAGCCCAATCATAAATAGTTTCTAAAAGAGGAGGTGGGGGTTCATATCCACTTGTGTAGGCCTTGAATCCACATGGGGGTCTTCTCCGAAGGGGGAGGGATGGGGATCATAGCTCAACTATATCTTATCATCTTGTCTCGTCTATCTTAGCTCTGAAAAGGTACCTCCTATATATAGTCTAGACATAAAGGGATAGTGGGAAAGGGAGATACATGGGTCAATGCCCAAATCTGCATGCATAAAGGAGGCGTCAGATAGTCTAGCGTCCAAACTTGTGTGGCAGCTTCGGTTGCGAGAAAGTCCGCCGGGTAGCGTCGGATAGTCCGGGGGCATCTTCTTCACGTGCGCGTCACTTACAGGTGTTGGACCATCCAGCCGATAAAGCTGGGAAGTTCGACGTCGCAGAGCATTGTCGGGAACACACCGAACATTCCCGATAGCTGTCCGGCTCCCAAGCAGCAGGATTCCAGGCTTCCTCGTCTTCATGTTGACGATTCTTCCTCATCTTCTAGCTTCAATCTTCTATGACTTTGGTGCTCGAGCAACCTCGACAACCTCCCTTGTGTTCTTACTCATCGTAACAAGCCTAGGAAGGGATGAATGATCGCGTAGTATACCATCCAAGGGCGTATTGTAGGAGCTTGTATAGAGGAAGTAGTTAACCTTTGAAGTCCATGGTGACTTGTCGTATGTTGAAGTATTAGATATGGTAATGGGGTTATGTCACCCTGTATCATCTCCTTCCCCTTCAAAAAGAATTGTCCTCGACGTTGGCTCGTTATCACCATATAGTGAAGGTATGTATATGTGGGTTGCCACTAAAGTGGGTTTCACCATGTTGCCATTCTTGATGGAGATGATTTGGCAACTATTTATAATGTTCCTTTACCTTTCATGTAACCTACAAAGCTCATAAGGACGGTGAAAGAACACTTAAAGTGTAGCCAATTCTTAAAGTTCATAGCATGCTCATGTAAGTAGAAGCAAGTATGTCACCTTTGCAAGATGTCGAAGTGCCCTTCTTGCAAGATCTTTACCCATAGAAGTGTGGGATTGAAACCACTCAGGTATACTAATCCAAATGTAGCTCTCCATAGCTCTTTTTGTCAAGTCATGCTTCTTAGAATTTAACAAATAGACATTGTCCATACCTACTTACACCAAAGACCAAGCAAATCATGTGTATATGCCTGATAGATGAGCATATCTTGCACGACATATCTATTCCTGTTCACAACACAAATATCACAACACACACAAGTATATAGACTACAATGCAAATGTAATATCAATGTCTATATATCTCATTTTGCACCATATGAGAAAATGATTGAACGTAAAGTATTTGAAATAAAATCCATAAACATTTTTGGTGCAATAAGGGGAGAATGTGGCAAAAACACAAGATGCAAATGCCCAAAACATCATCATGGGCGCAAAAAAAGCATAAGAAAGAGCAATATTTCGACATATTTATTGCAACACCAATGGGAGAGAATCGATAATACTCATGACAATACATTCTTAAAATAGCATTTGGTTGCAAACAAACCTCCGTAAAAAGAAATGGTCCATAAAATTTACTGAAACACACAGACAATCATATGAAAAATGAATGAAACATGCTTTTCACAAGATCAACCACTAGCGCCAACATGTTTGCAAACAAACTAAACGGAAGAGCAATTGTTCAATTTGGTTGATGAAAAACATTTGATCTCATCACCAAGTGTGAAAATGGCACTCACGCTATATTATGCTCTCAAGAGCTCATTTTTTCAACTCATGTTCAATTGAAGATGACATTATACTGCCGGTACGTACCTTCACACATGAAAGACCAAATTAAAACTATGTGCGTGTTATATGTACACATCATCCATCATGACATGTCCCATCTGAAAGTGCATGGTTGCCCCCATGTGTGTTTTTGGTAATTAATGACAATCTCTATGGACTAATGTTTGTATTGAGCTATATTTGTAGGTATGTCCATTTGCTTTGCTTGATCTCCATACGTTGGAGTCTAGGCTAAGGGAAGAAGATCATGTGTTGATCAAGGCTATGTGCGTGTTGATCAACACTCAAGCCCAAGTGAAGATATGCCAAAGAGGTGCCTCTCCCATATTGGTGTATGGGGGAGCAACATGTGAATCTTCACCAAGCGAAGCGCAATCAAGAAAGGTAGTTCGCATTGAGGGGATGAAGATCATCTTCATCGACCTCAAGTGGATTAATGCGCAAGGCAAAGGTATGATCTTGATAGGGTTTCTATTTTACCGGTCTCATGTTGTTAGTGGAGAGACCGGGTTATAGGATAGATAGCCGTACTATCAAGAGGGGCTCTCGACCGAATATCGTGATCGTATCGTCGTAGAGAGCACAAACCTTTGCATCCATGCAATCATCTTTATTGGTTCTTATTTGTCTCTTATCGTGGTGTGGTCTTGGTGCTTGTCGTGCTTGTCATGCCAAGGCTAAGATCACCGAAAACGATTTTCGTATGCGTCTCCTTTTGCGTCTTCGGTGTTGGAGGTTTTACCGGTTGTCTCTTCTAAGAGTCAAACTCTCTCCTTATGTTTTCCTCCTCACATGATGTACCATGATATTTCTCTGCATGATCTTGTAGAACTTTTCGTTGCGAATCCAACGAGAACAAGATCATCGAAAACGGAGTCCGGATGATTAAGTTATGATTTTTCTCGTACCGGGTGTTCTGCTGTTTTCTGTGTCCGGTAGTACCGGCCAGCCCATGGCCGGTAGTACCGGCCCTGCGGGTTTTTGCAGCTATCCGTTGGCGGGCTGGTTTGGGTGGGGGCGGTAGTACCGTCGAACTTGCCGGTAGTACCGGCAGGCCCATGGCCGGTAGTACCGGGCCTTGTTCGGCCCTACTTCCGCTTAAGTTTTTCGGTACTGGACTCTCGATGTTTTAACAGGAAGTTTGCCCGGAAGTGGTTCCGGTAGTACCGGGTCAATCGGTACTACCGGTCCTGCGGGTGTTCTCAGCTAGCCATTGGTCGGCTGGCTTGGGTGGGGGCGGAAGTACCGACTACCGGCCCTATGGTTTTCTTCGCTGTGAGCCGTTGATGGGATATTTTGTGTAGGGCGGTAGTACCGCCCTTTGGGCCGGTACTACCGGACCTGCGGGAATCTGAGCCCAACGGCCAAATTTCTCAGGGACCTTTTAAAGGGGCCTTTCTTCCCCATTGGTTTAGGAACCTTTTCAAACCTTTTGCTCTCTCTCCTCCATTGTTGCACATCTTGAGAGCTTGATTCCTCCACTTCCCTCCAATGATTCTTACCCATTTTTAGGGAAACAAGAGAGGAGATCTAGATCTAACATTCCACCAATCCATTCCTCCTCTAAGTGAGGGAACCTAGTAGATCTAGATTTTGGAGTTCTTAGTATTTCTCATTTGTTCTTCCTCTTAAATCAATCCATAGCATTAGTTGCTTTGGTTGGATTTTGGAGAGAAGGATTTGACCACTTAGTGTGTTCTTGCCTTTTGCATTTGTTGCATCGGGTTGTGCTCTCCACGAAGATTCGTCGGATCGAAATTGAGAAGCTTGTTACTCTTGGGTGCATTGTATTCCCAAGAGCTTGTGCCTCTTGGGTGCATTGTGCACCCTAGACGGTTGGTGTGCCACGAAGCCTTCGAGTTGTGAAGCTTCAGCAAGATTTGGGAGCCCCCAATTGAGTTGTGGGTGTGTGCCCCAAGAACGGTGTAAGGGCTCCGGATTCCGCCTTGAAGGATTCCGATAGTGGAAGGTGAACCAAACCCTTGGGTGCGGTTCATCGGAGAATAGGGTGAGGCCTTTGTGGCATCTTGAGTAGGCCTCTTGTGGCGAGCTCACACCCCTCAATGAGACGTACTCCCTTAACAAGGAGTAACTCGGGAATACATCCTCGTCTCCGCGTGCCTCGGTTATCTCTATACCCGAGCCCTTTTACTTATGCAATTTACATTGTGATAGCCTTCGTGCTTGAAGTTTATATCTTGCTATCACCTTGTTGCTTGCCTTGCTTAGCATAAGTTGTTGGTGCACATAGGTGAACCTAGTATATTAGGTTATTGGCTTGTTAATTTAAACACCTAGTTTTATTCCGCAATTATCAAGCCTTAAACCGGAAAAGTTTTAATCGCCTTCAACCCCCCCCCCCCCTCTAGGCGACATCTCGGCATCGTTTGTTCTTTCAATTGGTATCAGTGCCTCGTCTCTCTTGTTTGGCTTTACCGCCTAGAGAGTAAAGATGCTGTTTAGAGGATTAGTGCATGATCACACTGATACGTGCATTTTATATCATCATTTTTATATATTATATTATCATATTGGTATGTTATTTGCATTGTTATATCGATGTTTTGCACGTTTTAGATGATTTATGGGACTTTCATACAAAGTCCCTATTTTTGGCATTTAACATCTGGGAGGCAGAATACCCCCCCCCCCCCCTTTCTTGTTTTTATTGTTTCAGGAGTTTCGCGGACTCAAATAATTAAAGGAAAAATACCACACCAGTTTTTCATCAGGAGAAGGGTGGAGGAAAGAAGACCGAACACAGAAGGGCCACGAGGGCCAAATGGGGTGGGCCCACGCGGCCCATGTACCTGGCCGCGTGGGACCCACCAAGTAGGTCCTCGAGCACCTCCTCGCGTGGGGCTTTTTACCAACACCTTTGTCTTGGCCGAAAAGGGACGCCCTAATTTTTCCCGAATTATCTGAGGCCGTGGCGGCGGCGGAGCTCCTGATTCTCTCCGAAGGGGGTCAGATCCTGCTGGTCCGGAGCTCCGGAGAGGGGGGAAATCGCTGTCATCATCATCACCTCTCCTCCTTGGCGTGGGAGGAGGCCTCTACATCACCGTCATCACCATCACCAGCACCATCTCCATCACCATCTCCGTGATCCACTCTGTTCCCCTCATAGTTTGAGAGTCGCTATACCCTAGATCATTGGCTAGTGCTCCTATTCATGTTTGTGATTGGGTACTTGTCATTATTTGGTGGTGAATTATTTATTTCAGATTGTGTTGTACCCTTTATGCCACTTATTATGATCATGTTTGCACGTTGTGAGTAGTTCCCATATGTTCCTAAGGGCGTAGGATGAATTGGCAATGATTTATATATAACATGTGTTGGTATTTTGTTAAGAGTTTATCTTTTATGTGATTCTATGATGGTGTTGTGCGAACGTCGACTGCACAAAACTTCACCTTTAAAGGGCTCATAGGAGAACAACGTAGTGTAATGAATTGAGGAAGACTTGGGAGGACAACTAAGCCCAAGACAGAGTCATGCAGTTATATTATGTGGGTAGTAGTGTCGGGGACCTTAGAGTGTAATGCTATGGTGGGACTTTATGTCTTAATAATTCTTGTGCAAGTCATTAAATTGGCCACATGATCCATCATAAGGGGTTGTAGTTTAATTATTTAGCTATGCCTAGTTATGGCTCCGCCCCAAGAAGATTAAAACTTGACAAGATATGCAATGTGTTGTTTAATAAATCTCTATGCCTAGTGATATACATGCCGCCCTCGGGAACGTTTTCCACATATAATACACACATCACTTGAGCTTGTCCTCTAGCCACATAGAGGATTGGGCTTTCTATCTCTTTGAGAGCTTTCTACTTGCTACTATTTATTTTCAGCATTTTATTCTTTTGCATTTATACAACAAAAATCCCAAAAACACTTGCATCTTTTGTTTTATTTATCATTCTTTCTAACCAATACCTTCAGCTCCTCGTGGGTTCGACAACCTTTTCTCATTGAAAGGTAATACAATTGATCTCCTGCACTTGGGAGTCATCGAGATACTTTTCTGGCGCCGTTGCCGGGGAGCGTAGCGCTATTGGTAAGAAGTTTGGTAAGGAAACTTGAAATCTGAGTTATATTTGATGTTTTATCTCATTGCTACTATGGCACTTAAGAATTGTCCCTCGCTGTACCTTACTCTTTTTGAAAGTTCTTATACCACTACTGCTAAAGTGGTTGAAACTGCTGTGTCTAAGATACCTGAAGTGGGATTTAAAATTCCCACTGGGCATGTTGAAAGAGTTATGAAGAATGTATTTTCAGGAGATGGAACTAAGACTGCACGTGAACACATTGAAATGATTGAAGAAATATGTGGCTTATTCAGGATCCCTGGTATTTCTGAGGACTACGTGAAAAGGAAGTTATTATTTATGTCTTTATCTGGTAATGCTCGTATTTGGTTCAGGTCTTTGGATGAAGGAGCCACTACTGAAAGGAGTGTATTGAGAAAGATTTTCTTTCTTAAATATTTTACTCCTAGAGAAGCTTATGAGAGTCGCTGCTATATATTTAATTTCTGGCCACATCTGGGAGAGAGTATTACTCAAGCTTGGGGGAGACTGAAGGCACTCCTTCGTGAGAATCCTTGTCATGATCTTACAAAGAAACTTATATTGATAAACTTTTATGTGAGGCTACCTATGAAGCATAAGGAAATTTTGGACAATTCATCTGGTGGTAGTTTTACAAATAATACTGAAGAAGAAGCATGGAATCTATTGGAAACTATTTCTGAAAATACTGGACACTGGGAACTTGATAAAGGTAATAAACCTTATTTTGATTATGGATATTCATGTGTGGAGACCTTCTCTACTTCTATTTTGTTTAAAAATATGAGTGATACATTTAATCTTGATCCTTATGTTATACTTGAAATAGCTAAATCTTTTGCTGAGCATGTCCGTATTCCTAAAAGTGGGTTTGAAACTTATGTTGAACCTGTTAAACAGTGTATTGTTATTCCTAAAGTTATTAAACAGATAGAGCCAGTGTCATCTGTGAGGATTGAGGAGTATGTTGAGCCACCCCCATATCCAAACCAAGTTAAGAAAAATTTGCTTACTACTGTTACTAACAAGAGTAAAAGGAAATGTCCTAAGCCATATGAACAGGTGGAAGTCAATACTCAAATTTCTGTTATCAAACAATTAAATGAATAAGATCCTGTTGATGTCTATCTGTGTGAAGATGCTACTAAAATTATCAGAGGTAATTCGACCAAGGTGGGAAAACCTATAATCTCATGCTCTATTGGGACTTCAAGTTATCATGGTCTATGTGATATTGGGTCAAGCATTAGTGTCATTCCATATTCTCTCTATCTTGAAATCAAGCATGATATTGATCCGATTGTTATGGAAGGGACATGTATGACAATTCAACTTGCTAATAAAGAATATATCTGTCCTTTTGGAATTGTTAGAGATATTGAAGTTCTAGTTGGTAAAATTAAATATCCTGCTGATTTTATTGTGCTTGGTTGCCCTCAAGATTCTTTTTGTCCTATCATTTTTGGTAGACCTTTCTTGCGTACTGTTGGGGCTGAAATTAATTTGCTTAAAGAGAAAGTGTTTATTAAATGTGATAGTGAAAGACTTGAGTTCAATTTTTCCAAATTTGCTGATAAACATGTTGTGAAAGAGCCAATTTCTGAAGATATAATTGAAACTCTTGCTTCTATAGCTGTAGCTTCAACAGATGTTGTAGAACGTTATATGCTTAATCAAGATGAACCATTTAATGATGAGGAAAAAGAGGCTCTAGAACAAATACTATGGCAGCAACCACCACAGTTACAGTTGCATATTCCACCTGATAATTTAGGAGTGTTACCACCACCTAAAGGGGATCCTAGTTTTGAATTAAAACCTTTGCCTAACAATTTGAAATATGCATATTTAGCTGATAAGAATATATATCCTATCATTATTAGTGCTAACCTTTCAGCTGAAGAAGAAGAGAAACTACTTGATGTACTAAAAGCTCATCGACCAGCTATTGGATACTCTCTTGATGATCTTAAAGGTATAAGCCCAGCTCTATGTATGCATAAAATTAATTTGGAAGAGGATGCAAAACCTGTTGTTGATTATCAACGCCGTCTCCATCCAAAAATGAAAGAAGTGGTAAGAAAAGAGGTAATAAGACTCATGGAAGCTGGTATCATTTATCCTATAGCTGATAGCAAGTGGGTTAGTCCTGTCCATTATGTTCCTAAAAAGGGTGGAATGACTGTAGTTCCAAATGATGAGAATGAACTTGTGGCTCAACGTACTGTTGTTGGTTATAGGATGTGCATTGATTACAGGAAATTAAACAAAGCAACTAGAAAAGATCATTACCCATTGCCATTTATTGATCAAATGTTAGAAAGGTTATCTAAACACTCTCACTTTTGTTATCTAGATGGTTATTCAGGTTTCTCGCAAATTCCTGTCCATAAGGACGATCAAGAAAAGACCACTTTTACTTGCCCATTTGGTACTTTTGCTTATAGAAGAATGCCATTCAGTTTATGCAATGCTCCTGCTACTTTTCAAAGATGCATGAATGCTATATTTGCAGATTACATTGAGAAGATAATGGAAGTCTTTATGGATGATTTTTCTGTGTATGGTACTTCTTTCAATAATTTCTTGTTCAATCTTAACAAAGTTTTGCAGCGTTGTGAGGATCAACATCTAGTTCTCAATTGGGAGAAGTGTCACTTCATGGTTACCGAAGGAATTGTTCTAGGACATAAGATTTCTGAAAATGGAATAGAAGTTGATCCAGCCAAGATAGAAGCTATTGAGAAGCTACCATACCCAAAGGATATAAAAGGTATAAGAAGTTTTCTTAGGCATGCAGGTTTTTACCGTAGGTTTATTAAGGACTTCTCCAAAATATCAAAGCCTCTAACCAATCTTTTGCAAAAGGATGTTCCTTTCTCTTTTAATGATGATTGCATTGAATCTTTTAATATTTTGAAGAATGCTTTAATAACTGCTCCTATTATTCAACCTCCTGATTGGAAATTGCCCTTTGAAATTATGTGTGATGCTAGTGATTATGCTGTTGGGGCTGTTTTGGGTCAACGGGTTGATAAGAAACTGAATGTTATTTATTATGCTAGTAGAACACTTGATGCTGCCCAAAGAAATTATGCTACAACTGAAAAAGAGTTTTGTGACAAGTTTAGACCCTATATCACTGATTCCAAAGTCACAATTCATACTGATCATTCTGCTATTAAATACTTTATGAACAAGAAGATGCTAAGCGAGATTGATAAGATGGGTACTTCTTTTGCAAGAATTTGATTTACACATTGTTGATAGGAAAGGAGAAGATAACCAAGTAGCTGATCATCTCTCTAGAATGGAAAATATACCTGATGATCCTATTCCTATTAATGATAGCTTTGTTAATGAACAATTTGCAAATGTTAATGTTTCTAGTATTAAGGCTGCTTCTCCTTGGTTCGCTAATTATGCAAATTTTATTGTTGGAAAAGTATTACCTCCACACTTTACTTATCAACAAAGAAAGAGATTCTTTTATGATCTTAGACATTATTTTTGGGATGATCCTTTCCTCTATAAAAAAGTGTAGATGGTATTATTAGACGTTGTATACCTGAGCATGAACAACAGGCTATAATAAGAGATTGTCATGATAGTCCATATGGAGGGCATCATGCAGGAGATCGCACAGCAGCAAAGGTATTACAATCTGGTTTCTATCGGCCTACTTTATTTAAAGATTGCCATGAATATGTTAAATCTTGTGATAAATGTCAAAGAGTAGGAAACATTGGTAGGAGAAATGAAATGCCTATGAATTATTCTCTACCACTTGAACCATTTGATGTGTGGGGTTTTGATTTTATGGGACCTTTCCCAGCTTCAAAGACAAAGCATACTCACATTTTGGTTGCAGTTGACTATGTTACAAAGTGGGTGGAGGCAATTCCAACCAAAAGTGCAGATCATGCCACAACAATGAAGATACTTAAGGACATCATTTTCCCAAGGTTTGGTGTTCCTAGGTTTTTAATTACTGATGGTGGCTCTTATTTTATACATGGTGTTTTTAGGAAAGCTTTGGCAAAATATGATGTTAACCATAGAATTGCATCTCCTTATCACCCTCAAATAAGTGGACAGGTTGAATTAAGTAATAGGTAAATTAAACTCATTTTGGAAAAGAAAGTGAATAAGTCTAGGTCTGACTGGCCACTTAAAATTAATGATGCATTATGGGCTTATAGAACTGCATTTAAAAATCCTATGGGAATGTCTCCTTCCAAAATGGTCTATGGGAAAGCTTGTCATTTACCTGTTGAATTAGAACATAAAGCTAGATGGGCTATTAAACAATTGAACTTTGACTTTAAGACTGCAGGAGAGAAAAGAATCCTTGATTTAAACCTACTAGATGAATGGAGGAATGAAGCCTATGAAAATGCTAAAATGTTTAAAGAGAAAGTTAAGATTTGGCATGACAAGAAGATTAAGAGAAAAGAATTCAAAGTAGGAGATCAAGTTTTATTATACAACTTTCGTTTCAAGTTTTCTGCAGGGAAGCTAGCCTCGAAATGGTAGGGACCATTAGTCATACAGGAGGTGTACCGTTCAGGAGCTATCCGTCTTTATGGTGATATGAAAGGTAAACCTCATGTGGTCAATGGACAACGTCTTAAACATTATATTGCAGGAAAAAGCTTCGTTGGAACGTTGGAAACATTGAATTTACAAACGCCAGAAGAAATAATAAAAGGGGGTCGAGCAGTTTCAGCAACTCCAAATCAATAAAAGGTAACTTTTGTATTGGAAAGTTTCTCGGAATTACATGAAATCTTATGGAAGTCATTTTTTATGGAAATAAACATGTGGGGAAAGAAAACTTGACGAAACGGAGTCCCGAGGGAGGAAAGAGGGGGCCCCACGCGGCCAAGTACAGGGGCCGCATGGGACCACTCCTTTTCCACCTCGGAGACCCTTTTCATCTCGTTTTCGATCCCGACGCTCCGTCTTGACCTAAAAACCCTCAATATATACCCCTCTCTGACGATCTAATCTCGCACCGAGCGTCCTCGAGCGATCTTTGTTTCTTGCTTTTTCTGTCTGCCAGGGTTTTAGCCATGTCTTCGGGGGACTCCTACCAATGTTCCTCCATGGATGACGATGATGATGAACTTGAGGGGCTCAGCCCCACATCCCCATGGAAGAGGAACAGGAAGAGGAAGGACTACTCCGACGACGATGACATAGAGGAAGATGAAGAAGAATACAAGGCTATCGTCGACTTCACGCCCCTGGCAACAGCACCTCCATCGCCTGTCGCTGTAGCCAATGTGAGGGTGAACCACTCTCTTGGCAACAAGAAGAAGACGGCGCACATCCAAACTGGAGGCAAGGTTCCTAGGCTCTCGCTTGCAAGCAAAAACGTAGCTTCTACTCTTATTGACAGGGAATCCCGGCGCACCACTCAAAGGAATTATCCCGGTGAGTGGGATCGTAAGATCCCCAACAGGAAGGTATCAAGCCCCGAGTGGAAGCCTAGCAAGGAGACGGTTGAGAAGAACCTTATGGAGAAACTGGGAGAAGCTACAAAAGAATTTGAGAAAGCCTACAACCTCATGATGCAGATTGTTGGAGATCTTGAAGATCATTATTATGAAGGCACTAAGAAAGAAGAAAGGAAGTTCTAGCAAGACGTCAGGCTTGGGGGAGTTCCACCTAGTCTTTCTCTTTATTAGTCTCTTTTGTCTATCTAGTTGAGGTGCGTTTTGCTTTTATCGGTTAGTTATCAATTCCGTTTAAGTTTGTGTGAGCTCATAGAGCATTATCATGTATCCCTGTCTTGTGGTTTATCAATGAATATTAAAGTATGGTGTCATCCATGGTTCTCTTGTTTTGGAGATTTATGGGTAACACTCATGCAAATGAGCGTGGCATATTTAGAGGTTTCAATCACATCTTACCTTGGACTTGATTAACTTAAGTATGTTGGACAACTGTAGAATCATATCATCAAAATATCAAACAATAAGCATGAAACATTGTGACTAGTATTATGATGATAGTGGCTTGATAAATGTTTAAGGTTGGGAGTTAGCCCATATGTGCTGTCAGATGCAAAGCTTTCAACAAGTTCCATCATGTACTTTTGTTTATGGATGCCTATCATGATGAAATAATGTGGAAATAGAGCAAGTTTAAATGAGTTTTTATAAATGGTAGAGAGAAACTTGGGCCGCTAATCTAAGCCATGCATCATTCATGGTGGAAATTTACTTACATGCTGTTTTGAACTTCCTGTGATACACCCTGCAATAAAAAGCTATATCAATTGGTAAATAAAAAGGGTGTTGAGGTTGGTCATTATGTTTGTTTTTCTTGTTGTTGTGATGTAGGCTTGATCCATATCATGGGACAAGAGGTACCCCATTTAAGACTCTTGATAATACCATTATTACTTACAATGATAGATAACTTAAACTTGCTCTGTTTCCCAAGTTGAGTAATCATGGTGTAGGTACTTGTATTCAAGGGGCATGAGACATCTAACCTTTACTTTATCAAGGCCACTACTCATATTTGCTTTCACATTTAACTTTAATCATTCAAATGCTTGCCATAAAGAGCAAAAGCATAGGAAAAGGAATATGATTCAGTTGTCCAACATACAATGGTTATTTGCTTTCAAAAGTAAGAGTGATTGCTAAAGCTTCTACTTATGTTGCCCTCATGTGTATGAGTTTTAATTCATCAATCTTACATTACAACTGAGTATGATGATGATACAATGCCCGTATTTATTTATCAACCATAAGTCCATCGATGCATATAATGATCTATGTCCTTATTTACTCGAGGACGAGTAAAGGTTTAAGCTTGGGGGAGTTGATACGTGCATTTTATATCATCATTTTTATATCTTATATTATCATATTGGTATGTTATTTGCATTGTTATATCGATGTTTTAGATGATTTATGGGACTTTCATACAAAGTCCCTATTTTTGGCATTTAACATCTGGGAGGCAGAATACCCCCCCCCCCCTTTTCTTGTTTTTATTGTTTCAGGAGTTTCGCGGACTCAAATAATTAAAGGAAAAATACCACGCCAGTTTTTCATCAGGAGAAGGGTGGAGGAAAGAAGACCGAAGACAGGAGGGCCACGAGGGCCAAATGGGGTGGGCCCACGCGGCCCATGTACCTGGCCACGTGGGACCCACCAAGTAGGCCCTCGAGCACCTCCTCGCGTGGGGATTTTTACCAACACCTTCGTCTTGGCCGAAAAGGGACGCCCTAATTTTCCCCGAATTATCTGAGGCCGTGGCGGCGGCGGAGCTCCTGATTCTCTCCGAAGGGGGTCAGATCCTGCTGCTCCGGAGCTCCGGAGAGGGGGGAAATCGCCGTCATCATCATCACCTCTCCTCCTTGGCATGGGAGGAGGCCTCTACATCACCGTCATCACCATCACCATCACCAGCACCATCTCCATCACCATCTCCGTGATCCACTCCGTTCCCCTCATAGTTTGAGAGTTGCTATACCCTAGATCATTGGCTAGTGCTCCTATTCATGTTTGTGATTTGGTACTTGTCATTATTTGGTGGTGTATTATTTATTTCAGATTGTGTTGTACCCTTTATGCCACTGATTATGATCATGTTTGCACGTTGTGAGTAGTTCCCATATGTTCCTGAGGGCATAGGATGAATTGGCAATGATTTATATATAACATGTGTTGGTATTTTGTCAAGAGTTTATCTTTTATGTGATTCTATGATGGTGTTGTGCGAACGTCGACTGCACAACACTTCACCTTTAAAGGGCTCATAGGAGAACAACATAGTGTAATGAATTGAGGAAGACTTGGGAGGACAACTAAGCCCAAGACAGAGTCATGCAGTTATATTATGTGGGTAGTAGTGTCGGGGACCTTAGAGTGTAATGCTATGGTGGGACTTTATGTCTTAATAATTCTTGTGCAAGTCATTAAATTGGCCACATGATCCATCATAAGGGGTTGTAGTTTAATTATTTAGCTATGCCTAGTTATGGCTCCGCCCCAAGAAGATTAAAACTTGACAAGATATGCAACGTGTTGTTTAATAAATCTCTATGCCTAGTGATATCCATGCCGTCCTCGGGAACGTTTTCCACATATAAGACACACATCACTTGAGCTTGTCCTCTATCCACATAGAGGATTGGGCTTTCTCTCTCTTTGAGAGCTTTCTACTTGCTACTATTTATTTTGAGCATTTTTATTCTTTTGCATTTATACAACCAAACATCCCAAAAACACTTGCATCTTTTATTGTTTTATTTATCATTCTTTCTAACCAATACCTTCAGCTACTCGTGGGTTCGACAACCTTTTCTCATTGAAAGGTACTACAATTGATCTCCTGCACTTGGGAGTCATCACACACTTTTATATTCAATGGCATAAATTTTAATGTTTGGAAAACTCATATGCTTAGTCACTTACGGGTCTTGGACCCCAATATTGAGCGTATCTTAGATATAGGTTTTTCTCCTCCTAAGGATTACAAAAGTACGACTTTAGAGGATGAGAAAAACTTATATCTAGATGCTCTAGCTTCTAATGAGTTTTGCAAATTTATGAGTGATGTAGTTTTTGAGTCAATCATGCCTCTCCGGGACGCTCATGAGCTTTGGACCAAGCTTCAAGATAAATATGGAGTGTCCAACTCTATTGAGGATGATTGTTCTCCCTCCACCTCCGGCCGTGATGAGTTCTCGTCTTCGTCTACTTCACCAAAATGTGGTAAGCTAGAAACTAATGTGATGGTGAGTAGTGATAGGTTTTGCAATTTGGATAGTGAGCTCATTTTTTATGATCTTTTATCTCTATCTTGTTGTAATGCCTCATCTTTGAACCTAAACACACATAGCATTATAAATGTCATACATGCTAGTGTTGATAATCCTTGCATATCATCCAAAAATTACTTAGATAAATCTCTTGATGATATGGTTGCTTTATCTTGTTGCCATGATAAAAATGCTTGTGTTCCCTGTAACTCTTGCATGAATAATAATGGAGAGAAAACTCAATTAGCTATGCAACAAGATGTGAACTTGACTAGTTCAAAAATCAATTGTTCATCTTCATCCACCACTCATTGCCTTATGGCTAAATCTTCTTCTAGTAATGATAATGATAATGATAATAATGATGAAGAAGATGATGTTGATGATGATGATGAATCCTTTCATAAGAAAGGTCTGATGGTTCTAAATTCCCTTGCTAAAAATAAAAATGCTCATGCTATCCTCTTTGAAATTATGGAAACCCTAATTGAGCGTGGGCTTACAATTAAGGCTTTGGAAACATGCCTTGAAGAAAAGGGTAAGATCGAAAGAGATGATGCTATGTCAAAGGCATCTTTAGAGGATGCTCTCGAGGAAGAGTAAGAGACTCGGGCTTCTCTTGAGGAGAAACTAGAATTTATTGAGGAGTCTCATAATGAAATAATTGCTAAAATCATTAAAGAACGTGACCATGCTCATGCTAAATATAAAGTCACGAAAAAGGAAAATGCTAGCTTTAAGGAAGAGCTTGCCAAGTTTTCTTCTTCTATTCCTAATGTTAATGATGCTTGTGCTACTAACTCTACCTCTTGTGAAGCATCTATTTTGAAGGAGAATGTTGAGCTAAGGGCTCAACTTGAGTTGCTAACTAGCAAGTATGGGATGTTGGAAGAAAGTCATAAAAAGCTATCTAGCTCTAATGATGATCTTCTAGCATCCTATATGCTAGTCTAAAGTTAGCTCATGAGGCTATCACTACCAAGGTAACATCTTGTGAGCCTCATGTGGACAATAGCAACTTTATCTAAAAATGCTATATTGCCATGTGCTAGTCCTAGTAGTTCATCCACTCATAATGTTGGCACATCTTGTGATGAATTACTTTCTTTGCCTTGTTGCTCTAACAATGATGCATCTACCTCCTCTAGTGCTTGTGTTGTTACTAACCATGTAGAGAAAAGAGGAGAGCTCAGGGCCCAAGCCACTTCTATGAAGAAAGGCTTGGAAAAGCGTCATGAAGGGAAGAGTGCACTTGACAACATGTTGAGTGCGCAACAATCCCCTAATGACAAGAGTGGACTTGGATTCAGCTCCAACATCAAGAACAAGTCCAAGAGAAGAAGAAGAAGGGCCAAGTTCAAGTCAAGAATCCGGCCAAGATCATTTGCTTCAAGTGCAAGATTGAAGGGCACCATGTTCGGGATTGCCCAATGAAGAAGAAGCCTCTTAGTGAGAAGCAACTAGGGAAGCGGCCTCTTGTTCAATCTCATGGTCCACCACGAGTTGAACAAAGGCCACCTCCTAAGAAGACTCAAGTCAATGCTCCTCAAGTTGAGGAGCCTATTAAGAAGAAGAAGAGTCGATGTTGCTAACTTTGCCGTGGCAAAGGTCACTTTGTTTCTTCATGCACTAATGGTACCGTATCCAACCCTATTATAATTGATGATGCTTATTCTCTTGGGAATGATAGAATTGGCAATGTGTTTGCCAAATATGTGGGGACTCAAAGTGGTGTCAAGAAAAGCACCATTTGGGTTCCCAAGCCTATTGTGACTAACTTCTTAGGACCCAACTTGGTTGGGGACCAACAAGCTTCAACTTCATCAATAGGTGTTATGGAGGACATTGGAGACTTTGCTATTTTTGAAGAATTAAGGGATCTTCATGGTTATATTTCCTCAAGCCAAGTCAATTGGAATATATTGCTCTATCTCATATCCAATGCTTCCTCATTGCGGTAACTTGTATTTAATTCATATATATATATACATTGAAAGTTGCTTGCTCCCTTGCATGTGTTAGTTTTGCTCCTAGCATGTGCTTATATGTGATATGCTACTTTCCTACTTGTCTTGTTATTCAAGGTTGTGTATGATAGTTGTGTATCATGTATGTGTAACCTTTGTGTTGAGCTTTATTGGATCTTGTGTGGATTTAATTTGGCTCTTTGAGATATTAATGGACTATCCCATTTTGGGGGAGTGATGTGCTTTGTGCACTTCACAATCCTAAAATGTGTGTACATGAGGCACACCACCTAGTATTGATATTTCAATATTATCTAGTTACTATGTGGTATGTCATATTCATGAGAAATTCAAATTCTACAATGTCCATTAATTTCTCTAGTTGGTTTTATTTGCCTCTTGCTTAGATAAAATGAATTATCACATTATGGGGGAGTAATAAGCTATGTGCGTATTAAAATCCCAAAAAATGTGAAAATTTGAGGTTTGCCACTTAGATTTGATATTGTAAATGATCTTATTCCTATGTGGCATGTTTGCTCGAACAAGTTTCATTTTTTTCCTTTTGGTTATGTTTTGGCTCTTGTTTGTGTGAGTTTGCTTGGTGTGGTTTTTCTCTAATATGCATTTTCATATATTATTTGAGAAACCATTTGTTTCATATTATTCTAACCATGGCTTTGCCGGTTGGTTCGAATAGTTGAAACTACCAACAAACCTTTTCAAAATATGGTGTTTTATTTCTTATCTCTTGCCATATGCTTGTTTGTTGTGAAGTTGGTCTTGAACATCATTCCTATATACCACCGAGAAATATCTCTACATACTCCTTGTCCATTATAAGTGATACTCGTAATTGTGGTGGATTTTGTAGATCATATTCATATTGGATCTTGCGTTAAATTGACTTATTTATTGCCTTCTTTGCCTCTTGCACGGATCCTAATTTTCAATTGGTAGTGGTTAGTGTTGTAAATAAAATATGGAGAGTAATGATCCCTTGTGCATGCATTTTGTATTCAAATACAAATATCAAAGATAATGCATGAATCTTGGGGGAGCATTCCTTTTTATTTAGAACACTATCCTATCTATCAATATTTGATCCTTTCAATTGGCATTTGATTCTTTATCTTATGTTTTGGTACCATCAATTGGTATTAATTGGAATTTAATATCTCCTCCATAGATATTTGTTTCAATTGATATTTATTGTGGGAGTTTTGATACCTTATTGCTTTATTTTACTTTACTTGATTCCGGTCAAGTATTATCCTCTTCTTGGTATCTTTTCTCCTAGTTGGTATCTTATTTTCAATTGGTGTCTTATCTCTCATGTGTTGTTTGATTTGACTCCTATTGATATCACACTTCATGTGTTTATGTGTTTTGGAATCAATCATACGTTGATTTGATTTTTCCTCAATCATGTGTTGATTTGGATTTTGATATAATTGGGGCAACCTTTTTGTGTCACACTTTGGTGTGCTCTCTTTTTGGTTTACTTGGTGCTTTCGTCCAAATTGTATCTCGTTTGGTTCTTGTAAGTCTATGCATGCATATTTACTAGTATATATATTTTATGGCATGCTAGTCTTTCTTGATCCAATATATAGGGGATACTCCACCGAATCCTAAATCGGCTAAGATGTGCATGAAATTCAATTTCATATCTATATGCACATATTTATGTGGAGTGTTTCCTATATATTGTAGTTTATCTAACTACTATGGGACCCAATGAGTTTGGGAACCATGTTGTGCTTGAATTTTGTTTTAGGTACAATGGAGATGCATTGGATGCTTGCTTCATTCATAAGGAAGGTGTTCTCACCGTGTGATTATCGGAGTCAAGCTTTGATGATAAACAAACTCTCATCTTCTTCATCGTCAATGCATCTCGGTAACAAGTATCTACCTCATGCATACTTTTCTAGTCTCAACCTTGTGTAGGTTGCTTCTTGGCATGAAAGCTTTTATGTGCAATTGTTGTGGTTTTGGCTCATTTTCTTCACGTGGTATATCTTTGTGATATTTGTGATGAAATTGCAAAAACTTTTTTCTTCAATTGGTATTATTTGGTTGTGATACTTGTTGCCTATCTCAAAGCATCTTCACTATCTCTTGTTCCCTTAGTGATATGTGTGATGACTTTGATATTTTTGAAGTTCATTTGTATACAACGAGATAAATTTGAGCTATGTGCTATGTTTTAAGCAACAATCTCGTTTGTATATTTATGACTTCCTTTTGGATACCTTGGTCTCTCCTTCATCGACCATTTCATATGTGCAAGTTTCTTTGTGGATGCATATCATCAATGATTTGTCTACTTAGAAACCTATACATATGAGAGAGGTCACCTTTTAGTTGGTATCCTATTTCTTTTGAGCTACCTTGTTTTTATCTATAATTCTTTGGTGGCTCCAAATTTGTCTCATGAGTGCTTGTCTCATTTTTATTGGTATCTTTGCACACTCATGTATTTGTTGAGGATCTTTTACTTCATGCTTACCATGGTGAGCATGTTGATTTCTATTGGCTAAATGCTCTCACTAGCTTTTGGCATTTTCAATTGGTTTTAGTTTCCAATTGGTATCCCTAAGCTTGTGAACATACTTTTTAAAGACCTTCTTTTTATCTCGGTTGGGCCTATCTTATGTTGAATCTTTGAAAATTGGTATCTCCTTATGGCTCAACCGTATTTTTTTGGTGCAAGTGCTATGATTTGCTATTGCTTTATGCACATTTGCTGTTGCATGTTCTAGATGATTTTGGGGGAGCGAGGATTCCATATTTGTGCAATCCTCATTTGTGCATGAACATTGGGGAGCTTCTCCATTTTTATTTAGAACTCTCGCTTTGGATCTTTTCGATTGCTTTTCTCCTTTGTGGAGATGTTTAGAATGATTTCATCTTTTTGCAATCTTTGGATCCTCAATATAGTTTGATTCCCTCTAATTATTCGTCAATGGATATGTGCATTTGATTTCACTCATATCTTGAGACATGCACACTTTATGGAGGAACTCATATTATATTGGCTTTCTAAAATTTTCTTCCCATTTCGGCAATCGATGCCAATGGGGGAGAAGTTTAGAGGGTTTAAGGGAATTTGGGTTTTATGCTTTTGTTGCATTTGCCTTTAATGCGCTTGCATCCTTGCTCATTTTTCTTGCAAGGTTGCTTTATTCAATATATAACCCCTCTTAAAAAGGGATTGTCATCAATTACCAAAATGGGGGAGATTGAAAGTGCATGGTTGCCCCCATGTGTGGTTTTGGTAATAAATGACAATCTCTATGGACTAATGTTTATATTGAGCTATATTTGTAGGTATGTCCATTTGCTGTAGGTATGTCCATTTGCTTTGCTTGATCTCCATATGTTGGAGTCAAGACTAAGGGAAGAAGATCATGTGTTGATCAAGGCTATGTGCGTGTTGATCAACACTCAAGCCCAAGTGAAGATATGCCGAAGAGGTGCCTCTCCCATATTGGTGTATGGGGGAGCAACATGTGAATCTTCACCAAGCGAAGCGCAATCAAGAAAGGTGGTTCATCTTGAGGAGATGAAGATCATCTTCATCGACCTCAAGTGGATTAATGCGCAAGGCAAAGGTATGATCTTGATAGGGTTTCTATTTTACCGGTCTCATGTTGTTAGTGGAGAGACCGGGTTATAGGATAGATAGCCGTACTATCAAGAGGGGCTCTCGACCGAATATCGTGATCGTATCGTCGTAGAGAGCACAAACCTTTGCATCCATGCAATCATCTTTATTGGTTCTTATTTGTCTCTTATCGTGGTGTGGTCTTGGTGCTTGTCGTGCTTGTCATGACAAGGCTAAGCTCACCGAAAACGGTTTTCGTATGCGTCTCCTTTTGCGTCTTCGGTGTTGGAGGTTTTACCGGTTGTCTCTTCTAAGAGAGGTCAAACTCTCTCATTATGTTTTCCTCCTCACATGATGGACCATGATGTTTCTCTGCATGATCTTGTAGAACTTTTCGTTGCGAATCCAACGAGCCCAAGATCATCGAAAACGGAGTCCGGATGATTAAGTTATGATTTTTTCTCGTACCGGGTGTTCTGCTGTTTTCTGTGTCCGGTAGTACTGGGGTTCTAGCCGGTAGTACCGTCCGGCCCATGGCCGGTAGTATCGGGCCTTTTCCCGGTAGTACCGGCCCTGCGGGTTTTCGCAGCTATCCGTTGGCAGGCTGGTTTGGGTGGGGGCGGTAGTACCGCCGAACTTGCCGGTAGTACCGGCCGGCCCATGTCCGGTAGTACCGGGCCTTGTTCCGGCCCTACTTCCGCTTAAGTTTTTCGGTACTGGACTCTTGATGTTTTAACCGGAAGTTTGCCCGGAAGTGGTTCCGGTAGTACCGGGTCAATCGGTATTACCGGTCCATTTCCTGGTAGTACCGGTCCTGCGGGTGTTCTCAGCTAGCCGTTGGTCGGCTGGCTTGGGTGGGGACGGAAGTACCGACTACCGGCCCTACGGTTTTCTTCGCTGCGAGCCGTTGATGGGATATTTTGTGTAGGGCGGTAGTACCGCCGTTTGGGCCGGTACTACCAGCCCCGTTGGTGGGCAGGTTTGCGTAGGGCGGTAGTACTGCCCTTTGGGCCGGTACTACCGGCCGTGCGGGAATCTGAGCCCAACGGCCAGATTTCTCAGGGACCTTTTAAAGGGGCCTTCTTCCCCATTGGTTTAGGAACCTTTTCAAACCTTTTGCTCTCTCTCCTCCATTGTTGCACATCTTGAGAGCTTGATTCCTCCACTTCCCTTCAATGATTATTGCCCATTTTTAGGGAAACAAGAGAGGAGATCTAGATCTACCATTCCACCAATCCATTCCTCCTCTAAGTGAGGGGAACCTAGTAGATCTAGATTTTGGAGTTCTTAGTGTTTCTCCTTCGTTCTTCCTCTTAAATCCCTCCATAGCATTAGTTGCTTTGGTTGGATTTTGGAGAGAAGGATTTTGAAGATTCGTGGGATCGAAGTTGAGAAGCTTGTTACTCTTGGGTGCATTGTGTTCCCAAGAGCTTGTGCCTCTTGGGTGCATTGTGTACCCTAGACGGTTGGTGTGCCGCGAAGACTTCGAGTTGTGAAGCTTCGGCAAGATTTGGGAGCCCCCAATTGAGTTGTGGGTGTGTGCCCCAAGAACGGTGTAAGGGCTCCGGATTCTGCCTTGAAGGATTCCGATAGTGGAAGGTGAACCAAACCCTCGGGTGCGGTTCATTGGAGAATAGGGTGAGGCCTTTGTAGCATCTTGAGTAGGCCTCTAGTGGCGAGCTCACACCCCTCCAACGAGACGTACTCCCTTAACAAGGAGGAACTCGGGAATACATCCTCGTCTCCGCGTGCCTCGGTTATCTCTATACCCGAGCCCTTTTACTTATGCAATTTACATTGTGATAGCCTTCGTGCTTGAAGTTTATATCTTGCTATCACCTTGTTGCTTGCCTTGCTTAGCATAAGTTGTTGGTGCACATAGGTGAACCTAGTATATTAGGTTGTTGGCTTGTTAATTTAAACACATAGTTTTATTCCGCAATTATCAAGCCTTAAACCGGAAACGTTTTAATCACCTATTCACCCCCCCCCCCTCTAGGCGACATATCGGCATCGTTTGTTCTTTCACCATCATTAGCACATCAGGATTAACACTGAATAAATGTGGCAAGTATGAAATATTGGAATGATCAATATGCAAGTTGAAGGGTGGGGCATGTGTATCATGGGGTGAAGCAAATCTCCATTATGTGAGAACAGTATGGGGCATTCTCATTTCCAAACATATATGCATTATTGCAAACGAAGCATTCGAAAGAACAGTTGTTTGGCATTTTGGTTGCAACAATGGGAGAATAGTGTAAACATTCACGAAAAAGCATGGTCGTGGCAATGTCATCAGAAATAGATAAATCCACATGATCTACGTATGTGTCAAGCAAAGCATCACACGAGGAAGTCGAACTACTAGCATGTGACGGAACAATATGATCTACGTATGCCTTCTATTCAAGAGATATGAAGGATCCGACTCCCATGCTAGCGGCAGATGCCGACATGAAGTCGGGGGACACGACGACGAATGAAAGGCGCTGGCTGGTCAAAGCGGTTGCTGTCGGGGCGAGAGGAGAGGCAATGTAAGACGCTCTATACCAGCACATCTATTACTCACTCCACGTTTGTTTGTGTGTGATGTTGTTTATTTCGGCCAACGTTTCCTCATGATAAGCTTATCCCACTAAGTAAATTGCAGCACGCATCTGAATTGGAACTCTTTTATAAAATTGCAACTAGAAGAAACCTGGTGAAATGGTGTACTCCAATTCAGGTGCAGAGATCTTGTGTATGGTAAATTTTCGAGACACCTTGCTGCTGCCTAGATTGCACAAGCTAGGTTGTTGGCCCGACTAGTAGAGAATAGTTCTGCTTCAATTGAGCGTCATCTGCCTTACAAAAACCTTCTTCACGCAATTCATTTCTTTCCCGATGGCTCCTATTTCCACCCTAGCCTCATTTTCATTGATGGTCTTCTATTCAGAAATTAAGGGTGGAGAAATTCACTCCACGGGTGATTCTATCTTTGAAAGAAAGGTCGTCACAAATTATGTCCCGCCATAGGGCTACACAACTAGCTAGGGCGCGTGCTACTTTTTTTTAATAGATAGGGTGCCAAATTTCATTCAGCTCAAATGCAATGTGGTACAACAAAGTAATGCAATGTGACATATTGCAAAGCTAATGGAATAGGACCGAACATTGGAGCTTGAGCTAGACCAGTACATCCAAAGATAGATCGTTCTAGGCGTCGTCTTAGGACCTGTTTTGCATAATCATGTGCCACCATGTTAAGTTCCCTTTTATGTGAAAAACTTTGGGAGTTGAAGTGGAGGTGGCATGTAAGAACCCGGATATAGTATCTCTGTTATCCCAGATGAGAAATGGGTGGTCAAGTTTCTGCCTTGATGCCACCTTGGCCAAAGTTTGATTGTCGGTTAGAAAAGTAGGGCCCTTATTTCAAGAATCTATGCCAAATTTTCTGCTTGAAGCAGAGCCTTCGCCTCGGCTTGGAACACTAAAGAATTGGTTGAACTTGAAACTTGAATTATTATGGAGCATTTCGTCTCCTGATGCTCATTCCTGATGAAAACGCCTATGCCAGTGACATGAGCTCCTTCCGAACATGGGGCGCTCCTACATTTCCAAGCTGCATCAACAAAATATATACGACCCGCAATTCCCAGATCAGTGGCAATGGTCCATCCCTGCGTGAGTTGGACTTTCATTGTTGGTTGGTGATGTTTTTATTTTCTGGACCATCAAGTTGTTATCGTGAAGTAATTCCAAGTTGTTATATGGATGGTTCGTCACACACGATGCAATTGCTAGCAACATTTATACATGGTAAATTTAATGATATATTTATGCACAAAAGGTCTTCAAAAATTCTGGCTACATCACGGGCATGTGCTACTTCTTGTTTTATATTTCGTTGAGACACATCTTTTCGAATTCAATTGAAGAAATAGGCCGGAGCCCCGCTATATTAATATAGCACACACCGATACAACCAACAAGAGACACGGCTGGGGCGACAGCCAACACACACCCAAAGAAAGGAAGGAAAAGAAAAAAGAAATGACAACATAGGCGGATTGACTAAGCGAGGATGGCCGCAACCGCTATGCCCTCTCCGAAGAAGTACCACCACGCTCCTAGCACTGAGTCGACGAGTACCAAGCAGCACCTTCAAGAAGGAAAGCATCGCTGCTGCCGGACCAAAGCACTGGTCCTAGGGTTTCCCCCGGCACAAAGGGAATCGGATGAGGGGTAGCCACGACGCCCTTCAGGAAGGAAAGATACCACCCGAAGGCGGCACCGCGTCGGTGTCGGATACACCGACAAGGATTTCTCCCGAAAAACCCCATCAAGGATCCCTGACGATCCGTAGCTCAGGAGCCCGACGAGGACGAGCCTCGACACCACCAGACAAGCCGTCCACCAACATGCGCAACGGTTCCGAAGCCACCATCACCGTCGTCTCACCGAAGTAGCCGCCACGAGGTCTGCAAGACGTCGCTGAGGGAAGGACCGGGGTCAGCAGGACTGCAGCCGCGCGGGAGGGAACAACCTCCACCGCCGAGGGCGGTAGTCGACCGGACGCAGCAGCAGAGCACACCAGTCCCCATCAGGTCCGGCCGGACCCAGCGGGCCCGTAAAGCCCCCACGGGGCACACCAGTCCTAACGGGGTCCGGCCGGGCCCAAACCGGGCCCGTGAAGCTTGCCGCCACGCTGCAACAGGGGTAGGCCGCCGTCGCCGCTATCCCCAGCATCCTCAACCTCACCTCCATCTTCAGAGTACTCCGCAGGTCGGGCCGGCTCGCCCAGACCCAGATCGGGCCCGAGTGGGCCTAGATCTGGGCCACACAGCCCGGCCGTCGATCCCCGCAGAGCACCGCCACACGCTGCACAGCGCCGCCCCGCCAGCCCGCGCACGTCGCCGTCGACCCGCCACCACCCAGCCGGAGCTGCGCCACCGCTGCCCAAAGAGCGCCGCCGCCAGAGGGAAAGAACCCCGTTTCCAACCTATTCTAGCGTGGGGAGAAACATTCCGCCGCCGCCGGCGCCAGGCAGCCCCTGCCGGCGGCGGCGACCGGGGAGAGCGGGCAGGAGGGCCCTAGGCCGGGGGAGGGTGGAGAGCGCGCCGCCGCCACGGGGAGGCGACGGACGCGCGAGAGCTTCTTTTTTCGGGGAGGTCCGATTCAGTACCTCGAATTCAATTAGACTAGCCATAGTGGGGTATCACAGATAATATCATGCATGTCATGTTGTTAAAAACTAGTGTGACACTATAATTAGTGATAAGAGAGATGATAGTGATATCAGAGTTGATACCGTAACATAACATATTTCAAGACAAGATGGATCTACAACCTAATAAATGTTGTATTATATAATACCGCAAATATGTTATTACCCATTACAAAAACTAACATAGATTAGTTTGATATGGATGATACTAGTGTGTGTTACTCCCATTGTGGCTAGCATAAGCAATTCCTTTAGTTCTCCATGTGTTAAATTAATAACTAACAATGAATGGAAAGGTTTGTGGTGCATATATGTCGCCCCAGAACATGAAGACGAGTACAAATTTCTTCTGTTCACTCAACCAAAAGATTCTAGGCCAGCAAAGCATTCATCGAGTACAAAATCGTAATATAGTAATCATAAATGAAATGACTAATCACATAGTAAAAAGTGATCAATTTTTCGACAGCCAGACACCTACAGCCCTCCGTAAATCTGCCGACTTTGCCACACCAACGCGGCGTTGCTGTTTCCGTTTGTTCACTGTCTCGTCACTTTAATTGGCCGAGCGCCTCGGTTTAACACACGACGAAGTCTTTGAGGAGCGCCCGACAAAACACACTCGGTAATGAACCATTTTGCCGACATTTTCTCTGTCTAACATGTTTGTTGACGACTTGCACTCAGTTTGCCGTGTGCTTGTCGAGTGTCATTTCGAGAAGCACCTATCACTTGAATGTTTGGTAACTAAATGTATTGTACCAGCTGGGAAGCAAATTAAATTGTCGTGTCCGCAGGAAGTTTGTTCGTGAGGGCCTCACCAGTGAGCTAGGGACAGCAGGTGGCGAAGTCGGGGAGCGCCATGCAAATCTTTAGGACAGAGGTGGAAAATAAGAAGAACATGGCAGCGTAGACGATCCTCCTGTGCCTGTGGTGGTCGGAGGATGCAGGTCCGAAATTTACTCACCCATCCGTCTTCACACTACTGATGGAGATTGGTCTCTCGTAGTCGTCAGAGACAACTTAGGGTGTGTTTGGTAGGTAGTATGAGTCTGGCATGTCTATCTCCCCTCATACAGGCTGAGTCTAGCCATGTTGAACACACACTAGGTGGTTTGTTTGGTAGCATGTACGAGTTGAGACGGGTTGAGTTGAGATCTTGTTTGTTGTCCCATATGACTTAGTCATGCTGCGGATTTGGTTACCTTCCCTTTGAAATAGTGAGGATACCACGACAATCCATTATACGGTGTTATGAAATTTCAGCACCAAAATCAATTCAATAATATATAATGATGAAAACACGATTTCAGAAATTCTATGAGCACAATCCATAGTGCATAGTTCGTGACCTCAACCAAATATGAGATAAAAATCTATACAATCAAAAAAAAAATCTGAAATCGGAAGGAGCTAGCAGCTCGGCGCTGCGGTCCAGATTGAGAAAAAAAAAATCTGAAATCAGAGGGAGCTAGCTGCTCGCTTGCTGGTAGCAGCTTGGTGCTCCGGTCCAGATCGAGCCGACGAGAAAGGAGAGTAGGAGGTGCAGCGCACAGAGGTGGAAGGAGAGGCTGGCGGCGCACTGGATTGCGCAGGGGCGGCGCGTACGGGGGGGTGAGCTGGGCGGCTCGCGGACGGGTCTGGGCGACGGGACGGCGCGGGGCGGCTTCGTCCACGGCCAGCGGCGCTGGGCGACGGGCGGCTCCGTCCAAGGGCGTTGCGGCCAGAGGCCGCGCGAGGAGGAGGAGCCGCGAGGAGGCGGCGGCGCTGTGCGGGCGCAGGGAGGGAAGGAATACGAGGACATGACACATGAGGGTGACTTTTTCTGAGATGGGAGGAAGTGGTGGAGGGGAGAGGGAGGATGCGGTGACCCCTAACGGCTCTTTGCCCTGTGCCGCGGGAAATATTTCCGGGTGAGGTGGCCATGGCTGAGATCATAAAAACACACATTTAACTTGGCTGTGTTGGAAATATCTGACCGGAACCATCCTACCAAACACACCCTCTTAACGTCTCACATGGACATAGGGCAATCTGCGTAGGCAGGTGGGTTATGGCTCCTGAGAGTTGCGCGCTACTGCCCCGAGCTTGCACAATCCAAATTCGTGCGGAGAACACATCTCTACTCCGAGAAAATAAAATATGTGGTACAACATCCTGATATATTACTAAGCATTTCATTCCTGATGTCTATATTCCCACACTAGCCTCTTTTCCGGTGTCTCTATTCCCATGAGGCATGGAGACATACAAACCAATTTGTGATCATATTTATATGATGGTCTGTTATACGTGATGCGGTTTTTGGAAACATTTATGCAACGTAAATTTCTTCAAATGTCATCCACGATGCTACTGCTAGCAAGGACATGTGATATTTTTTTTATTTTGCACTTGTTTGAGACAATCATTTCAAATCCAATAAGGCTGGTCGGAGAGTAACTTTAGACTAGTAACATACACGTGCGAAAACTCCGAGTTGAGCTCGAGCTGGGGTGGTCTGGTTATCCAGCCACCTCCTAGCCATTCGTTTCTGTTGCTTACCTCATAACCCGCGTTGTATAAGTCAACGCTTAAACTGGATGGAATATGAGCTATGCAGCAACAACCCGAACCGTAGGAATCCCGGAGTGCGTGCGTTGTGTGGTGGCAGCCTGGTGGGTCCATGTACCGTGGACGGTTGGGGAGATGGGACAAGGACCTGTGCCAATATGAGCTATGCACACCCCTTCCCCACTCGTACAACAATTAATTCCGATGCAAACATACATACTACGACCGTTCATCCGTATTCGGGTTTTACTCATTTATGAAATTAGTTGGTAACTTCAAAACTCGGAAAATAAAAAACAATTAAATGTGTGATATAGTTACAACAAAAAATTAATCGTTGCTTGGGGTGGTAACTCACATAGCACAGCCTGGTAACTTACGTGTTAGTGGTTGGTAACTGTTGCGTCAAAAAATATCGTCGGAACATAGCAACATGGGATCTAGTTTTGAAGATCTCGGCGCGACCAGTGTAACAGTGAAAACGGATCATAAATCGGATGAACGGTTTGATCTACAAAATGTTTTGAATTTTTAAACTCCGCATTTAATGCAGAATGACGTCAGCAATTCTGTTTTTAGTGCTCCATGCAAAAGAGGGCTTGCTCACACACTCACGCTGATTAATTTGAATTCCATATACCGCGTACATATTTGCCAAATCGAGGGCACCAGCTCCATAATCGCGTCCATTTTCATTATATATTTCTGCATGAAAGGTGTTCACAAATTATGTCTGCCGACAGGGCTACAACAAGGGCATGTGATACTTTTTGTTTTGTGCTTGGTTGAGGCACACTATTTCGGACACAGTAAGCAACTCCGTTAGTTATCTCTAGACTAATTAATAACTGACAATAAAATGGAAAGTGTTATGGTGCATAAATCACCACCCTAACAATGAAGAGGAATATGCGTAATAAGAATCAAAATTCTATTCGCATTGTAAAAAAAGATATTTCTCAATAGTTGATTGGACATTCTTCCGAGAAGTATGAATAACTTGGACACAATAAGTAAAAGGGGAATATTTCATGAAAAAAGCGCCAACGAAGTGAGTGTTCGAGCAGCATTATGTTCATCTTGAAATTACCACATAAGGAACTGCTAGATCAGATGGTGTTGGACCTAGTTCTTCTACTTTTGCATATACTTACCACACTCAATTATGTCAGTGCAGTGGCTTGGTGTAATTGATATCTATTTGATATTAATATATTTTCTTTATTGAAAAAATCAATGTTAGAGTTATATTATATCTTTGTGTACACATGTACATTTTCTCCGTTGGGATTCCTATATATTTATCATATGTACATATATTTTATATTGTGACCTTTGGGTCCCTAGGGAATACAAGTTGATACTTCCCTAACATCATATCAGATCCTTACGTCCCAAGTTCGAGACCTGGAGTTCACAATTTATCTAAAAATTGATGTTGCCCTCTATGTGTCCACATGTAGTCCTCTTGAGGCATACCTGTGAGAGTGCTCTTCTTCTATCCACGTGTTCACTTTCTATATCAAACGTGAGAGAGTGCGTTGAAGTGTATATGTGGATTTCACTTCATACTGAAGTTTCATTCAAGTACATTGAATTACTGAGAAGTCTCCGTGCTACCTACATTTCACAAGATATGTTGGTTAGGTTTCCTCTTCATAGCATAGCTAAATGCCAACAGATGTACAAAATCCTCGCATTGCAGCTCATTCCCAATGTCTCATATTCTCACCCAAGCATCATTCTAAGGTGTTCAAACTTCATCGGTGGTCTCCTAGGGCTAATCACGAAGCATGGAGAAATGCACTCCATGGGTGATCGTATTTATATGGATGGATGGTTAGTCACATTAGATGTGGTTGCTGGAAACATTTATACAAGGTAAATTTCGTAAAACATTTCTACACGAAGCTACATCAAGGGCATGTGCTACTTTTTTATTGTACTTGGTTGAAATTCTATGTTAATTATTAGTCCTGACAATTAAATGGAAAGAGTTAGGGTGCATATATCATCCCCCAAAATTGAAGTGAAATATGTATTTCTTCTGTTCGGTAACCCAAAAAGATTCCAAACCAACAAAACATACTCCTAATGTAGTAAGTAGAAATCAATCTTATTCACAAGTAAAAGAGAGATGAATTCACCAGCTAGTCAATTGTTTGAATAGGTTTCGAGAAGCTCTATTTGACCACATAATACCATGTCATTAATTCGACTAGTCTAGACACTCAAAATGATCATATCGAGAACAATCCGAGGAACCTTGACGCCTTGGTGATGATAACGGCATGACATGCATTTATTGCCGAACTGAACAGCCAAACAAGTCCTCATTTAAATTTATTTTTAATGAAAGTAGTAACCTGGTGAGGTTGGTACTAACTTTTGAAGTGTACAATTAGCTCAACTCAGCATATCAGTACTCTTATCCATCTTAAGCCCATGAACTTGGGAAAGTGCAACAAGGAGGCATGTCCCGCAACTTCTCCATACATGGACATATAAAATCCTTGGTGTTGCATAAGACACGAGTACGAATCTCGAGGTTATATATTTATTACCACAACAAAAAGCAAAATAAACTATAATAAATATAGCATAGAAGTGAACATAATACCCCTAGTTAAAAAATATTACCTCCACCATTTGTTGTTTCAGGAAGTCGCTCGAGTAATGTGTTGGGTGATGCACGTGATGGGAACACCAGGAACCTGCCAAACCGACATCATGTACACAGCCGTACGAGACTACTCCTAAAACACTCGGAAATCCATATCGGTTCATGGGTGCAGATGCTTAAAAAAATATTTTAAAATGTCAAAGAAATCAAAATCAAAATTTTAGATATATTTCAAGACATTTTATGTTAGCATAAAAAAATTCACGGAGAAAAGACATTTTTATGACCAGTGTAAAAAGAAAAACCCGGACGCTCCAAAATGACTGTACGAGACATTTTTTTTGTCTTTTTTACACATGTAACAAAAATATCTTTTCTCCGCGGAACTTTTTGTACTAACACAAAATATTCTGATGTATATCCAGATTTGTTTTTATAATTTTTTGATATTTTAAAATATTTTACACAACAGATGCATCTGCACATGTGACCCAAAATGCCGTTTCCCAAAACACCTCTCTAATGAGGGAAACGTCGTCTCTAACCAGAGACAACACAACATTAGGCTGAAGAGATTTCCCTTGGAGTACCCTACGATTTTGCTCGTTCCATAAATTCCAGCCACGTACGCCGCGTGCCCCAATTAACTGCTTACTCCTGTCCAGTTACGGTTGTGCAACAACAGCCACACATAGAACTTGATTTTTGCTCGGTCTTTTTTTTTTTTGAAAGTAGGAAACTAGTATTCATACGTCAAGGATACAAAGTACATCACAGTACAAATACGGAAAATACAGGAAGGATACAGGCCAGGAACCTGGCCCCACCGAACACACGAGAAGACAGGAGAAACAGCTCGTCGTCTTCATCGCTTCCGCCGCCGCTGCACCACGCGAGCCCCGCCACCGTCGCCGGAGGAAGAACAGCACGCAGACGAACAGCATCCCTGGAGCAGAGGAGCCCCTTGCACGCACGCGTTTGAGGACCGCAGTATCCACCAGCTCCGAGAAACTGGATCTCGTCGTGAAAAGAGCATCGGCGGGAGACGCGCTCCCAAGCATCCTCAGCTCCGGATCCGTGGCAGACGCCGCACCGCCGCACAAACGGCGGACGGATCCCATCACCAACGACCACGACCCGCACCAGCCACCACCTGCCTCCTTCCCGGGCGACCGCCCCAGAAATCCGATGCCATCCCGAAGAAGAGAGGCACCGGACCACCACCACCAGCACCAGAACACCACAAGCTCCTCAGCAGCGCCCTCACAAGCACCACCGCGACGGGGATGGAGCCGGGCGACCAAAATCCACTGCCAGAGCGCCGCCACCGCCTCGCCGCTCTCGCCTGGAGACCTAGACCAACACCTATGTACACGCCGACCAGAGGAAACCGAGGTTCCCCCCCCCCCCCCCTCTCCCGCCGTCGGAGCGACGGACGGAGAGGAGGGGAACCAGGAATCTCGGCGATGAAAACCTCGAAACCTCCAGACGCCTCCCTCTTCACCTCTCTCGACTGTAGCAAGGGGATAAGGGATCAGAATTTCTAGCAGTAGTGGGGCAGAGACTTTTCTTGGTGTGTTGATTTTTGCTCGGTCTTGATATTCCTAATTCTGCACATGACCGGCTGCGGCACCCTCCCGAGAAATTGCGCGTCATAAGACGAGAGCAACTCGATCCAGATGCTACTCAGCCTAGCCCTACAACAACAACTGTAGACTAGAAGTACGTGGCAACAACACAGCATGAGTTCCCCACACCTCTCGATCCCACGAGCTGCTACTATGCTCCCCTCCAAGGGCAGATTGGATTGTGTTGGAATCATGGCAATCACCTTTCTTTGGTTCATTTCCCTCCTCTGTTCCACTTTGCAAAAACTGTCACGTTTTCTCTACGCTACCCCATCCACTTTTATAACATTGTTTGGCTGGATGCATATGTAGTCCATTTACAAAAATGTACCATGAAAACTAAAGTACCATTTCATTATAATGAATGCTATTAATTATTTATAGTGGCCATGAGCAGGGAACATGTGGTTCCTTTCTACAACCACTTTTATTTTCTCTTGTGATCGTTTGGTGCTCGTCTTTGTAAAGCTTTAGTTATCACAATCTTATAAAGCTTTGCTATGTAACATGGTCGCATCATATTAAAATAGCACTGCCTTTACAATCGGCTTATTAAGCTGGACAAGATTATATATTTTTGCAAAAAGGTCAACCGATTCATTAATCATCAATAGGAGTACAAAGAGTTTTAAAAGTAAAATAAATTACAAATAGGTATTCGGACCACCTAGCGACGACTACAAGCACTGTAGCGAGCTGAATGCCCGCACCACCGTCACACTCCCTCACTAGAGACGGGTAAAGCTTGTCGTAAAAGAGCTTGTTGTAGTAGACAAACGAGAAGTGTCGTGCTAAGGCCCCGAAAACCAGCGAACCAGAACTGCAACCATCACCAAGGATGACAACCGTAAGTCGGAAGAGCCAGGCCTGCAACCACAGGAACGAACACAAAAACGGACCAGTTCTCAGAAAATCCGTCGGACACATAACTCCACACGCCTTCCGCTGATGCTACACGCACCATCAGAGCAAGGATAGAACGGGGAAGACCTTATTCTGACTTTAGAATATCGCCGCGCCACACCATCCATAAGAATACACTGGAACAACCTATAAAAGGAGACATAAACCTTCTCGCCAACGAGGGGCCACGGTCCGCCGAACCTCCGAGGCCCTATGGGCGGCCGGAGGCAGAAGGACCGACAACTTTGACGGCGAGAGGGACGGAAACCCTAGATGGGTTTCTTTTTCCAGATCGCCTCTACCGCTTGTGACCTTCACGTCTGTACTGGACAAGATCATCTTTCTTTGTTTGGGGAATTACTGGACACGATCATTTAAATATAGGTCTATGGTGCCATCATAAGAATCTACGTTTTTCAAAGGAACTTGAATGCGGTGATATACTCTTGGTGAAAATTCTATGGACGATGTTTTATATTTTGTTCTACAATAGATGAAGGGAAACACTCAATGATCAATATGTCAATATTGATAGGAAGCACTGAAATAATTTCATATACCTGTAAGTATGTTGGCGCTCAGTTCTATACTTCTATATATGAGAGGGGAAATCCAACCTAAACATTCAGAAATCAACACTTGACTCAGGCCAAATACAAATCATTAGGCCCATGCATGAGAGCTCACCACCAGTGGTTCTTGAGAACCACAGCCAGACGGAGAAGAGAGGCTATGCCAAAATGAAGAGGGTGATGGGATCGTTGACAAGTTGACATCCAACGGTGGCCGTCGGTGTTTCTTTCAGGCTAAGCTCATTTCTTTCCTTCCATTGTTTTCGACAAACTGGTTTGTGCAGGAGAGGGAGGTGTCGGGGCTTCACCGATGTCTCCTATTC
Organism: Puccinellia tenuiflora; assembly: GCA_012064385.1. Classification (NCBI taxonomy): domain Eukaryota; kingdom Viridiplantae; phylum Streptophyta; class Magnoliopsida; order Poales; family Poaceae; genus Puccinellia; species Puccinellia tenuiflora. Next base: position 125,222 of record QRDG01001733.1, on the reverse strand, counting down.
ATGAAGCGTGGAGAGATGCACCTCATGGATGGCGGATTTATATTTTGGCTAGTCACACATGATTTGGTTGCTGGAAACATTTATACAAGATAAATTTTATGGTATATTTATGCACGAAAGGTCTTTAAAAATTATGGCTGTATAGTGTTGTAGCACATGGGCATGTGCTAGTTGTTGTGATTTTTTATATTAAATAAAAGGAGGTTAAAACCCCACCTCTACATCGAAACGATGCACACAATATTTTATTATTATTAAATTAATCAACAAAACCTTAAAAAAATTACATCAATCACCTTGAAGCCTTCTTTCCGGCGACAACTATCGCTACATCTACAAGTTTGATGAAAGGAGAGGCCATGATCGGAACCGTATTCCGTGACCTCACACTACACACATCATCTAAATCTGAAAGACTCACCAAAAATATAGAACTTAATAAAGAAAGCTAACCGAAAACTGATACAACATGATGTGCCACACCGACCTGGAGGTCGCGCACCATACGAGCGGACAACTCTTCTGCCGAAGCAACAAGAGACGAGACTCAACAACACAACAACCGCTTCCACAACCGCCACTCCGGAATCTAATACCTCACATTGAAGATTGCCACCAAAGGCTAATTAAATAATTATTAGTAGAATCCATACATTTTTGCATCAAATAGCTAAGGGTCCAATGATTTAATTGTCCTAGTTGCATATATGCATAAGAAGCTACTGAACTGAATCCAGGTAAAGTTGGAGCATAGATGCAGCAACTCACCCTACCCTACTTTGCTAACCATTACATGGAAATAGCATATTCCTGCATGCATCAGCTGAAGGCATTATCAATCATGATAAGATGATGTGTCATAGGATATATTTTACAATTAAATGAAAAAATGAGTCCATCTCAGTTGTTTGTATTTGCATTTGAACGCTGAGTTTTTTGCTGCCCTATCACCTGGTCTAACCTGAACTAACAATCATGAATGACAAGAAAGGGTAACATGGTCAAACCTACCTTATTACAGGAGTGGAGTAGCTAAATATGTTTTGAAGCAACACTAAACAAGAGTTTATGGTCTGTTTGGATGCAATGCATTATTAAAGTATTTGAGCAATACCTTGGTTTCTAAGAATACTATGGTTTAAAATATTTTGTTGTGTTTGGCAATGATAAAAGTTGTAGCATTGAAAATAATCATATTATCAATACCACATATTTTTTGGAGTGTTGAAAAAAGAGCCTCTAACCACTTTTTTTTGGAGTTAAGATTGTAGTATTTGCACATTCTAGTATGGAATGCCGAGGCTTTAGATAACTGTGATTTACAAAAACAATGGTATTTAAAATACTCTGTGTCCAAACGGCCCATTAAACATGATTGGCTCATTTGTTGTGCCCAGCATAAAAAAATCGCATGCGAAAATATTAATATAATTCGCAAACGAAATGAAGCTCATCCGGACGCTCTATTGACGCCGCGACTGGAGATGCTCTCTGTTGTTTGTATTTGCATTTGAACGCTGAGTTTTTTCCTGCCCTGTCACCTGGTGTAACGTGAACTAACAATCTTGAATGACAACAAAGGGTAACATGGTCAAACCTGCCTTATTACAGGAGTGGAGTAGCTAAAGATGTGTTGAAGCAACACTAAACTAGAGTTTATGATCTGTTTGGATGCAATGTATTTTTAAATTATTTGAGCAATACCTTGGTTTGAGCAATACCTTAGTTTTAAAATAACTATGGTCTAAATTTTTTTGTTGTGTTTGACAATGATAAAAGTTGTAGCCACTAGTAGAAAATGAGGCTTTCGGAAGGGGGCTGGAGAGGCATTAGTCCCGGTTGGAACACCACCCGGGACCAATGCCAGGCATTGGTCCCAGTTCGACCTGCCTCCGCGCCGTGGGCCAATAGTCCCGGTTGGGCTGGGGGCATTAGTCCCGGTTCGGGCTACCAACCGGGACTAAAGCTCTGCCGGAGCTTTAGTCCCGGTTGGTAGCCCGAACCGGGACTAATGCCCCCAGCCCAACCGGGACTATTGGCCCACGGTGCGGAGGGTCCCGGTTGGTAGCCCGAACCGGGACTAATAGTCCCCTGCCTATAAAGCCAGCAGCCAGCTTCTACTCCTCTATTTTTTTCTGCTAGGAGGTGTGAGAGGTGGGTGCTAGTTTTTTTCCTTTGCTATGCACTAGAGGTGTTCGATGAAATGCCCGAGCCACATTTCAGTTCACACAAAATGATATGAGGTGCCCGAGCCACCCTTAGGCTTTGTCCTCTCTCTTTCCTCCGATCAATCGAGGTTAATTAGCAACCTAGCTTTGTCTTTTAATTTCATCTGTAATTGATACAAATTTTGCATGTGTCGATATACGGTGGTCATTTCAGTATTGAACATGTATTTTAATTGTATTTGATAAACTTAATTATATGATATGCAGATGGATGCCCGCCGGCGATGGATGTACGGCGATCGACGCAGTTCCGATTTTCTTGCAGGTTTGCATAAATTTATCCATGTGGCTGAGACAAACAAAGAGGATGGTTTTATGCCTTGTCCATGTGTGGACTGTCGGAACGTTAAGGAGCACTCTTCCTCGAAAACCCTTCAAGGCCACCTGCTTCGGAGAGGTTTCATGCCCAGCTATAATTGTTGGACCAAGCACGGAGAAAGAGGGGTTATGATGGAAGACGATGAAGAAGAAAATGAAGATGAGAACTATCGTATGTTCTCTGAAGAATACGGTGATACTGTGATGGAAGACAATGAAGAAGAAGGAGGTGAAGAACAACGGACGCCAGATGAGCATGCTGATGGTCTTGGTCGGGTCATTTCCGATGTACAACGAGAATGCGATACAGAAAAGGAGAAGCTGAAGTTGGAGGCCATGCTAGAGGATCACAAAAAGTTGTTGTACCCAAATTGCGAAGATGGCAGCACAAAGCTTGGTACCATACTGGAATTGCTGAAATGGAAGGCAGAGACTGGTTTATCTGACAAGGGATTTGAAAAGTTACTGAAAATAATGAAGCCGAAGCTTACAAAGGATAACGAACTGCCCGAGACTACGTACGAAGTAAAGAAGGCTATCTGCCCTCTAGGATTAGATGTGCAGAAGATACATGCATGCATCAATGACTGCATCCTTTACCGCGGTGAGGAGTATGAGAATTTGGATGCATGTCCGGTATGCAATGCACTGCGATAAAATATCAGACAAGATGATCCTGGTGATGTTGAGGGCGATGACGAGCCCGTCAGGAAGAAGATTCCTGCTAAGGTTATGTGGTATGCTCCTATAATACCACGGTTGAAACGTTTGTTCAGAAAAAAATAGCATGCCAGGTTGTTGCAATGGCACAAAGAAGAGCGTAAGAAAGACGGGAAGTTGAGACACCCCGCCGATGGGTCTCAATGGTGAAAAATCGAGAGAGAGTTCCCGGACTTTGCAGGTGACGCGAGGAACTTATGGTTTAGTCTAAGTACAGACGGTATGAATCCTTTTGGGGAGCAGAGCTGCAGTCACAGCACCTGGCCCGTGACTCTATGTATCTACAACCTTCCTCCTTGGTTGTGCATGAAGCAGAAGTTCATTATGATGCCAGTTCTCATCCAAGGCCCGAAGCAACCCGGCAACGACATTGATGTGTACCTAAGGCCATTAGTTGATGAACTTTTGCAGTTGTGGGTCATACCAGGTGTACGTGTGTGGGATGAGCACAAACAGATGGAATTTGACCTACGAGCGTTGTTGTTCGTAACCATCAATGATTGGCCTGCTCTTAGTAACATTTCAGGACAGTCAAACAAGGGATACAACGCATGCACGCACTGTTTAGATAAGACTAAAGGTACATATTTGGAAAAATGTAATAAGGTCGTATACTTGGGGTGTCGTCAATTTCTTCCAGGCAGTCACCCCGTAAAAAAGAAAGGCAAGCATTTCAATGGTGAGGCAGATCATCGGAAGAAGCCTAAGCTCCCTGATGGTGATGTTATATTTGGTATGGTCAAGGACATAGAAGTAATCTTTGGAAAGGGTACTGGCAGTCATTCTGTTCCGAAAGACGTCGCTACCGGACACGCGCCCATGTGGAAAAAGAAATCTATATTTTGGGAGCTACCCTATTGGAAAGTCCTATAGGTTCGGTCTTCAATCGATGTGATGCACGTGACAAAGAATATTTGCGTAAACCTGCTAGGCTTCCTCGACGTGTATAGGAAGACAAAAGATATACCGGAAGCAAGGGAGGACCAGCAGCGTATGAAAGACCCAAACAACAAGCATACGGATAAAGGGCGTCATTACTTAAGCAGCTACGCTCTTACGAAAGCAGAGAAGGAAATATTTTTTTAGTACTGGACAAAGGAACAATACAAGTCATGAACTCGAGACGTCATCCCCTTGAGCACTGGGAGAGCATGCAGATATGCCTCCAGAGATAATTTCAATCATTATGTCAGTATATCGATAGCAATTAATTAATATATAAGTCCTTTATTCATTTTCTTTGCCGGACAGGGCTTGGAAATGATTCACTAAAGCCGCCAAGGATAGGGGTGCTTGGGCGGAGAAGCTTGACTTTAAAAGATTAGATGTAAGTACTAATAGCTATATCCGTGCATCATCTTTTTTATTCTAGTTTCAATACCATTACAATTCTTGATNTATGATCTGCAGATGGATGCCCGGCGGCGATGGATGTACGGCGATCGACGCAGTTCCGATTTTCTTGCAGGCTTGCATAAATTTATCCATGTGGCCGAGACAAACAAAGAGGATGGTTTTATGCCTTGTCCATGTGTGGACTGTCGGAACGTTAAGTAGCACTCTTCCTCGAAAACCCTTCAAGGCCACCTGCTTCGGAGAGGTTTCATGCCCAGCTATAATTGTTGGACCAAGCACGGAGAAAGAGGGGTTATGATGGAAGACGATGAAGAAGAAAATGATGATGAGAACTATCATATGTTCTCTGAAGAATACGGTGATACTGCGATGGAAGACAATGAAGAAGAAGGAGGTGAAGAACAACGGACGCCAGATGAGCATGCTGATGTCTTGGTCGGGTCATTTCCGATGTACAACGAGAATGCAATACAGAAAAGGAGAAGCTGAAGTTGGAGGCCATGCTAGAGGATCACAAAAAGTTGTTGTACCCAAATTGCAAAGATGGCAGCACAAAGCTCGTAACCACACTGGAATTGCTGAAATGGAAGGCAGAGACTGGTTTATCTGACAAGGGATTTGAAAAGTTACTGAAAATAATGAAGCCGAAGCTTCCAAAGGATAACGAACTGCCCGAGACTACGTACGAAGTAAAGAAGTCTATCTGCCCTCTAGGATTAGATGTGCAGAAGATACATGCATGCATCAATGACTGCATCCTTTACCGCGGTGAGGAGTACGAGAATTTGGATGCATGTCCGGTATGCAATGCACTGCGATACAAGATCAGACAAGATGATCCTGGTGATGTTGAGGGCGATGACGAGCCCGTCAGGAACAAGATTCCTGCTAAGGTTATGTGGTATGCTCCTATAATACCACGGTTGAAATGTCTGTTCAGAAACAAAGAGCATGCCAGGTTGTTGTGATGGCACAAAGAAGAGCGTAAGAAAGACGGGAAGTTGAGACACCCCGCCGATGGGTCTCAATGGAGAAAAATCGAGAGAGAGTTCCCGGACTTTGCAGGTGACGCAAGGAACTTATGGTTTGGTCTAAGTACAGCCGGTATGAATCCTTTTGGGGAGCAGAGCTGCAGTCACAGCACCTGGCCCGTGACTCTATGTATCTACAACCTTCCTCCTTAGTTGTGCATGAAGCGGAAGTTCATTATGATGCCAGTTCTCATCCAAGGCCCGAAGCAACCCGGCAACGACATTGATGTGTACCTAAGGCCATTAGTTGATGAACTTTTGCAGTTGTGGGCCATACCAGGTGTATGTGTGTGGGATGAGCACAAACAGATGGAATTTGAGCTACGAGCGTTGCTGTTCGTAACCATCAATGATTGGCCTGCTCTTAGTAACATTTCAGGACAGTCAAACAAGGGATACAGCGCATGCACGCACTATTTAGATAAGACTAAAGGTACATATTTGAAAAAATGTAAGAAGGTCGTGTACCTGGGGTGTCGTCAATTTCTTCCAGGCAGTCACCCCGTAAGAAAGAAAGGCAAGCATTTCAATGGTGAGGCAGATCACCGGAAGAAGCCTAACCTCCCTGATGGTGATGTTATATTTGGTATGGGTAAGGACATAGAAGTAATATTTGGAAAAGGTCCTGGCGGTCAATCTGTTCCGAAAGACGTCGCTACCGGACACACGCCCATGTGAAAGAAGAAATCTATATTTTGGGAGCTACCCTATTGGAAAGTTCTAGAGGTCCGGTCTTCAATCGACGTGATGCACGTGACAAAGAATATTTGCGTAAACCTGCTAGGCTTCCTCGGCGTGTATGGGAAGACAAAAGATACACCGGAAGCAAGGGAGGACCAGCAGCGTATGAAAGACCCAAACAACAAGCATACGGATAAAGGGCGTCATTACTTAAGCAGCTACGCTCTTACGAAAGCAGAGAAGGAAATATTTTTTGAGTGCCTGAGCAGTATCAAGGTCCCGGCTGGCTTCTCGTCAAATATAAAGGGAATAATAAATATGGCAGATAAAAAATTCCAAAACCTGAAGTCTCATGATTGCCACGTGATTATGACGCAGTTGCTTCCGATTGCATTGAGGGGGCTTCTATCGGAAAATGTTCGAGTACCCATTGTGAAGCTATGTGCATTTCTCAATGCAATATCTCAGAAGGTAATCGATCCAGAAAGTCTGACAAGGTTACAGAAGGATGTGGCCCAATGTCTTGTTAGTTTTGAGTTGGTGTTCCCCCCATCATTTTTCAATATTATGACGCATCTCCTGGTTCACCTAGTCGACGAGATTGCAATTCTCGGTCCTGTATTTCTACACAATATGTTCCCCTTCGAGAGATTCATGGGAGTCTTGAAGAAATATGTTCATAACCGTGCTAGGCCAGAAGGAAGCATCTCCAAAGGCTATGGAACAGAGGAGGTCATTGAGTTTTGTGTTGACTTTATTCCCGACATTAAGTCGATTGGTCTTCCTGAATCGCGGCATGAGGGGAGACTTAGTGGAAAAGGCACGCTAGGAAAGAAAGCAATGATATGTAGGGACGGGCATTCTTTCACTCAAGCGCACTACACAGTTCTACAAAGTTCCACCTTCGTGGCTCCGTATATCGAGGTACACAAGAATAGAGTACGCTCTAAAAACCCAGGGAAGCCTGACTCCTGGATTAAACAAAAACACATGGAGAATAGTGTACACCGTTGGAGCTCAAATTTAAACACTTTTCATGTTGAAAGTTTAGTGAGATATTGAATTTAATAGATATAAATTAAATCAATAGATATGAATTATAATTCAATAGATATAAATTAATTCAATAGATATAAATTAAATAGATAGATAAATTAGATTTTTATCAACAATTTGATATATTATTTGTATTTTTCTGATAAACAGATCAAAAGATATTAAAATTATAAGTTTAACTAATGTCTTAATGAATTTATAGGTTTATTAAAAATTTAAAACTTAATCTCAAACAAAGTTGGATTTGATATAAATATATAGATTATATTTTTTTGAACAATTTGATATATTATTTGTATTTTTCTGATAAACAGATCAAAAGATATTAAATTTATAAGTTTAACTAATGTCTTAATGAATTTATAAGTTTATTACAATTTTTTAAACTTAATCTCAAACAAAGTTGAATTTGATATAAATATATAGATTATTTTTTTTGAACAATTTGATATATTATTTGTATTTTTCTGATAAACTGATTAAAAGATATTAAATTTATAAGTTTATTGCATTTTTAAACTCTTTATTAAAAAAAATACCTTTAGCCCCGGTTGGAACCACCAATCGGACCTAAAGGTATTTTGGCGCGCGCCTTTTCGGTGCCGCCGAAAATTGTCTTTAGGTCTGGTTGGAGGCACCAACCGGACTAAAGGGTTGGTCTTTAGGCCCGGTTGGTGTTGCCAACCGGACCTAAAGACCCTTTAGTCCCGGTTGGGGTGGTGAACCGGGACTAAAGCTATTTTTTTTAACTGCTTCTTCTTCCTCCTCCCCAAATCTCCTCATTCTTCTAAGGACCAGCGCGAGGAACAAAATCACGCCGCCAGGCTGCCAAATTCTCGCGCCGCCGTCCTGCTCCTCCGCCGCCTGCTCCTCCGCCCTCCTCTTCCTCCCCTTCGAGCCGTGCTTGCAGGGACGAACGGAGCCGGCCCAATCGAGCTCTTCTCTCCCGCCTCTGGCCGCCGTCGCCACGGACGGATTCGGCGCTGTCCGACCTCCTCCAGCCTCCCCGAGCCCTCCATCGCCTTCGAGGTGAGCTCCTGGTCCTCCTGGACCCCTCTGCCCTCTCGCTCTCTCTCTGTACCTCGCCGTTGTCGCGATCCTCCATCCGCCGCCATGGGTGGAGCTCGCCGTCACTACTCCGGCGACCCAAAAGGGGCGCCGCCGCCACCATATGGTTTGCCGTCGTCCGCCGCGTCCAACACGCTCGTCCGTGCGTCCTCTCCCGCTCGGAATCGTCCACCGTGTGCGCTCCTTGCTTGTTGCTTGCAGTGCTGACGTCATCATGACGTCAACCGATTTTAATCGTTTTCTATAATTGTTAAATCCCTGACATGTGGGACCCGTTGTCAGACTTATTCTTTTGCAGAAATTCTAGAAATTTGTATAAACTTGTAAAATTCATAATTAAATATCTGTTTATCAGAAAAATATGAATAAAATACTAAAATTCTCAGAAAAATTAGATCTATCTATTTATTTCAAATTCATGCATGATTGAACAACTTCAATTAAGAGTTGTCTAGATTCACTAAAATGCCACTTTATGTAATTATGGGGTTTTCCCCAAATATTATATTTGGACCTCATTTAAATTGGTTATCAGGTGTTAGGGTTTATTTTAAATCCATGTAACTTGTCATGTCATCATTCTTGTATGCGCATTGCACGATGCTATGTTGAATGCTTGTCGTTTCTGTTTTCCGGTGTTCTGTCCCTTCTCGGTAGAACGAGGGAAAGGTTGTAGGAATTTTGTATTAGCTTATATTGTATTATATTAGTCTCTTATATTTGTGTAATAGAAATATTGTATCAATTTTGTATTAGCTTATATTGTATTTATTAGTCTCTTATATTTTATTAGAGAGGGAACTTGTATGAAACTTGTATCAATTTTGTATTAGCTTATATTGTATTATATTAGTCTCTTATATTGTATTAGTCCAACATTGTATGTTCAAGTGATATATATCACGACGACACTTAGGAACAACGGGCGCACTAACGCGCGCCTTTCCTTTTAGTACCATTTTGCAGCAACACGGCAGAGACGGCTCCGAAAATAACCTTCGCATTTTGCAGAAACCATGGATCCAGTTGGTAGAGATGAAAATGACGAACATATCCTCGAGGATATGATCCGCGGCGACGATGTCGCAAGTCAATTCCTGAACGAGTCCGGTGAGGGGGATGAGTCTCTCAACCGAGGTGACGGCGGCCCCGATGCCTGGGAAGAGGCCGTACTCGGTGAGGGGGAAGCCGACGAGGCAGAAGCCGATGGCTCGGGTGCCACATTGATCAACACAAACTCCGGAGAGGTGCATATATATATATTTATATTAATTAATTTAGCCTCCGTTGTCTATATACACATATTAATGGTCTTTCTTCTTTTAGCCCTCCGGATCGAGCAAGTCTACTGCGAGGACGAAACGAGGACCAACCAGAAAGTTGGAGGACAATGTCCGGTACAGGATCGAGGTGGTCGCTGCAGACGGTGAACCCATTGCTCCAACAAATGTCAAACAGAAGTTTGTGAAGCAATGCGGTGTCATTGTTAGGGACTTCGTCCCGATCACCATCCAAGAATGAAATAAGCCAAAGGATCGTGATCTTACCTGGCTCGGCGACGAAGGCAAAAAAACATTTTTCAAAAGGTCATGCATAATTTCACCTTGCCGTGGCCAGAGGTGGATCCAGAGGAGGGGGAGCCATCTGAGGAGCAGATGGATAAACTTAAAAAAGAGCTAGTAGATAAAGTCAAGGCGTGGGCTCTTAAGAAGATGGCCGAGCTATTTAACAAATATAAGAAGAGATTGTACACCGACTATGTGTTGAAAGGAAAAACTCCGGATTTCGATCGAGGGTACGAGAAGATAAGAGACTATTGGGATGAATTTTTAGCGTACAAGAAATCGGAGGCAGCTCTGGCAAAGTCTGAAATAAATAAGGCAAATGCTGCTAAGAAGAAGTACCACCATAATATGGGGCCCGGTGGCTACGCCCGTTCCATGCCTAAGTGGGACAAAATGGAGAAGGACCTGCTGGATCAAGGGATTGTACCAGAGCCTATTAGAGATGGATGGATCGAGCGGTCCCGAAATTGGTTCTACGGGCATGGGGGCACACTGAACGCTTCTACCGGGGACTGCATATATAACAAAAGACACAAGGATAATCCTGAACTACCTATCGATGACATTAGAAAAGCAGTAAAGGATGTTGAAGAGGGACGGTTCCGTCCCGATAGAGAGAATGACGAGCTTGCACGCGCCCTTGGGAATAAAGAACATGATGGACGAACACGAGGCACCCCAGGCTCCAAGCCGTGGGCACATGGGTTTCCCGTGGAACAAAAAATATGGCCCGACAGAAGTCATATGAGGAGAAAGGTAAGGGAGCAACAGGAAGAAGACGAGAAGGCAGACCGGCTCCGCGCTCTAGAAGAAGGGTACAAGCGGCAGCAGGAGCAAATCGACCGACTTAGCCAGCAAGGCACTCTCACCCTATGTCAGCAGCACGTCGATGCTGCCGCCCCATCGAATCGGAGAAGCAGCGTGGATTCGAGCAGGCTCGTTGATGATGATGATCCTCTTCGTCGCTACCCAGTGGATGATATCACGGAGACCACAACTTGTGAGCTACATGTGAAAGTGATGAACATAAGCATGAAGCTGACGGTCGGCTATGCCGTACCTATTGGACCTACACCAACTTTCCATTGCTCCCCTGTTCCTCTTGGCTACGCTATTGTCGGGGTGGATGAAGTTTATAAAGGATTTGAGGAGCTGAAGTTGGATCACCCCGCAGGTGAAGATGGGGAGATCGTTGAACTTGCAGAAGCCAGAAAAAACACCATTCTATGGCGAAAGGAATTAATCGTGCTTCCAAGGCCATCGACTCCTCAGAGTAGCGATCCAGCGCAACACTCTCCAGCGCAACAGTCTTCTCCGCCGTCGCCGCCTCAGGCACCGTCTCTGCAGCCTCAGCCTCCAGCGTGTGAGTCTCCGCCGCCTCAGTCTCCAGTGCAGCCGTCTCCGCCGCCTCAGTCTCCACCGCGTGAGTCTCCGCCACCTCAGTCTCCGGTGCGTTCGGGTAGGTTGGGGTTGGATAAGAACCGATTACCCAAACGTACATTATCACCCCTACCAAAAATACCTCACAAGAATATGGTCAAGAGACCTTACGACCGTACACCGGAGGAAAACGCGGTGTACGCAGAAGCCGAAAAGGTCGCGTGGTTTGCTAAGTTGAAGGAGAAACCGAAAAAGTTTCCCGACACCCCAGAAGAGCATGGCAAAGTCGTAGCAATGCTGAAGAATATGCAGCAACCCCCGCCAGCGGAAGAACCAGACTACGAACGCTCTATTCATAAGGCGACGAAACGGAAAGCAGAAAGATCAGTTCCCCAGCCCGGAACACAGAAAAACAATCAGTTGCCCCGCTCAAAGTGGTCTCCAATACCGAGGCGGGGTCGAGCAGAGTACGGCCCGTTCTTCCGATCGACGACAAGTCTTGTACACCTGAGATTGTTGCCATGTTCGGAGAAGCAGCCGCTGCTCAGGGCTTGACTATTCATCAGTACTTAGACCGAATAGATTATCAGAAAGTTGCAGACTACACATACAAGCACGGGCGTCCTCTCGTCAAATCTGAGTTGGTCATAGATCTACCAACAAAAATGCGAAGATTGCATAATTGGTACATGGCAGCCTCAAAGAGAGGGGGGGATTGGCTCTACATTAAATATGATAACAAGGCTTTCAGGTCTGGAAATGGAGTGACAATGATTCAATTTTCTGAATTATTTCAGTTGTTCCAACAAAAATCCCTCGACAAAGCTATCATCAGTGCCTATTGTCTGTAATTATTATTTCTGTAATTAATTTTCTTGCTAGCTCACCTCGTTCATTGTATTTTATAATCTTACTCATCACTATATTAATTATGCAGAATGAAGATTCTCCAATGCAGAAGAGGACAAATCTATGACATTGGGTTCATTGACCCAAATGTCGTTCATGAAAAAGTTCTCGTTAAACATTACCAAGATACAGAGAATAACTTGGTAAATGCATTCTTGTTTAACGAAACCAAAAGAGAGATACTATTTCCATACAACTTCGAGTAAGTGTTACTGTCTTGTACACATTATTCTATTTCGCTTAATTTCTCGATGTTAAGTGTATAATTGATAACTTATGCATGCGCAGCTTCCACTTTATTCTGCTAATCATTGTGCTGGACAAAGGAACAGTACAAGCCATGGACTCGAGACGTCATCCCCTTGAGCACTGGGAGAGCATGCAGATATGCCTCCAGAGGTAATTTCAATCATTATGTCAGTATATCGATAGCAATTAATTAATATATAAGTCCTTTATTCATTTTCTTTGCCGGACAGGGCTTGGAAACGATTCACTACAGCCGCCAAGGATAGGGGTGCTTGGGCGGAGAAGCTTGAATTTAAAAGATTAGATGTAAGTACTACTTGCTATATCCGTGCATCATCTCTTTGATTCTAGTTTCAATACCATTACAATTCTTGATTTTTATTTTCATTGAACTTTGTTCCTGTAAAGTGCTTGGAGCAGCCAGAGGGGACAAATTTATGTGGATACTACGTCTGCGAGTTCATTCGTCAGACGTGTTGTGAGAAGGGCAGAATTTTAAAACAACTTGAAGTGAGTATGCAATATTCACAATTTTTGTTTATTGCCATCAATTTTGTTTAGTTTCATTCATATATATTGACCACTTTTTTAATTAGATCGAACGGTTGCGAGACGGCCTTCTACCAATGGATCGTGTACGAGCAATCCATGAAGAAATTGCCGGATTCATAGATGCAGAGGTCCTAAATAAGACCGGAGAATACTATACTGATTCTAATGCATATACGGAAAGTAGAAGATGATGTGTTTATATTACAAGGTGATCGAGTGTAAAAAAGATGTGACGACGATCGTGTGTGTAATATATTTGTGACGATGATGTTTAATATATAGTGGTTCCCCATATTGATTCTAAATTTTGGTATTTTAATTTCATTTTTTTACATAATCAAATAGGTCTTACTTTTCTGAACATTTTGGTATTTTATTCATATTTTTATGAATTACAGAATAAGCATTATTGATTCTACAAAATTAAACCTTTTTCTGGAATTTGTGAAAAAAAATTCGGCCAATAGTCCCGGCTCATATTACGAACCGGGACTAAAGCTCCTGGGCCCGACGGCAGTGGAGGGTCCACGTGACGCCGGCATTAGTCCCGGTTGGAGTCCCAACCAGGACTAGCTTTAGTCCCGGATTGCTAGTCCCGGTTGGGGAACCGGGACTAATGGCCCAACCAAACCGGGACTAATGCCCCTTTTTCTACTAGTGAATGTATTTGTTCGAAACATTACCGACAAGGATATAAAAGAGATACGGGAGATATTAATGAGAGCGACGGCTCCATGGGCAAAGGAATAACCCGACCAAACGAGCTCGGGAGCTCTTTTTAGTTTTCGATGCAAGTATATGTTATTTGTAGTCATCTTCAATTTTTTTGCAATGGTTGCGTGTATATCCGATGAGGCAAGTTCCAGGGTTCTCTTTGGACATATTTTTGATATTTTTGTAGGTTTTTGCAAATTATGTTGTATATGAAATATGCTTATGTAACACGATTTATATGACGTGGACGGAGGGCATAAATGCACCAACAAAATGCAGTAAGCTTTGATGTAATCCAACTTGCAACTGAGAAGTTTATATATGACACAATCTAGCACGTCCCTTTCCTGGTAGAATTCTTTGATCTTCTGTCTATCTTGCTTTGAGAATAAACATTGGTATTTTTGTTTGCCCTCTGTTAATCCAGATTATATTTATGAGACACGTATGATACATTCTTCCCGTTAGGTCTTTTTTTATAATTATTGTCCCATTTGCTAAATAGTTGTGCAGTAACAATAAGCCATTTTCAAGATGCATTGTGTGATGTCATGCTTTCTTTTGCTTCTATTTATATGGTTGAACAGAAAGGTATTCTTTGATCTTTTTTGGCAAATATTATTTCTCCCATTCCCAAATGTCTCTTTTTAAATATGTGTTCAAAGCAGTTTTTCTTGAGCGTTTTAGTTATAGCAAATAAATTTCTATTGTAAATTTTTATATGACATGATTGCTTAAAAATCCCCGGAAAAATGAATTCCCCTGTCAGCTGCAGTAATTAAAAGAACAAGGGTTAATATCTTCTTTTTATATCAAGTATAACTCAATGCGGCTGTTTGAATAAAACAACACATTTTTACTCTATTAATGTTTAGAATTTGGTGGCCTTGCGGTTGCTCTGGATTCTGGTTATTTTCTTTTGATTCATTGGGAAAGAACGCCACTTGGATCTGTGTGCTGATTACGGGTACTTCTTCCATGATGCAGGTTCAAAGGCTTTATTGTTTTCTTGGTTTGTTTCCACATGTGCTGCTGACATCTGCTGTTGTATTGCACTTAGTAGCAAACCGCACTGGTTTTAGGTTAGTTGTTCCTGATTCATTAGGGAAGGACACCGCTTGGGTTTGTGATCCATGCATGATGCAGGCTTGAAGGAGTTGTTGATTTTCTCGACTATTTGTTTCTTCTAAACGAAGGGTTCTCGCTGGTCAGGAGATGAGCATCTGATTTCCTTTATTGTGTGTTACTGAGAGTCATGTTTGCCGCATAATTATCCATGCTTATGTTGGAACCGCTCTTTGTTTACTCAAAAAGTTTCTCATGTTTGTACTTTAGCCATCTAGCAATGTCCATTCTCTTAACTAACACCCCAATCAACAATAGCAACTTGAGTTGTCAATCTTGAATCTAGCTATTTGCAATAGGTTCAGAAATATGGATTCTGCTTGTGCACACATTTGTATTAGCTTTCCTACCTTTCCTATCTTCATTTATTCGTTCAGAAATATGGGTTATACTTGTGTGACACACAGGCTTTGCTTAGACATGAACTGAACTATGTGTTTAATGGGATGCTGTCAATTGAGCAAATATATGCATGCTTAAATTGTTATCATGGGATCTATTTTCTCATATTCTATTATGTATCGTTTGGGTATTTTGGTTGACTAAAGATAAAGAATCAATGTTGATATTCGTATGGAGCCAACCTATAGGCCCTAAGCAAGTGTTTTGTCGCTTTTCTCAAATTCTATAAGCATAATTATTTTTATTTTGACAGTTTGTTGCTTCCGCAAGTCGCAACCATCTAATTATGTGTGCTACGATCTGTTATTTTTGCTAGCCTCTAATGCATGCCTAAATTTCACTTCTTAGATTCATCGTGGGTACATCATGATGGAGCAGCTGCCGATGGTGGTGCGGCAAGCAAATCAGACAAATCGTTGGTCAGAGTCGCATGTGAAAATACTCCTTTTATTCTCATTTACGTGAAATAGATTGTTACTTCATTTTATTTTGGTTAGCATTTGTGTGGAGCTACCAATTATTCTTTTTTACTGTCACTCATATATATGCACTGCTTGATATTTCTGAAAAGTGTTAATTGTAGCTTGCAACTACAACTTACACAATAGGAACAACCAGATAAGTGCATTGACTGTACTTCTAGGATTTCTTTTGCTGTTGAAACTAATGTTGGATTTGTATCTTATTTATTAATGCCCAGTCATCCATTTCTTGGATTATATTTTTATCACATATAGGTAAAACAGAATGCAGGTAAAAAATAGTGGACCACATACCCCTCCTAATTATTTCACTCCGAAGTTTTTGTGAAAAAATTGTCAGAATGCTTCCTATTATTGAACTTTGCCTTAACATTACAAGTGTGAAGTTATTTGGTTGAAATTTATATCAAATGGTTTGCTTGCTAGGTCAAACCCATTATATCCTTGAATATTTTTTAATGATGGACATATCTAATATTTAGCACATCCTTCAATGAGTTCCATATTCAACACATATGTTCTTCGTTTTTTGCAGCAGTGAAGTTAGAGCATGAAAAACATTGAAATATCCTTACTCTTAAACATTGAAATGAATATTATGTCGGAATTCTTGGTATTCTTACCCTTCTGTCAAAGTCAGTTCATGTGTATTCTTGCCTTTGACTGCAAGGGAAGCTGGTTTAAAAATACCTTTAAATTAGTCAATTATGGTTGTCCAATTTTATTCAATGTAACAAGGTAATTTATCATCTTATCTTTTAGTTTTCGTAGTGGAATATGGTTTAATCAAAGTCCTTCAATTGATTGCCCCTTACTGATAAAGTTACCAAAACCATGTGTGATGTTAGTTTTTTTTTTGAAAAAGAGAATATATTAATATCGATAGATACCAATTACACCCAGCCTCTGCAACAACAAGATATCGAAAGACATCCAGGATGCACACAGCGAAGAAAAAAAATAAAAAAGAGAGAAAACAAAAAACCAAAGACCCCGTCGGAGTGATGGGACACTCGCAACAGCAACACTCTAACCACCACCAAAATACAACACCCGGATCGCAAAATGGCTCTCCAAAACAGTGGCTTCAGCAAGTCCATTGCCAGGTACAACCAATGAAGGTCAGACCTTGGGCTTTCACCCTGAAGAAAGACCTGGGGTCCAAAACAATGTCTTCAAGTCCATTGCCAGGTACAGCCAATGAAGGCCAGACCTTGGGTTTACACCCTGGACATCACGGCTCGGTACATAGTACCACCAGAAAGCAGTCCGCCTGTGTTGCCACCCCCTCTTTTCAAGTCCGCTGCTGCAAGTCCCCGACACCTGACACACAGAAAACCTGTGCCTATAGTCTTCAACACAATCAAACCTCCACTCCGCCAGCACGAGCCTCCGATCCCAGCTATCAAGACTTTCTTCACTACTTGTCAATATCATGGAATCTATTAGACATATCACATGACCACGACAAGATAGCGAAGCTTCGCGCCACACCCACATGAAGCATAACTGGCCATATATGTGTAATGTTAGTAGAGTACTTAGTCGAACTTGCTTATCTTATGTTTTCTATTTCCATGTAAATATGTTGGTCATATGCCGGTGGACCTATTGTACGCACTTTCAGAACTGTATGCATTTCGTCTTGTGGCTATCTGTACATACAATAGTGGTTAGTTGTGCTTTCTGGCACACCCAGGACCCTCGATGTATCTACTTGTGAAGTTTCTTCCTGGACTGCTGACTTGAACTGGATGTTAACCATTTTATGTGATGTATTTGATTGTGTGTGTTGGGATCCCATTATTGAGCCTTCATGAAATCATTCTTATGTAGTAGTTTCCTCATCAGCAGGCTGCCAAAACTCAACAAAACACATTTTGAAGCTGCAGGTGGTGCCTTATATGAAGTTTGCCTTGAAAAGTATGGTGTTTTATAATGTGATGGAGATATGCTTACTAAATAGGGAGTATCTTAGAATATATATTTCCCTAGGTCTCAGTTTCACTTTCATAACATGGACCTACTGAACATACGTATGCCCTAATTTCTATGTTTCGTTCAACCTTATGTAACTAGCGGTGTGATCTATGTGTTAAATCTTGATAGGTTACCGCTGCTGGTAACGTCTTCTAACCGTGTGTACTATTATCATTCTATATAGCTTATATTCATGTATGTAATATTAATCATCTTATTGATCTGTACAATACATGAGGATTAATCAGTGGTATGGGGTGTCTATGCGTTTGAATCTCTAGATTACTGCCCATGTGTGCTTCAATACTACTCTGGTGTATCGTTCTAACTATGTGATGTGGTGTTTATTTGAGTGGTTTTGTTCATCTTCCTATAAATGACGGTGTGACTGTTGCGAGCAGATATGTACCACTACGAGTAGTTACTGCTACTATCATTATGTTTAGCTTATATTTTTGGATATTAACCATCTTCTTAGTAATCTGTACAAAATGTGGTAATTACGGGCAAAATATTAAAACAATCAATAGGTGCGGATTGTAGTCCAGCTTGGGCGCACACTTGATGATAGCCTCTTCCTCCTCCTTTCAGGCACGAGCAGTCGTAATCAAATCGGAATCATATAAATCGGGGAGGTGGGTGTGTGTGTGGGGGGGGGGGGGGGGGGGCTAATCGAATCAAATCCGGAGAGGCAAAACATGGAGCCGCTTTGGAGCTGTGCGCCAACCTAACTGACTGACAAAAATTAGTGAGGGGATAAAAAGAGAAGGAGAAGGATAATCTGGACAACTACCCGAGTTGAGACCGGTGCTAGTCTTCTAGAGACTGCGACGCGAGCCGACGGGAGCGTTGAATGTTCATGGCCACACAGGGAGACCAATAAGCATGGTGGCAAACTTCGGTTCTCCTTATACCTTTTTGTTTATCTTTGTTCTGCTTTGAAAGTGGGTCGCCTCATCACTTTGTATCGGTTAGGCCGTTTTATCTTTATTTTATAAGCGGAGCGAAATCCTATTTCGAGAACATGGATGCGCCGGTTGGCAGTCAAACCGAGCCAGGGATTTGGTTACCAATCGAAATACCACAGTTACCGAATTTCTCGCCCCCCTTCGAGAATGAGTTTATAGATCAGAAAATATCAGTCCGTTTGAATTTGAGCATAGCACGTTTTGATGGTTGATGAATGACGGGCAGCATGGTGCAGTTTCAGAAGCATTTTTGTGTGTGGGTAAAACCAGATCTTTATTGAGCATTTGTGGTAAGGAGGCCATAGGTCAGAGCGGAAGGATATGTGGCCATGAAGTCGGAGGTCACGGCGGCGAAGAGCACAAACACAAACAACGGTCAGAAAGATTTGTGGCCATGAAGGAGTAGGGCGACCATCTCGTCGAGCCCAAGCACGACAGCCTATTAAGGTCCATCTCGTCCAGCTGAAGCAGGGACCGATTGAGAGGGGTCTCATAACGATATCTTCTCTTAACAAAAAAAAAACAGTCAAGAATTAATGCGTAGGCTCGTTGTAGTATAGATTGCTAGGGGAACAAGAGGTGCCGTGGAAGCACACGAGAGAGCTGAAAAATGGGGTGTTCCTATTTAGAAATACTCCGTGTAGAAGGTTAAGACGGATGATAACAAAGAAGAAATCATTATGCGTTCCTTTAGCATCAACTTGAAGTTCACACAAGAATGCATATCACAGTACGGTAGTCTTCAAAACACGAGGTTAACTTGGCTCCTCAAAATCACGTGAGATCATCATGAACAACGGACTGAACGCTCACCTAGGACGAAGCATCACTTGCCTTCAGCGCTAACCACGTGAGCAGTTCTCGTCGTCGACCGAACCTGCATCCTCGGTCGATTCAGAATCCGCAGGAGCCTCCTCAACCGAGGTACCAGCATCGTCGTCCTCCTCCTCGCGCACCGGAGCTTCGACCACCTCCCCTCGCTTCCGCGGGACACGAAGCATCTGTTCAGCCACGAGACCGAGCTCACTCCCAGAGCTCTTCCTCTTCCCAGCCACGCCAGGTGCGCCGCTCCCCGTGGCCGTGGCCGGAGCGGCAGAATCTCCCTCCGCCGCGTCCACCAGAAACATGTCCGGATCGAAGGAATCCTGGCCCGACGTGCGCGACAGCGAGGACGCGAAGCAGTAGCTGGCTCCTGCCGCCCGGGCGTAGTACTGCTCCTGCACCATCATCCGGCCGCCGAACGGGACGAGGAAGGCCCGGTTGCTGTGGCAGCCGAATGGTGACCCGGACGCGAGCGCCGCCATCATCGCCTGGGCGTTCCTTCGCGCCTGGAGCTCCGCGAACAGCGCGTCCCGCTGCATGAACGCCTGCTCCCTCTCCTGCGCCACCCTGCGAAAGGTCGCGGCCAGCCTGCACATCGCTTCGTCCGCGTCGGCGGACAAGGACAGCATCCTCTGCAGCTCCAGCCTGGCGCAGTTGAGTCTCTCCTGTAAAACGCTGCGATCCTGCACACAAAAGGTTTGTTAAGTTTCTGACGATATGCATGCATGTCTACAGTTCCCACACTTCTATTCTATCATGTGCTATGTGCAAAAAATGAGTGTCCACTAAGAGTTAGTTAAGTCTTACTCCGTAGTTGATATTAGAAAGTTGTTCATTTATATGTATAAAAAAACAATTTTTTTTGAAAGCGACGCAAAATCTTTGGCTCGATCTAGTAAACCATGTTATGCAAAACATAACAAAAGCCTACTCTCCTGACAAGAGGGACCCTAACTTCCTAAGTGCTTTGCGCCGGCTTGCACCCATGACTTTGCCTCCTCCTTGATCTTTGGCACGACAATCGGCGGCAACATAGGTTTCTCGAGAATCTACCGTTGTGCTCTTTCTAATTTTCCCCACAAACAAGTATCAGGATGGATGGAGTGGCTTTGGGAAGAACTCTCTGCACCATTCCTTAACCGTGGTAACGTGGCTTCATTTGTCGATAGGGAGGTCGTTCCCAAAATGTTTGTGGTGGTACACAATTTGATCACACAGTATAAAGAAAAGGTATTGTTTGTTTAAAAAATGTAAATGTACTCTCAAATGGGACTTAAGAAATTCGGATTTGCTAATACTTAGCTATCTCAGAATTAAGTTAGCGCTTAGTCAAGTCATAAACCGTCCATCGTGATCCATGCATCTATAGGTTGCAAGTTGGGTTGTAAATCAGATTTTTTTCAGCTGCAAGTTAGAAAAATGTCCCGGACCGTTAGATTTGCTTCGTGGATTCGTGTAAGGCATGGGTTTACACATGGTTTGCAACTAAGATTCGATGAAATCACCTGACTAAAAATTAACTTAATTCTTAGCCTACTAAGAAATTCCCGTGGACCGAGGAACGTAAAAAATGTCTCCCCATTAGTCAAGAGCTCGTAGGAATCTGATGTCCTTATCTACGTCGATCGGCTAGTGTGAAGGGATGGTCCAAAAGTGACATATGCCTCTGCTGTTAAACCATTGCCGACCAGATAGATCAAGTGCATGCCAATCCGAAAAAACACACGACGTAAAACTGCGATGCCCATGCTCGATCCAGCTTTGGAACAACCACTACATTGGTGCAGATTCGAAGCCGGACAGGCCGAATCATGCAGAACGACCTAGTACGCATCTGCAAATAGTAACCGATCCCGGCATCTAATTAATCTGATGCATGCATGCTGCCGTACTTATATATCAGGACGGTGCGAGTCGATCGTGAAGATTGCAACGCACACGCTACGTGATCACCTAGCTAGGTGTGTAGCCGCTAATCTGGCACCCTTGAAAAGCTTGCTTGATTTCCAGCCAACAGAGTGGGCGCCGAAGGGAGCAGTTTGCCGTGATAAGCCGGCGAGGAAAACGCCGGAGCAGAACGGAGAAGAAGACGCATGAAGGTGGAGGTGGGTACTACTACTACTAACCTCTTCTTCCTGGTCGGCGGTCGGCGCCACTTTACCTTTCTCCACGACGAGACGCCGGTCCACCCCGCTGTTCCCCATGCCGCGACAGACGAGACGCCTCCTCTCTTCCGGCCGGCCGGCCGTCCACTGTTGTTTCCTCGGACGATCTAATCTCTCTATGAATGAGAAGCTCTCCGTGTTATATCTGTCGATCCCCTGTCTCCTCGGATGGCGGCAGCACCAGCAAAATCTGTTCCTTCCTTCCTATCGCCGGGCGAAGAGGATGGGATTTGGAAATTTTAACAGCCGAAAAAAAGGAAATGTATCGTCGTCAGACATGGAAACCGCGATTTGCACCAAGGAATATGCGTATATTTCACCGCGATTTCATCAAGCACCTTCCATACTTGCAACGGAATAGTGCGGCTTGTCTTCGTTGCTCCTGTAGGTAGACGTGGCGACTACTCCTCCTTGTCTGGCCGACCCATCGCGTGCGGTGCATCGATCAGGTGCGCCTCGCCAGGTTGAAAACGGAATGCAGATTCTTTGAATGCACCACCGCCTTGACTGCATGCCGTTACGTGCACGACGACCAGACCAGCATCATACGATGCTTAGCCGGACTGCATGCCGTCGGCAATGGTGGATTTCCAGGGGAAGTCTGTGCGCTGATGTGCATTGTCCTCCAATAGTCCAATATATACTACGAGTAGGAGAAATGCAGATTAATTTAGGGCCAGAGAAATATAACAGCTTTTACATATTAGTTGACCAGAAAGCTTGGAAAGCCATGTATACTAACAAGATCGATTGATCTCTACAAACAGGCTTGGAGTATTACAAAACGGTGTCCTGGTCTTCACTACTCTAAGATCAGAAACATTTGCACATAGGAGCAACATCCTGTCGCTGCTGCACGCTAATCTGACGAGGCGATAAATCGGCAGGAAAATCTTGCCATCTCTACGACATTGACGCTACCTTACAAATTTGCCACTGTCTTTCACCGATCCTAGCGATTGACCGGCATGAGAGGGCTTCTCGGAGCATGCGCCCTCTGATCCGAGGATCGCTTTCCTCCGTCCGCTTCGTCCAACTTGTTCTCTGCTTTGAATTTCGCTACAAGGTCTGGCACCGAGGATCTTAGCTCCTCGATTGATTCTAGGCTGCACGCACTAGTCAGTGGACGATGCCGAACTGGACTGTTAACCTGTTATAAGAGAGCATCGATGATGGCATGTCACATGGTTTATAAGAATAGTAGAGAGGTGGTTTGCATTGAGTTATTGCATTTGTCATGCAAAAAAAAAAAAATCAATTCCCAACTTGCATTCAAACTGTTTTTAAACGGAGACATTCAAACTGTTAAGCATGTCCATAAGTTACATAATTTCATATGGTTCAGATGAAAGCTGCATCATCAATGCTAGTACTTTTAACAATTTACTGTAATAAACTCAACCAAGTTCAACTATTTAGCTAATCTTCAATGATAACTTGTTTCTCAGTTCTAGTTTAAATTAACACAGTTCGGATAGAAATATAAATAGCTTACCGAGTAATCCTTTTCAATGCAGTTATTTGAAATGGTTCTTATAGATTCTGTGCCTTCAGCATGTTTTTCATTCAGCAATCCCAAATGATTCGAGAAAGAGGTGGATATAGTTTCCATTGTCTTTCTAGTTTCATGATCCAGCAAGGAAGAATCTGGAATTGAAAATGGACAGTGTAAGGGAAACACCATCTTTGGAGAGAGAAATATATTATAATCCATGTAGATATGTTACCCTCTGAAGCTTCCAAAATATCAGATGTGATGGCATTAAACCCTGCATCATTATATGAAGAAAGAAGAGAAATCTCCTGGATAATACTGTCATTTTCGTTTCTTCTCTCTCTGCATGCAAGAAAATCGTTAGAAAAACTGGAAAGGCCCTACATTGCAAGGTTTATAACAGTATCACCTAGAAAGGTCGATTTTATGAAAATGATTACAACTTACTCTATAAAACAATCAGCTTCCACAATGGAGCTCTTATTTAGATGTTCTAAGCATGATTGCGTATGTGACCAGTAAGAAACAGAATGGTCGCTTCTCTCCATGCTGCAATCAACAAAGTTTGTTCACCATAAATAAATCATGGAATCAGAAAGACTTCAAGGGAGAATAAGTAATTCGTACTGCACATAATTTAGGTAGGCAAGTGAAATTGGTACCATTGCCGCAAGATGTCTCCCATTTGATCTTTGGTGTTAGCATGTGATGACTTAACATCTTGGAATTGGCTCTCTATCTTTCCAGCACAGGATGCAGTCTCCTTTTTTCCATTATCTGAAACTTGTTGTAGGTTGGACATTTCCGATATCATTTGTTTCTGCTCTTCACGATATTTCTCATTCAGTTGCCCGACATATTCTGAAACCTGCCAAAAGAGAGACTAGTTACTGCCTAAGTCATACAAAGAGGCTTGTTTTTTTCAATTAAACACTGACCATTGTCGTTTTCCTTGCCGTCAAGCCAGCTAAAATTCCAGAAATCTGCTTAAAAGCAGCTTGCTCTTCTCGAATAGCATGTTCCTATTGAAAGCAAGGATGTTATCATTGAGTTTGACGATACATGAACTTTCTATGTAACAGAACCAACCAACCTTAAAGCCCTTCTCAAATTCAAGAAGCCGAGAGGAGCTTCCTACTTGACTTTGCTCCATAAGTTCCATGATCCTAGACGCATGTGTGCTGATATCGTTAAAGAAACCAATTGATGTCTTTGACATGGCTTGTGCTGAGGCAAGACTCTTTTGCAATCCCTACAGAATATTAAAAGAATGGGTTGCAGCATCTGGCATAATATATGCAATAGAAGAAGATGTTAACACAAACGAGGTCAATTAGACATACTACTTCTTGCTGTTGAGCGGAAAAGGCTAATAGTTCGTTGAGTTCAGAAGCGGAACTTAAAACTTCAGTCAGCACTTGTTCAGCCTCCGAAACCATCACTGCTACAAACTGTTAATAAAATAGGCATTAATTAGTTTTTGTAGAGTGGCTCATTAATCTGAATCAGATAGCAATTAAAACTGGAAGTTTTATTTCTGTATACATTATCAACAGCTATTGCATGGGAAGATATATTCAGTTTCATCTGCTCAGAATCTGTGATGGATCGCTGCCTCAGAGTATTGGTAAGCTCATAAATGTGTTGCACACCAGTGGCATACATATCTTTGACTTTTGCGATTCTTTTCTCCAAATAGTTCGCTGACTGGAAGGAGTTACATAATGTAGAACAATTAGTCTGTGGGATAATAATGGTAAACTTGAATTTTAAATAAAAATAAATATTTTACTAATAGTACCTCTGATTTAGCTGAAAAATAAGAATTCATTTGTTCAGTCATAGACTCCAAAACTTGGTGTTGCTCACAAATAGATCCAACAACTGTGTTATGAAGAAGTCCGAGACTTTGATCCAGTTGAGAACGAAAATTGAATAGCAACCCTCTGTTTTCAGATTCAGTTTTCAATTGCCTTCCTATATGGGGAAAAAACACCAAGGACTGTCAGTGCAAGAAAGCAGCAACTTGGATTAAACTAGGGGCGAGACTAGCTGTTTACCTAGTTTATTTTGAAGATCAGCGATATCTCCAGATGCACTCTCGACGGTAGCGCGCATACCCTTTGCACGTTCAAGAATTACTTGCTCTATATGATGTTATGAAAAAGTTCCAAACATCAGAAGTTGATCCTAGTTTATGCTTAATACATCTATTAAGCTCTTCAAGCTAGATAATTGCATGTTTAGTTAAGATTTAAAGCAATTACCGGCACTCAGTAAATTTGAGATTATGAAGTCCTTTTTCTTCAGAGAAATGTTAGCTCTAGAACGAGCTTCTTGAAGATCCAGAAATTCCCCTTTGTAACTTTCAATCTTCATCTAAATAGGCCGATGTAGAAAATGTGAATGTCTAAAAGCCTAACAAACTAGAATGAGGTTTTTGTGTACTGAAAACAATGTTATCCAAACTGCAGTACCTTTAACTCTGCATTCTGATTTTCCAAATTCATCCTGCTCTCCTGTTCTGCTAGGTACAAATTTGTGTATTTTTCGAGCTCCTGCCAGACCACCAAAGGTGCAACTCAGTTCAATGGTTCAACCATGAACTAGTAAACCAATTAATACATCAAAACTTTAATTAGATAAAACTATACTTTGCTCTGCTTCTCCAGACTAAGCTCCAAACAGTTCACTTTTTCCATCATTGTCTGCAACATATAGTAAAAAAGGCTAAGACAACATTCCATATCTTGCATAGAGGTTCTATAAAATTATATTCAATATTATATAATTAAGAGTATTAGTCATATGTATGCTCGTATATGTAGAGTTTAGCCCATAACATAGCAAAGCCCATGGGGCCCTTGTAATCTAGTGCATATCTCTCCCGCAACAGAGATTTTGATTGGGCTATTTTAGAAACAGTTCATACCTTTTTCTCTGCCTCCTCTAGAGCAAACCTTTCAGGAGGGATATAAATTCCATTCTTTTCCCTTGCAGCTTTTACATCTGACAGTATACTTGTTAGATCCTATAATAATTTCAGGAATAGAAATAGAGGATTGAACATAACCTTGTTTCATTTTTTCCATTTCTTGATAAAGATCCTTGAGCATAACAGATTTGCAAACTTTTTGGTTTACCTATAGCATTAGTTAAGTTTGTGACAAGGATATCAACTAAATCGGAACACCCTGAATGAATAGAAGTAGGAAACTAGCACCTCTGGTTTGTTTCTTATGCTTTTAGCACGATAAGCATAATCAAGTGTAACTAGAGTTTCTTCCAGGCAGTGGACAGCTGGAGTCACTGTTGCTATGATGCAAGTTTTGGCTTTTCCACCCAAGGATTCCCTTAGTAGTCTCGTAAGCTTACTGTCCCTGGTACAATTCAAAATTAATAACAATAAACAAATTACGCATCGGCTTTCTTGTTTATTATGAGAAACGGCTGGTACCTGTATGGTACATGAACTGAATGCTCCACGAGTGCGGTGATGACACGACCCAGTGTTAATAAGCTCTTATTCAGCTCTCCGGCTTCCCTTGCTCTAACCTATCAGCATGTTACAAATCATGACTTCGAAATGGATTGGCATGTAAAAAGAACTGACATTATAAGATAGAACTATCATAAGATTAAATGTACTACCTAGTAATAATCAGTTATGACAACATACAATAAATTAAAACTTCTATTGTAACTTTCCAGGAACAAGTGCTTTCTTTTTGCTGCGAAGATAATACTTTAGAGCATAGGATGATTATCCATAGGACCTGCAACATTCCTAAACTGCGTAGAGTTCTTCGATTTAACTATTTAAATGTGACAGAAGGATATATAGTTTTGTCATCTTCCAGCATGTACTTTACCAGTTCAAACAATTTGAAATATGGACAGTTCGACTAAACCCAAGCAGACCAATAGGATATAGTATAAGGAACAGTTAATGTAATCACTTGTTAGATTGCAACAGAACCAGGTACCTCTTTTGCACCTGATCGAGCTATACTCTCTGATCCTGCCAAGTCTACGAGGTTCAACCTCCCACACTTCATGAGTTCCTGATTCCCATTTGTTGTTTCTTTCACATCGATGTATATAGAAAAGACAGAATGGGATCGGCTGCAAGTACAGAATGCACAATTCTCAGTATCCAACACGTCTCTTCTGGCACCCATAAAAAGAATTTAAATGGTCTTGACCTGCTTTGCTTATTCAGCGAAGTGTCGGCAGTGCGTCTCCTAGCTGATCCTTGTTCTAAAAGACTATATATCTCACCAGGACTGTAGACAACAATCTCTTCAAGGCCTCTTATGACCGCCCCGCCCTTGCCATCTTCCATAAGTGATATGGTAGACCTTTTCTGTCTATCTTCAGGGAATCTGCATTGGTCCTCTGAAGCCAACAGATCTGTTAACTCTTCGTTATAGAGCTCCAAGAAGGTTACCTTCATCCTATAGTCAGCCTTCCGTGCTTCCAGTATATTGAAGATATGGCGCACTGCTCTTGGCATGACACCAGCAGTAGCTGGCAGTTCACCAACCTAAAAAGCAGATGAGGCAAATTATTCAGTTTCTGCATGTAACCTTTCAAGCAATTTTTATTTTGGTACCTGCTGCATTAGCTCTCCCTCCATGGTGTAAGTTTTTCCAGTCCCAGTTTGCCCAAAGGCAAAGACAGTACAGTTATAGCCTTCAAGAACATCGTTGACGATTGGTGCAACAGCATGGCCATATATCCCCATCTGCTGAGATTTTGGGCCAAAGACCTGGTATCAAACAGTAATGCACATCAAAGAAAATTCATGTGAGTCAAGATTAATCATGTATTCAGCATTTATGTAATGATCAATATTATAGATTTTCTATGCATAAGATTCTGATCCTTTAGAACTAGCCATAACCTATTGACGGCAACTGTTTGACGATACAGGCATGCAAAAATCAATACATCCTAAGCAACACGCGCAGAGATCGCTGGTGGCTTTACCTTATCAAAGGTGAATGTTTTGTCGGCTTGCTTAAATAGGCTGTTCAGAACCGTGACCTCCCTCTTCATGTCGTTGCAAGAGACGACGCTCTGTACATTCGCTTTCTGCTCCTCATCGCTTAGCGGCCTAAACCATTCACCAGTCGTAAAAACGCATCAGCGACACCATGAAGCATCTCTTAGTCTTCGGAAACATGACTAGCAGCAGCAGGAATTTACTCGGAATTTCCATAGTAAAGAAATACACTCTTTTATTTGGAAAAGGAAGTAAATACACAGTTGGCACTCCCAGATAAAAGCTACTCCGTACTACTACTAGTGTATCCACTGATTAAGCCACGATTTTTCTTAGTCCTACACCGCCACTTGGCGAATCACCGCATGGCTTACAAACAGTTTTGCTCAGCGGAGCCAAAGCGAGAGCACCTCACCTGCACCGGAGCACGACCTGAACGTTCGCCTCGCGATCTCTGTCATTCCCGCTGCCGGCGCCTACGCCGCTGCGGCGCACGGAGCTGTGCGAGCCCGCTTCCGCCCAGCGCAGCTCCCGGCGCTCGGGCCGGGGCGTGAGGAAGGGGGTCGGCGCCGGGCCCACCCACGACCTCCGGCCGGGGTTCGGAGTCTGCGCCATGCCGCCGACGCCACCTAGAACGGACTACCCCTGCGCTCCGATTTGGGGGTGGGGGGTGGGGATCGCGTGGTTTCTGCAGGATTTGGCTCGGCGATTTGGGAGAAGGGCGAGAGGGGAAGAGGGAGGCCGGACCTTCTCGCGAAATTTGAAATTCGGAGTGAACTCCGCGATGGGGTGTCGAGGAGTGTGGGCTTCTCGCTGGGCAAGCCATGTTTAGACACGTGGCTTGACGCGAATGGAGATTTTAGGGGCTCTGCTTCTTATCCTTCGTTCGTTCCGATTTTGCTTCCGTTTTTTAGTCGCTCTGATCCGAAAAAATTGCCATCTCATCAGTTATACTACTGAGTTGTACCACCTCGATTATTTTTCAGCGACAGATAAAACGGATCAAGGGGAGTAGATTTTTGGGAAACGCTTGTTATCACCCGGGGGATCGCGTCTTCGCGTCCTCCGGTCTGGCAGCGTGACACGCGTCCCCATTGGGACCCACTTTCTTTGGCTTATCTCTTCAGATGGGTCTTCTCCGCCACTCGTTCCTCTTACAATGTTCACAGCCCCTAGCACCGCAGCAGCTGCCGTCGCCACTTTCCCCCTCCATGCTCTGGTCCTCGCGCCGCCGGCGATGAGCAAGTGCACCGTCGCTCCTACTCTTTGCCTCTCCGCGCGGCTAGGTATCTGCTCCGTTCACGACCAGCTCGTCCTGCTCGTCCGGCGCCACGGTCGGCTGCCCTCCTCCGCGGCGAGCTCCACGGCCCTCCCTCCGTCTTCCCAAGGGATGCGCGCCGTCTCCTCACGTCGTCCTCGCCCTGACGCCGCCCCTTCAAGTCCGGCACGGGGTTGCTGCAAGTGACCGATGCCGAGGCCCACGCCCGCTGCCGCCGCCGCCATGGCCGAGGCCCGCGCCCGCCGCCGCCGCCCTCGGCCATCCTCCTCCGCGTCGCCGACGACCTCGCCCTGATCTGCTCCTCCCTCCTCTCCCTCGCCTCCTCCTCCAACGCCGTCTCCCGCCCTTCCTCTGCAACGGTGGGCGGTGATGCTCCCATGGCACGACGGCGCTGCTGCCGTGGTGGTGACGCGGTGCTCCCATGGCACGGCGGCGTGCTGCCGTGGTGGTGGTGTGGTGCTCTCATGGCTCGGGAGGCGCTGCTGCCATGGCATGGCGGGCGATGCTACCAACGGCGGCGGACACTGCTACCTATGGCTACGGCGGCCGGTGATGCTACCAACGTTCCCGACGAGGCTGCGGCGGCGTTTTTCCGATGCTGCAATACAATTTTTTTTTTGCTATTATAGTTATGTGGTTTTGCTACAATAGTATAAAGTTTTTGCTACAATGTCTCCGGCGAAGTCTCCGGCGAGTCTCTGGCGTCCGGCAACATCTCCGGCGAGTTCTCTGTCCAACTGTTCTGTTTTTCTATTTTATGTGTCGAATTGTTTTTTGCTACAATAGCATTTTTTTTGCTACCGCGGGACCGTTATTTGCTACCTAGTAGCAAAAGCGGGATTTAAAAAAAATAAAAGAGACACGTGTCGCTCAGGGGACCCGGGGGATGGAAACATCCGATCCCCCGGGGGACGCCTAGTCATGTCCTAGATTTTTACGGCTTTTGTCCGATTTCTACTAAGCTAGCGCGTCGTGCCAGTAAGTGCGTCGGTGTGACGTGGTCAACACGTTGGCACGCCGACTTT
This sequence comes from Puccinellia tenuiflora, assembly GCA_012064385.1. NCBI lineage: Eukaryota > Viridiplantae > Streptophyta > Magnoliopsida > Poales > Poaceae > Puccinellia > Puccinellia tenuiflora. The sequence goes on along the minus strand of QRDG01001733.1, from coordinate 94,644 downwards.
GACCGGAGTGTCATATTCTCTAGCATAACGTCCGAGCCACGGGCACCGTGAAAAAAGGATTAAAACATGAATTAGTTTTTAATCTAGTTAATTTATGTTTAAATTTAAAATTTGATCAGTTTTTTGTTTTTTTTTTACGCAAGACGAACTAGTGATCCACGCAGAGGCTTTTACATCATGTCAATAAATTTACGGTTTTGCTAACAATCAGGTGCCTGATTATTCCTTAAGTCTCAGTCGATGTCTCTGACCGTTCGATCTGATGCGATTCGTGTGTTGGATTGGTTCACCAGCGTGACCATGAGCAGACCATGTATGCAGTACTTTCTGGGTCATTTTCTTTTCTGTCTTATGTGTTTGGCTGAGACTGTGTGTTATGTATTTGGGCTGGGCCTTTTTTATGTTAGTTTCATTTTCCTGTACTCTAAATTGCACGCAAATTGTCTAAAAATTTCACGACAATACTTTGTGCTATCAGCCCCATCTAAAATGTGTAACATGCCTACTTCTATATGACTAATTATTTTTCTTAAATGTTTAAAACATGTGTCAGGAAAATATTTTCTGAAAAGCACAACTAGATTTTTAAAATATTATGTTTTCTGAAAATGTTTTCTTAAATATTATGTTCTTAGATTTTTTTAGAAGTGTAACTACCCACTTTGTATAGTTGCAATAGTGGGATTTACATGCTATCCGCTCTTTCTTTCAGAATTGCTAGATATCAGTTGCCATAATTTTTTTCTAAGGTATCCATGTCCGATGCGATTTGCTGCTCCCAAACACTCAGTTCTTGTAATTGATAGATGTAGTTGGGCTTTTCGAGCGACAACGAATGGTGGGCCATCGAAAAGATTGTGAGCCTTTTGTGTGCTTTTCATATATGTTTTGTGTGTCGCTGAGCTTTTAATCTTTCCTTTTTATCTCTTTTATTTCATTTTTTTTCGAGGGTGGTTTGTGTTTGATAGAAAAACATGTGTGTTTACAAGAGACTGTTTAGCGGTTTCTATCTAGAATGTGCATCTTCAACCAGTTTTGAGCAACTAACCAACCAGTTGCATATTTATATAAGATTTGTGCAACTAGTTTACTTACTTACTCATTTCTGTCAGTTTTGAGCAACTAACCAAACAGTTGTACATATCTATCTGATTTGTTCAACTGGTTTGCTTAGTTACACATATCTGTCAGTTTTAAGCAACTAACCAGTCAGTTGCACATTTTCTATCTGATTTCTACAACTAATCGACCAGTTGTACATTTTTCTCAGTTTTCTACAACTTGTTAGTTAGTTGCTCATTTCTGTCAGATTTGAGCAACTAACCAACCAGTTGCACATTTATATCAGATTTGTGCAACTAGTTAGCTTAGTCGCCCATTTCTGATAGTTTGGAGCAACTAATCAACTAGTTGCACATTTATATCAGAGTTATGCAACTGGTTAGCTTAAGTGCTCATTTCTGTCAATTTTGAGCAATTAACCAACCGATTACACATTTCTATTAGATTTGTGTAACTGGTTAGCTTAGCTGGCTAATTCTAACAGATTTGATCAACTAACAACAAGTTGCACATTTCTATCATATGTGTGCAACTGGTTAGCTTAGTCGCCCATTTCTAACAGTTTTAACAACTAACCGATCAGTTGCACATTTACATCAGATTTGTGTAACTGGTTTGCTTAGTTGCTTATTTCTGTCAGTTTTAGGCAACTAACCAACCAGTTGCACATTTCTACCAAATTTGTGTAACCGGTTTGTTTTAGTTTTATGGGTTGCATTTTTTCCTCTAAGTTGCATTTTACTTTCGACAAACATGACGATCGACAAAGACAACACAACTGGGACATAAGGTTTTATTAGTGGATTGATAATTGGACAAACTCTTTTCTGTTTTTGTTTGTTTGTTTATTTGGAGGTTATAGTTTTCACCATATTATTGTTGATTTTCTTTGTACAAGTGTGATTTTAGTTTAAGGGTTTCAGTGTATGAAATGTCGTATTTTAAATGAAAATAAATATGCAATATAGTATTTTAAATAAAACTATATTTAGACATGGGTGTAGAAATTACAACTTTTGGACACACGTACGACCTTCTTTTAAAGAAAAAAACTAGTAGGAGCTAGGAGCTGGTCCATGTGTCTATCTTTTATCGATCCTTGAACGTGGGCTGTACATGGGCCGCCTCCGGCCGAAGGACGGAAGGATGATTTAGCGCTAATGTCTGCTTTCACGTGCACAACCAATCCACACCCCTAAAAAAGTTAAGCGACTGAGACATTAGGAAATTTGACACAGGCAGACCCACAAATTTATTACTCCCTCCGATCCATAAAAAGTGTCGCTTATTTATTATAAAATTTATACTAACTTAGTATAAAATGAGCGACACCTTTTATAAATCGGAGGGTGTATACTAGATACATCAGTGACAAAAAATGTCCCCTTACTGTCAAAGAAGAAAGTCCATTTTTCGTCCTCCAACTTTGAGAAAAGTTCAGTTTTCGTCCTAGATCTTTTTTTTGGTTCAAAATTGACCTTGAACTTCCTAAATCAGCCACTATCACGGTTTTCTGGATTTATGTTGAATTGTTGATACCGGGCTGCTAAAAACTACATATTGGTCCAATCAGTAAAGAACCGGGTCGAACTCGACCGACAGTACCCGTGGTCAAAATCCTCTATCCTTCGTCAACCTCTCGCTCGCCTCTCTGCCCCGCCTCTTATTCGATCTCCGGCTACCACTCCGCAGCTGGCGCGATATCAGGGTACACGCGCCCGCCGCCGCTCGCCGAGGACATCACCGCGCCTCCCGCTCCTAGCGTCCCGCCGCCTGCCCTGGGGCTGACCCTTGACGACGTCGCCGCGGCCTTCGGCGCCTTCGGGGAGGTCGAGAGTGTCAGCTTCGCCGACGACAGCGGCGCGCGTCGTCGTACGGTTCAGCGAGCCGTCCTCCGCCGGGGTTGTGATGGCCGCTCTCCACGGGCGCCAATGGGGAGAAGCTTCCCTGTTGGACGGCGTTGCGTCCTCGCCGTCCCGCTCGACGCTGCACCGGACAAGGTACGTTGTGTGTGGAGCGACTGTCAACAGCGTGAATGCGCCGACGCTTGCGACGGACTGCTGGGCACTATCAGAATTATGAGAGCTCTAAGACGACGACGGCGTTTCGGCGCTACGCGGGGCGACGGCGGTGTGGTGGCGGTAGCCGCTGCTGGCGCGCAAGCGACCATGGGAGAGAGACGAGACGAGATCAGACTTCACGTGAAATACGAGAGCGAACAGGGGTGGGTTCCTATTTTTTCGCTAACACGTTCGGTTCGACCATCCATCACTGACCCGGTTCGGTCCGGCTGGATGTGGTTTTTTATGACCGGGTATCAGCATCAGCATTAAATCCAGAAAACCATGATAGTGGCCGATTTAGGAAGTTTAAGGTCAATTTTGAACCACAAAAAAGATCTAGGACGAAAACTGAACTTTTCCCAAAGTTGGAGGACGAAAAGTGGACTTTTTTCACTGTCAAAACATGATTTTTATGGGTGCAAAGTGGAATTTTCCCTTTCTACTGCTACCACCGTTGTTGGTAAAACATGGCCCGGGTATAAACCTGAAAATAAAAATAATATGTGGCAAACAAGGACAACTGAATCTAAAAGATTCTACTTGTGTTTGTATTTAATAATCCATTGACTTGTGGAGTATGTTCCAAAAATAGTGTAGACTTCACATAGGCACATGACGGTTGATTGATTGATTCTGAATATGCTAAGGCCCAACAGAACCTACACCCTGCAGTTGATTGAGTTGCATTATAGTTTTCTGGCAGTTACCCAAGTCAGTTGGGCAGAGTGACCATACTATATTCAAGGGGCATTGTTGACTTGGCTAGCAGGAGTTGTTTACGCGCCTATATTAGTTGACTTCACCAAGGCTTTTCCCTCAGAGTAGTTTCTAGAATGTCAATAGGCATATACTCCTACTTGCTCTGCAACATGCAAAATATACTACTCAAAACTCAAAAGTCAGACGGTGCAGCAATATTCTCAAACTGATTCCATTGCTTGCGTCAGATTGACCCTCTGAACTGAATATAAATTGCAGGTTAGCTGGCTCCTGATTATCTCCGGAACGCTGCATACTTTAGGAGCATGTTTAAATACTAGTATAATCGGGGACGGAGCTACAAAACTAGTAATTAACGCGAACATCCGTTATTGAAGAAGCCAAATATGGCTTTGGTTCACAGTTGTCAAGCCACCATTATTCAAGAGACATGTAGTAGCAGATAAGTATAATGCTCCGTGCTGCGTAACGAGGCTCCCTCTAACTCTGCCAGACTGGCACTGATTCCATCTATTGTATTAGTAATTATTTTTTTAATCTAAATACTTGGGAAAAAACTGCAAAGTCTAGTTTCTGGCAATCATTTTTCGAAAATGCCATCAAGCAAGATAATGAATGTATAATGACAAGAAAATTGGATGACTAATACAAACTCCTCAAGTGAAAAGAAGAAAACAGACACATCTCCAATATACAAACGCGACGCTAGATATACATGGTCAGATATAGTTATCTGCAGTCAGATATACTCCCTCCGATCCGTAATATATGTGGCTAGAAAACAACGTGACGAGAAGAAACCAGAGGTAGAAGTGACGACATTTTTTTCGGATCAGAGGTAGTAGTAGTTATCTGCAGCTACAGCCTACAGACTTTCCTTCTCATCACCCCCTCACAAAGTCATAGGGGAAAATCGTGAAGTTGTCTTCAATGTGCAGATGTCAGCCGAACAGTAATCCAGCAAATGTTTCAATTGATTCATTCAGATCTTTGCACTAGCTATCCTATTTTTTTGCACTATATATTTCAGAATATAGACTTGTGAGAAATATGTATAAAAGTTTCGGACTTCAATGAAAGTTATATAGCCATTTTCTCGGTGTCTCCTTCACTTCCGAGCATGTGCCGTTTTGTCTGCTGCAAAGGGTAATGCTCGTAACTTGTTTTTGCTATTTGTCAAGAACATGCAACTGAGAGGGAGGGAAGGAGCAACCCTATCTTATCCCTATCTTATCCCGCTGACACTACAGGGAAAATGCCAGATGCTGACGGCAAAATCTATGCCGATGACTTTTTGTCGGGGCCATCGACATATAAGCCGGTACACCGAGGATCAAAGAATAACCTTAGCCACAATTCCAGCCGTCGTCAAACAACACGTACGCCGACGGCCATCCTGGTTTAACCGTCGGCAAACATGACGACCACCGTTTCCGGCCGACACAGCATTAAGCCTGTGCCGACGGCCACCGTTAGTAAAGCCTATACATTTTCAAATTTTCAAAATAAATGGTCCATGTAGCCTGGACTCTATTTGTCCGCTCTTATGTATCCAGTAGCTATAAAGGGCTAGCACAACCGGTGACAAGGTTTGGACATGACGTTACTAAGAAAGAAAAAATTCCCTCCGTCCCTAAATATAAGACATTCTAGCAGTTCTGACTTTATGGAATATGTTTTTAAAATAGTGTCAGACTTCGCACAGGCACATGACGGTTGATTGATTGGTTCTGAACATGCTAAAGTCCAACAGAAGCTACACCCTGCAGTTGATTCAGTTGCATTATAGTTTTCCTGCAGTCACCCAAGTCAGCTGAGCAGAGTGACCATACTATAATCAAGGAGCATTGTTGACTTGGCTAGTAGGAGTTGTTTACACAGCTATATTAGTTGACTTCACCGAGGCTTTACCCTCATAGTTTTAGCTCTGGAATGTCAATAGGCATATACTCCTACCCGTTCTCCATCATGCAAAATATACTACTCAAAAGTCAAAAGTCAGAGGGTGCAATTATATTCTCAAGCTGATTCCATTGCCTGCTTCAGATTGACTCTCTGATCTGAATGTAAACTGCAGGTTAGCTGGCTCCTGATTTTCTTCCGAACGCTGCATACTCTAGGAGTATGTTTAAATACTTATAATCGGGGGCGAAGCTACAGAACTAGTAACACGGAATTGATCCTTTACTGAAGAAGACAAATATGGCTTTGCTTCACAGTTGTCAAGCCACCATTATTCAAGAGACATGTAATACACACAGATGAGTATAGACTCCCTCTAACTCTGGCACCGTTTCCAACTGTTGCATTAGTTCATTTTTTATCTGAATACCCGAGAAAAGTGCCGCAAACTCTAAGTTTTATAGCCATTTTCTCGGTGCCTCCTTCGCTGCCCAGCAGGCGCAATCCGTGCACACTAATGAAGTGCTAAAATGTCCATGCTCTTTTGGTTGCTGCAAAGGGTAACTTGTTCTTATTTGTCAAGAACGGGCAACTGAGAGGGAGGGAAGGACTAAGGAGCAACCCCATCTTATCCTGCTGATAAGTGCACTAGGTGATCTTATGATTCGACCTGCTCTCAATAGATTAATCCACCGACCGGAGAAAGTCTCGATCGAGTTGTGCAGAGAGAGTAGCGTGTATGGCAGCATTACTGCCGCGACGCTCCCTGACTGAAGGCTGGATTCAGTGTATCTGCTGACACATCGTTAGAACTACGCTTATTGAAAGCCTACTAGGAGCTTTTCGCCAGGAGTAGTAAGACGAACTCTCGGCTGATCAATTGAGCATCAACTTGGTCTTGGCAGTTGGCACCAAGAATTTGTTGGAAAAAGACGTCACTGCCTGCGTACACGCTTCTCGCATTCCGCAAGCCACATTACAATAATAGTGCCACCGCACTCCATAAGTCGTCCGGATATGCTGAGTGCCAAGTGCGAAAATGATGATATACTTCTCAAGTGTTAATTAAAAATCAACAAGTAATAGTCAGAACTAGATCAACAGAAAGACACCGGATTTTTGCGAGAAAAATCCCGGAGGAAACCACGGGAGCATGAGTGCGATCTATCCGTCTGATGAGGTGACCGATTCTTATTTCTGTCTTGGTTTTACAGTCATCCGCAAGAAAATAATGGTGCCGATGATATTGAATAAGTTTTTCCTACCAGGTTCCATTTCGGTGGCGCTCATCCCGGTGTTGGCGCGGGGCCCATGAGGCCCGGTGACCGGTGTGCTCGGGCTTCGTTCAAATCCAACAGCTTGTGTGGTCTAGTCGTCATATTCCTTGCATCATGGATCTGTTATATGTGGACAATTCGATTGTGTTGCCTAGTGCATTAAACTTGACATGGTAACAGACCTCAGAGTCTCGAGTTCGAGTTCTGCCTTTCGCAGTTTATTAAAACATTGCTCGTAACCCCACTTTGTGTCCATGTATAGGCCTCTTGAGCCATGCCTTTGAGACTCGTGCACACTCCGGTTGCAGGTGTTGACCTCTCCGAGTTACACTTGAGAGGGAGCACTAAAGTATATGTGAACTTACTAGCCCTTTACATCAGTTCGTACTTTTGGTTGTTGACTAGTATATGAAACTTGACATGGTATTAGAGCCTAATGTCTTCAGTTCAAGTCCTGGCTTTTGTAGTTTATTGAAATTTCTCATAGCCTCCTTTGTGTCCACGTATAAGCCTCTTGATCCATATCTATGAGACTCGCGTGCCCTAGCTCTTCTCCGGTTGCACGTGTTGGACCCTCCTCGTCACACATGAGAGGGGGTGTTACAGTAGGTGTGAATTGCAGTAGCTATTTCCATCAGTTTAGACTTTTAGTTGCGTTGGCTAGTGCATGAAGTTTAACATGGTATCAGAGCCTAACCTTAGTTGCATCGGCGAGGAGCGTGGTGGAAATTTTTTGGGGTTATTTTGTCCGGGCTTCAAACCGGTCTTGGTGGCGCCCCCTCCGATGCTGGTGTGATGCCTGGGGATCCTATGTAGGCTTATGACGGTTTGGCGCGGTGTGGGTGTTGTTCCTAGGTGCGCCGGACATGGACCGGGGCTTCAAGCTACAACGTTAATGACTTCTTCTCTTGGACGTTGGTTCCCGATGACCGTATTCTTGATGAATTCCGGTCTATAGGCCAAAAACATCAGGTTGGCTCTAACCGTCGAGGTACATAAGAAAGTTATATTTTCTTGTTTTTCATGTGTTCTTAATGTTGGAGTTGGTAAATCAAGATAAGAAAACTTAGTTTTTACATCTGTTTATCTTGAAGGCAGACTAATGGCATCTTATTATTAATGGAATATTGTTACCACTGAATAAATAATAATCCGTTTTGGTGCATGTTGGGCGAAAAAGTTAAAAAGAATGCATCCACTAATCCACACCTTCATTAACAACCCGTTCAGGCGGGAAGCGACTAGTCGCTTCCAGCGAAGCTTTAAAAGGCCGACTACTACGTAGAGACAACTACCAGTCATGAGAAATAGTGAAGCCGTTAGAGGCAGATGATTCTACTACGGTGCTGCAACTTTGCAAGCTGATACCTACTGTCGATTCAACAGTCACCCACAACAGGATGTCCCCTTCCGACTATGGTACACACTTGGCATAAAATTATGCACATGATCTTAACTTCCGACTCTTATAGTAGTATATCATTCACAAAGCACGCGGACATATACGTGGCATGCCTAATTAAGTACATGCATTCTTTATATGCTTTGACTTGTTACTGTGGAGCTAGAATGTGTAAGCTGCTCCTAGCAGGCGATGTCAGCGGTTCCCCTCTCGCTTGCTTTAACAAGTGAAATAATGCAGAGCGCTAGAAATGCAACTAGTAGCTAATTTTAGCTTCTGGATTTCTTTTCTCAATTATTGCAACAAGTGAATTGATTCGTTGACGTACAAGTGCGTGGATGCATATTAAATAGTACGGCTTTCTTGTTTCTGCTAGGCCACTTCCGATGTCATAAACAATCCTGTTTTCCTTTGATGGAAAAAAGATTTCCCAGTCCCACTATGCCTCTTTGTCCTGGTATACAAGATGAGTTCGTTCTGGACCAAAAGCCAATTTGACATGGTTGGTGCAGACCACGTTATAGAAAAGAAAAACTGTGTGCTTAATTTGAAAAGAAGAAAAAATACTGGCAGCGGCCAACGGATCTAGGAGTAGTATATTAATCGATCTTAAGAGACAACTTAGTGTATACCAATGGATCAAAGGAGATATACTCGTTATCTTCTCGAAGGGGCACAACTCCCCTACTCTCTCACACCCAAGTACCCAACGACGACTATGAAAAAGGATAAAAAGAAAACGGCCATGAAAAGGATCGGGATCGAAAGCACACGTACGTCTCTCTCACCGAAAGCTCTACTAGCGGGTGTGAGCTCATGATCAGTGACCAGTGGGCACAGGAGTTCAGAGCTGTCACTCTTCCCCGGTAGCTAGTTTAACAAAGCTCCAGTTGCTTGCCGCGGTTTCTATCCGATTGAAAAGCGGCTAGCAGACTCACCTGGAACTCGAACTAAAAAGCTGTATCATCAGTCAGTCAGCACGGCCGAGTGGCGCCACACGCTTACAGCAACGTCGCCCGCACGGCCGCCCTCAGCTCTATCGATCTACTCTCTGACAACTACCCGTGCATGTCGTCATGGCGACGTGCGGTACAACTACCCGGCACCTCTTGACAAAGCAAAGGTCGATTAAGAAATTGTCGTACTTGGCGTGCAACAGTGGACTTCTCTGGGCTCTGCCTATAAATATACACCGGATCTCCTCATCGTTTCCACCATTCCGAAGCTTGCTTCCAATTACACCTGTCTCATCATCGGCCTCCATCTCCTTTCTCTCTTCGACTTGCTAGCTTGCTCTGATCGTTCTTGGATTAATGGCTCACGGCAAGAGGTCTTGGCAGCAAGCCGAAGCAACGACGTCCGTCAGCCTACTGGACCTGGACAGCAGGGACATTGCGCGCATCATGCAGCTCTTCTCCGGCCACCACTACCACCACGGCTACCACGCCGTCGTCGCCGGGCCGTCCTCCCCGGAGAGGGTGTTCGAGTGCAAGACCTGCAACCGGAAGTTCCCGTCCTTCCAGGCACTCGGCGGTCACCGGGCCAGCCACAAGAAGCCGCGCCTGGCGGACGGCGCCGAGCCGCCCAAGCCCAAGGTGCACGGCTGCTCAATCTGCGGGCTGCAGTTCGCCGTCGGCCAGGCGCTCGGCGGCCACATGCGCCGCCACCGCGCCGTCGCGGCAGCAGGGGAAAAGCTTGGCCCTGGCCTCAGCCTCAGCCTCGGCCTCCTACCTACAGACGATGGCGACAGGAAAAAGACAACGGCGGCGGCGGCCGAGCTGGTGCTGGACCTGAACGTGCCGGCACTGGAGGAGGACCCGGCCGATTGCGGCAACAGGCTGCAGCTTGCCGTGGATTTCCCGGTGATGGTTGACTTCCGATGTTAAGATCAACACAGGATATTCACGCCTGATTTATACAGTACAATTTTTGCAGTTCAATATGTGCGTTGAGCTGCTCGAGAAGTCAACAACCCTTCGAACATTAGAAATTAGAAATACTAGTAGGTCAGAGTACTTTTCTAATGTTGAGGGGCGGTCCATATATTTACAAGGGTTGACTTCTAGCCATATAATGTGGTAGACTAATTTTTTTCCCGCTCCCCCCCCCCCCCCCCCCCCCCCCCACCCCAACACCACCACCACCTTTTTTGTGATGCTCCTTAGCCTTGTCGTTGATTCACCATCAATTTAAATCACTAGTACACAATCAATCTATCGCACACGTTTAAAATCGTGCACGGTTTACTGGCCTTGGACCGGATCTCAAGCGGACAGGTCATGGCCTTGATCCTATTATGATCCGCTACTGGCGTCATTGTAGCGTGTGGTGGCTCATCATCGCTACATCTACAAAAGAAAAAAGCAAACTAATTAATTTAGAAAGAAAACTAGTAATGAAAATTAAATTACATGTATCTTTTTTTGAACAACTCAAGATTTTATTTCGTTAGCAACATTTTACAGAGAGCAGTGTGAACATGCTCACAATAGACAAGGCGAGGACATCTCTCGCTGCACAAGGACCTGTATCCGAAGATAAACAACGGAGAGCTGCAGGCCTATTTTTAATTTTTATCGCTAACTTTGCTTGGTGGTGAGCTTTGACATTAAAACACCTATTGATGTGCGCTACTCTGGAGCGGATAAAAGATGGCGACGTCTGTATTGAAGCAAGAATTGCCCTAATGTTCCAGTGACCTGTGACATTGAAGATGGAACTCGCCGCTGCCGCCGATGCAAGTACAGAGCAATCCGTGTAGTATTGTGGTTCCGGGATGTGAAGAACATCTGCTATCATTGTGGCGAGGAGCAACCCATATGCTTCAGCTTGGAGAGGTGATGAGACCGGAGGAGACAAAGCCGAAACCTGCAACTGTCGACAATGTTCATTTTCTCCAAGTTGGATGATGACACCAATACCTGCTTGAGAAGATTGTATGTTTTCCTCCTTTGTCCAGGCTGCATCGCAAAAAATTCCTTTACCTACAACTAGAGATGGTTCGGTAACTGGATGCTCTGTAATAACTGTTGGTAAGTGTTGATCATGTCCTTCCATCAGATCCTCTAGCTTTTTGCCCTGCAAGATTGCATTCGCCATCGGGTATACCTGTGATGGGTTACAAACTTTTCTTCCAAACAGAGCATCATTTCGTGCTTTCCAAAGGCACCACAAGAAAGTGTATAAGTTGGTTATATTGATATGAGGATGAGCTGAATGTAGTAAAGCCTTAATCATTTGTGGAATAGAGTGGTTATGTTCAACCAGCACTTTAGTTCTAATATACCAGGGAGAGGCGAACCAAGTTGCCTTTGAGAAAGGGCAAAGAAAAAACATGTGCATTTCATCCTCTTTGTTACCACATCTAACACAGATTTCACTAATATGTTTTGAGAACTTACTTGCACGCTTACCCGTTGGAAGTGCTCGGCGAAGTAGCCTCCATGCGAAAGTTTGAACTCTTGGCTCCATGAGTTTGTCTCTCCAAACCTGATTGAGAAGATTTACAATCTGAAGCGGAACAGATTTTGGTCGCTGGTTTGCTGGTAGTGCTAGATTTTTAAAACAATGTTTGTACGCACTTTTTGAAGAGCAATCACCTGCAGGGGTTAATTTCCAAACCAACACATCTTGTCCTGTAGTGTTAATAATAGGAGTTTGCAATATAGCTTGTGCAGTATGAGGATGAAACAAAGTGTTAACAAGATTAGTGTTCCAGGCTTTCTGATTAGAAAGCCAAAGATCACTAACTATAGCTGGATAAGAGTAAGGTGGCTGTTGGATTATAAGATTATCATAAATAGTTTGCCATTCAGAGAACCAGGGAGTACTCCATATGGAACTACTACCATCTACCAATTGATAAAAGGAGGCTGAAATAAGAAGAGGTCTTACCTTTAGAACAGCAGTCCAAAAGGCTGATTTTGGTACATTGTGTTTGGCTCTCCAAATTGAAGTGTCACTGTGATATTTCGCCTTGAGGATGAGAGATAGGTTACTTTGAGGTTCCTTTGCTAATCTCCAAGCAGCTGAAAGGACAAGACTTTGATTGATAGCCTGCAGATTTCTGACACCTAAGCCACCTATCTTTTTTTTCAGTACATATGTCAGCCCAAGCTCTTAGGCATAAAACCCTTGTAGATGGATTTTCTCGAACACCTGTCCACCAAAAGTTTCTAATAATTGTTGTTAGTTTTGCAAGAAACTTTTTGGAGAATAGAATATTTGACATATAATAGACAGGTATAGAGGCAAAAATAGATTTTATAAGAGTAAGTCTTGCCGCATGTGAGAGTCTGTTAGCTTTATAGGCACTAAGTTTAGATTTAAATTTGTCATAAACAAAGTTGTAAGCAGCTGATCTATCTTTGGCTGGGAGGATGAGCGGATGCCCAAGATGAATGGAGGAACTGTCAATGTCAGGAACTGGAAAGATACTTTTGATCTGCTGCTTGACCTGCAAGCCCACATTATGACTAAACATGATGGCTGACTTATTCCAGTTTGGGAGCTGACCTGAAAGATTACAAAAATTTCGAAGAACCTGTGCTATAACTGAAGCTTCCTGCATATTAGCTTTACCACAAACCAAAAGATCATCAGCGAACATGAGAGAATGAATGGGGGGGCATTGTGGTCCAAGAGCTATACCTGACAAGAGGTTCTTTTGTAGTGCTTCCTGAAGAGAGAGAGAAAGCTCATTCACTGCAAGGACAAAAAGTGAAGGGGATAGAGGGCATCCCTGCCTAATGCCTCTAGAACTTTTGAATCGCCCAAAGGATTGACCATTGATAATAACAGAGAAAATGGGCGAAGAGATGCATGCATGTATAAGATTAATGAAATGACCATGTAATCCCTTTCGTGTAAGAGCAGACGCAATAAAGTGCCATTCAACTCTGTCAAAAGCCTTTGCAAGATCGATCTTAAGCATGAAGTCATTGCAATTATGGGATTTGAGCGTGAAGGAATGAGCTATTTCTTGAGCTATGATTATGTTGTTACTAATACGGCTACCTTCTATAAAAGCATGCTGGGACGGATGAATATAATCAGGTAGGTGATGCTTAAGCCTGTTTGCTAGGGATTTCGCAATGACTTTGTAAATTACATTACACAAGCTAATGGGTCTAAAATCAGCAGGCACAAGACAAACTATTTTTTTTGGGATAAGAGCAATTTGAGTTTCATTCACTTGTGGTGGAAGGATACCTGTAGTGTAGAAGTATCGTACCAGAGTTGTGACATCATCACCAATCCATTCCCACGCTGATGTGTAGAAGCCAACATTAAATCCATCAGGTCCTGGTGAGGCATTTTTTTTCATAGCCTTCAATATTTCCCAAAGCTCTTGTTTGTCTGGAATAGAATAGGTAAACTCCTGCAAATCTTGAGGAGGAGATGTATGGAGATAAGGTCTTTCATTGTTAGGACACGTAGATTGAAAAATATTTTTAAAATAGCCAATAAATTCCTGAGCAATATCCTCTGGATCATAAAGGCTATTTCCTTGAGCATTATTAATGGATACTATTCTATTGCGGCGCTTACGCTTAAGAACAGCATGATGGAAGAAGGACGTATTTCTATCACCGTTGACAGCCCAATGCTTCTTCGCACGTTGTCTATAAAACTCTGTGAGCTTGGTCATGCTATTCTCATACTGAGAAATGAGACTTGCCTCTAGCTTATGGTCCTGCTCTTGGGGAGGCTGCCTTTGGATGGTACTGATTTGTTCCTGCAAGGTGTCTAAATGCTGCTGGATAGGCTTTTTTTTCTTACACCACTTTTTAAGGGTTCCTGCAAGGTTAGTAGTCCTGGAACAAAAAGGTTTATGTTTTGTGGAATGCCAAGCCTGTTTTGCAACCTCCTGATAATCTTCTTCCATGGTCCACCAATTTTCAAATTTAAATTTTAGCTTTGGCTTGCAACATTTAGATTCAGTAGAAACCAAAATAGGAGCGTGATCACTTAGCATGATAGGAAGATTAAAAACATTTGTATTAGGAAAAAGATCGCACCATTCAGCGTTAGCTAAGCATCTATCAAGCCTTTCAAAGACCGGAACAGAAGAAAAACGTTTGTTGGTCCAGGTATACGCAGGACCACTGAACCCCATGTCCACAAGACCACATTGCTTCACATAATCATTGAAAACACGCATACGATTATAATTTATATTTGCAGACGTAGTTTCCATATGAGACATAATATTGTTGAGGTCACCTAAACACACCACTGGCTTTCCCATGTTTTCATAAACAAAATTGGCGATATGTTCCCAAATCATACAAGTATTACGATGATGGGGATCCCCATAGACGCAAGCTAGCACAAACTCTACATTAGTAGCTATATGTTGAACAAGAGCTAGGATAAGATATCTATTTGAGAACTTTACTGAGAGAAGAACTTCATCAGTCCAGAGCAGCCAAAGACCCCCAGAGAGCCCTAACGAAGGAACTACAAAACTAGCAGTACAATTAAAGCGAGCATTCAACTGGGAAGCACTACACTTAGACGATCTAGTTTCAGAAAGGAATATTACCTGAGCACCGGTAGAATACTTCAATCTGGCCAAATATTCCATTTTTGTAGAGTTAGCAAGGCTCCTACCTTTTCCCCTGCAATTCCATCCAATGAACTTCAAGACTGTAGTGGGAGGTGCCACTGTGCGGGCGTCACCAACAGCAAGATCCAGCCCAGCTCTCATTGAGACAGCTTCTCCCTCTCTGGCGAACTCGTGTACACAAGAATTTTTTCCAAAGAGAGGAGTATTCACAGAAACTTGTGCAGAAAACGCTCAGAAGAAGAACTCTGATGCAGAGAAGGGTAAAAATCTACAGTGTGCGAACTGTGGGAAGCTAATTTGGGGCTTTTCCCGTCACAGCTTGGATAAAGAGAGATAAGGTCACGGCAGTATGCAGTGGCGGCAGCGGGTAGCCGGCCGGCCACGGCGGCGTCAACAGCAGAGGAAGCACCAAGGTGAAAAATTACAGAGTTTTTCTGGAATATTCTGGATGTTGTCGAGGCTGAGAAGCTGCACTTTCTCCAAATAGGGAATGGACTGATGGTCTAACAAGAGGAACGGATCTGGGAGGAAAAGCTAGCGCTGAACAGATTAAGGAATCAGGAAAACTAAAGAAGAAATCAGGAGGAAGAGGAGATCGGCATCACGCCAGTCGCCGGCAGAGTCGCCAGTCGCCACAGAGGCAAAGTCCAACACGGAAAGGTCCCACCATCATCCAATTACATGTATCTTAAAATTACATTTTATCATAGATGTACAATTTTGACTACGCATACATTTAACAAAACATATGTAATAAACAAAGTAGGAAGTAACTGCAAAAATAAAAGAAGATAGGGTTGATTATTACCTTGAAAGGAGGCTGAGAGGAGGGGGTTGCCGGGGAGGAGCTTCTCACCGGGAAAGTAGTCGATGGGATGGAGAGGGTCGTTGTCTTCTGCGGGTCGTGGGTAGGACGCGGTCACGAGGAAGGTGTGGATGCGAGCAATAACGACGGGGATAATGGTCATCGGGAAGAAATTGATCGCCAGACAATCGGGGTCATCGGGAAATGTTTCTCGACACTGTTGATTTAGATGGTACTGGACATGTTTGTGTAAAAATTAAAGCAATTATCATGGAAAATCGTCCAAAAATGGCATGCGCTCCGTCATTTGGATTTAAAACCTTGAAAGTTCATACACGGTAGGCCATTTTGTGAACCATATTATTTATATAAAAAATCGTCAAAATCAGGTGGCGCTTTTGGTGGTATTCTGTACCCATAAAAGGAGTCCATGCCAAGACCAGGCATGTTTTGACATTTTTAATATATTTTGTGTTTTTTTCTTCCAAAATGAGGTGCAAACAGCCTGCCACATTTCCATAGAAATTTCTTGAATTCTTAAACACTCATATGGATCCTCCATATGTTCCTAGTTGGGTACATGAATATGATGACTTTTTGGTGATGTTTCTAAGCATTCCATCACACGCCTCTAATTCAATGAATTACCTTGGATAAATTTGGCTGAAGTTCATTTGAATATTGGAAAGTAACCAAACAAAAAGTTGAAAATTTGCAATCCTCATGCACAAGCCATGATATGGTCTATTATGTGTGAAAAATGCAAAGGTGACATTTTTTCATCTTATTTTTGATACTCGCTTCACAAGGGTACACATGCAAATTCGAATTTACCATTCATTCACAAAAAAAAATAGAATTTACCATTTCTACTTGACGTGGTTGTACCCTTTGGGTGTACCACGATTAAGATATATGGTGTTCAAATAAGCTGCGGCCCATGGGACAAGCCCAAAGAGAAGGCCCATACCGAAGGAAACAGCCCAAGAAGCAAGGAGCTTACATCGGTTGTAATGTTCCCTAATTGTAACCCTAGTCGGTAAAGGATTCCCGGGACCCAGCCCTACTACATAAGGGCTGGGAGGGCCGCCGACCGGGGACACGCTCATATTCGACACCAGAAACCCTAGCGAGATCGCATCTACCGATCTCGCCATTGTAACCCTTGTAAGCAACCTCGATCAATACCAGACAAGCAGGACGTAGGGCTTTTACCTTCGGGGGCCTAAACCTGGGTAAACCTTGCTTGTCAGCCGACGGATCTACCAGCACCACCATCTTCTTCCCCTCTTCACGAAACCCAAGGACGACCTCCCAGGGATTTGGCGTGGTAACCCCACGTCAATTGGCGCCGTCTGTGGGAAAGACTGGTGTTGGATCTACGGATTCGGCGGCTTCATCATCGACAACCGGCGACTCGCCGACTCTGCAATCGCCGATCTTCTTCGGCTCTCTGGGATTCAGCCCACACTCGCCGGTCACGCTTCTGGCTTTCGCGGATCTACACGCGGGCGTGGATGTGAGCTTCGGCGAACTATGCTTCTACGTCAACAAGTGGGGCACGCTCCACCTCACGGACACACCTCGCTTTGCAACGGCAACCCGCGCTATTTCATCGACTGCTATGGCTCCCCGACAACGAACTCTCGAGCGAATTGTTTGATGAACTCGCGTCGTTTTCGACTGCGACATCACGATCTACATCGCCAACCATCAGCCTCGCGCGCACGACCGAGCCGGCGGTCATTCCCTATGCTTCATCGACTCCGCGATCGAGCCCTGCATACTCCATCGGCGGGACCCAAACAACCTTCGAGTCCGTGTTTGGAGATGACTCGGATCTGGAGGAGATTCCGCGCATTCCCCCCGTGCAAGTATACATGACAGTACCCGCAGGAACAGCCGCGGGAACAACCGTAATAACGGCAGCATCACCAAGCGCCCCACCTCCTCCACCTGAGCAACACACATACCCGTTCACAGCCACTCTGCAAAACGGACAAACCCAGTTGCATATCACCCAAGCCATGGGTGAAAAGGCGATAAAGGCCATAGCAGACGGTTCTCCGGCGGATGACGCCACGGCCGAAGACCTGCAATGTTACCAATACCTACTATGGCAGGAAAGCATTAAACTGAAGGATCAGGAGAGAGTACTCGTGGAGCGCAAGAGGCAGGCCAGTCTGTCAAGCGCGCGTCGGGCGGATCTATCCGTCCAATCATCGGGACGGTCCCAACACCCTAGTGACCGGCCTCGCTACTTGCGTATTCCTGAGGACACAAGGGCTAATATCACACGCAACTTGGAGAACTCCTTCATGTCTCTGGATGAGGGAGGGGGGTACCAGTCCCCAAAACGGCTACCGGCGCTCTCATGTCGGTAGCCACATACCTGCAAGCGACGCAACCTCCAGAGAGCGACCCTCGGGCGGCTTTACACCGTCAGCAAATCAAGTTCGTCAGCATGGCAGGAGCAGATCTGATACCAAAAGAACCACAACCAGCCGCGGGTGCAGCGGCTGGCAATAACGCGCCTCCACGGCGTCAACAAAGCCCACACGCATGAACCGCAAACCCGCCAACTTGGCGACCGCGTTGCTCGGGATCAGGAGAATCGCATTGCCAGCGTAAACAATGAGCGTGCCGCTCGCGACCGAGAAAACCGCGTTACCCGCGATCGAAGGCGCCGCGCAACTCGCAAACGAGAAGATCGATATCATCTCGCGGAAGGTGAAGATGCACGCAACGTCATCACGCAGAGCAAGGTCAATAGGAACCGCTCGAGGCGGGCTGCTCGCGAGGCGAGTAGTGACGATTCAGACTCTGAAGAAGAGTTCGAGCCCTGCGGCGCATTGTGCTTTAGTCGCCGCATCCAAGAAGCAAGAATGCCAAAGGGATTCAGACTAACCTCTAGGACGCCAAAGTACGACGGTCTACAAGAACCATCCGCCTGGTTGGAAGACTACCTCACGGCAGTAACTTGCCAGAGAGGTTCTACGTCTACTGCCATGTAATACATACAGCTTATGCTCTCAGGGTCAGCCCGAGCATGGCTCAAAAGCTTGCCGTGGGGAGCTTACACTTGCTGGGAAGATTTCAGCGAGGACTTCGTTCGCAACTTCGTCGGCACATGTAAACGGCCCGCTTCGTTCGAGGAGCTGCGAGCCTGCAAGCAACGTCCAGACGATACGCTGCGCGAATACATCCAACGGTGGACCCTCCTCCGTAACTCTACAGAGAGGATCTCAGAAGACAACGCGATATACGTGTTCACCCGAGGCGTCTATCGACTCGAGCAGAAAGAAGCACTCGGAAGAGTAAAACCAAAGACCATCGCCCATCTCATGCAGATTGCCAATGAGTGAGCAGACGGAGAAGATTCTATACGCAACGAGCGCAGCGGTACACCTGTAGAAGCCGGCGACCATGGTTCTTGGAGTCGCCGCAACAACAATCGCCGTCACAAGCGGAAGGCACGTGCATACGACGACACCGAAGGCACAGAACTCGTGGCGGCGGGTTTCCCCGATAGCCGCGAGCAAAGAAATTGTGACGGTAGTCGCTATAAAAGCGGCAGCCGAACAACCGGTTACAAAGACAACAAGAACATCAAGCAAGAGTGGCGACCATGGCAGCCACGCAACGGACGAGTGCCACGTCCTCCCCCTACTCTTCATACTGCATGCAGATTTCACATGTTCAGGGACGAGAATGGCAACCTTACGTCCTCTCACCTCCTGAAGGATTGTGAGAGCTTTTAAGAGTTGCACGCGCAGTATGCACGCCTCCTTCAGCAGCAAGCGCCAGTCGTCCCACGTGCGCCAGCCATTGGGGCGCCACCTCCTCCAGCCCTGCCGCCACTAGGATACATGGCGGGAGCCATTCAGCACCAGCCATGCGTCGAGGAACCTCAAGCAGGCGAAGAAGCTTACCCGAAACCCGTCAGGCACATGTTCATGATACAAAAAGGACGTCCTTCCAACCGGGATCAGAAGCTCATAACGAGGCAGGTGCACCTTGCCGTCAAGTCACCACCTGTGCTGCCTGAATTCCTTAGGTGGTCCCAAGCAAGCATCGTCTACTCTCGTGAAGACCATCCACCGCAGGTGCCACGGCCAGGGCACTCAGCCCTCGTCCTCGATGCCCAGATCGGTGGCTTCGCAATGAGCCACGTCTTTATGGACGGCGGCAGCGGCATCAACATCATGTTCGCCGACACACTGCGCGGGATGAACATATTAACAACCAACCTCGCGCCGTCAACCAACACCTTCCACGGCATAGTACCTGGGTGGCCGGTTTACCCCCTGGGCACGATCATGCTCGACGTCATCTTCGGCGAGCCAGCAAACTCCAGGAAGGCGAAGATGGAGTTCAAGGTGGTGGAGTGGAAGTCGCAGTATCACGTCATCCTTGGACGACCAGCATATGCCAAGTTCATGGCAGTCCCGCACTACGCCTACCTCAAGCTCAAGATGCCAGGACCTTATGGGACCATCACCGTCAACGGAGACTTCGAGCGGTCCGACGAGTGCGACCGCAAATTTAACAAGATCTCTGAATCGTTTGGGGCGCAGGAGCAGCTCCAGGAGCTGTCACTCACCAACGATCGCACCCTCTTCCCCGAGGGCAAAAAATCACCACCCGAGTCGGCCTTCAACGCAACCAACGACACAAGGGCACATCAGATACATCCAACCGATCCGAAGAAGACGACCCTCGTATCGACGAGCCTGCCTCCTACATAGGAAAGCGCGCTCGTCGAATTCCTGCGTGAGAACTGGGATATATTCGCCTGGTGTCCAGCCGACATGCCAGGTATACCCAGGGAATTCGCTGAGCACTGATGGTGGATATTAATAAGTTGGGTGGTGCCCCAAGCGAAGGCGAAATTGTATCTAGTAGCAGTTGTCGGCACAGTGGAAACCAGGGTACCACGGGCCGGCCTGCCAGGGCCTACAAGATTCTTCAGGTGATTTTCACTAAGGACCAGGCTCTCCAAGCCTGGCGAGCTTCGCGAGGTTTTTCTCTCCTCGCGAAGGGTTCTCCTTGCCAAGGGTTCTTTCCCTTGGCGAGGGATCGCTCTTCGACAAGGCGTCTCCGACGCCGCCCGCAAATTCTACTAAGGACCAAGCCGCGAGGCTTGGCGAGGCCTTTCGCCTCGCGAAACGCTTTCTTCGTGAAGCTATCTCTGCCCCCGCGGCAGATCGCACATGGACTCTGCGCCATGCGCAGAGTGACGCGCGTGCCTACGCGCGATGACGACGACGCCGCAGTTGCCGTTTCCATGTATAAAGCAGTCAACAAAGCGGAGCCAAGCAAAGCGGACAATGAGTATTGCCTCTTTGGTGACAAGGGAACAGTCTACAGCTACGCTCCAAGGACGACGTCACCATGGGCCGCCTCCCACCTCGGCAAGCGCCAGCCTGCTGTCCAGCTGGTCGGTGCCCCCTTTTCAGCTTTGGTGACGCCGTTCCCCTACCGTGGACCGCGTCCACGATCTTTACCTTTATGGTAGACCTCACCTTTACGGTGCACCGTGCCTCCTCCTTCGTCGCCATGTGGTAGCCCTTCCCGCCCAAATGTTTGGGCAGAAGAGGCCCAGGACGCCTATAAAAGGAGGAGGAGCACGCCCAAGCAAAGGGTTCGATCTTCGGTTGGTGCCGCTCTAGCAAACCCTAACCCTAGATCTAAAGACTAGTAAGTAGCCATTGTTAGCCACCTCGAGCTCGACAGGCTCTCCTTGTACTGTAAACTCTTCAAGCAGTGCAATACACCATAGCAGGACGTAGGGGTTTTACCTCCACAAGAGGGCCCTGAACCTGGGTAATACCTTGTGTCAATCTCTGCAGTGTCGTCCGCAGCGAGCCTGACGAGCACCGTCGCCGGAGCACGTTGTGGACTGTTTGACTCCGTGTTCAGCCCCTTACACGATACCTTGGAGACACCCCTAGTTCCTGGGGACAATCTCCGACATTTGGCGCGCCAGGTAGGGGGCTGAGGCGCGTCTTCATCCTCGACACAGCCATGGCCGGTTCTCGTGCTGAACGTCTCGCTCGCCGGACGGCTAGCGCCGCCACCGCTCCCGCAGGCCGCCCGCGTGGCCGCCCGCGTGGGGGCTCTGCTCCGGAGCGCCGTGTCGACCCCGAGCCCCGCGTCGAGCACCCCGACGACGACGACATCGACCACGCTGAGGACGGCCTCGGCGAAGAGGAGGCCTCCTCCCTGCCCCCGTCGCGGGACCACGCTGCTTCCTCGCTGGGCCGCCCTGCGCCCAGCCCGGCGACTGCGCTCCTCATGGCGCAGGAGCTGCTGTAGTACCGCCCCACGCCGGCGGCTCAGGAGGGCTGGCTCAACCGCGTTGCCGAGCTCGTCGGCGCCGCTCGCGCCGCGGTACCCGCGCCGTCTCGTTCCCTGGTCCCTTCTGCGCTCGTGGGGGACGTGGCGCACGGCGCACCTCCCGCACCTCCTCTCCATCCCGCACCCGCTCCAGCTCCACCGGTTGCACCGCAACCTGCTCCAGCGGGGGCTCCTCCTCGCGACGGCCGCGCTGCGTCGCACGCGTCGTCGCCGCACGACTGCCAGATCGTGCAGCGAGCCCCTGAGGACGCGCGCGTGAGCATCGAGCACGGGCAAGAACGCTGCAACCGCGCCGTTCAGGACATCGCCACCGCCGGTCGCCACCTCCGCGCCACCCTTGCCAACGGCACGGTCACCTACGGCACGACGGCCGCGTTCACTCGCAGCCTTCGTCGCGTCGTTTGGCCAGTCAAGTTCAGGCCGGACCTCCCTCCGCGCTACGACGGCAAGAACAACCCCCTGGAGTTCCTGCAGCTCTACTCTTTGGCCATCCAGGCTGCCGGGGGCGACGACAAGGTCATGGCGAACTGGTTCCCCATGGCCCTCAAGGACTCTGCGTCCTCATGGCTCACCAACCTCCCCGCCGAGTCCATCAGCTCTTGGGAGGAGCTCTGCCGGTGCTTCATCGCCAACTTCAAGGGCACGTACGAGCGTGGCCTCACCTACAACGACCTCCGCGCCGTGCGTCAGAAGCCCGGCGAGACCCTCCGCAAGTACATCCAGCGCTTCAGCCAAGTGCGCAACAAGATCCCCAACGCCACCGACGCGCAGGTCATTTCTGCCTTCCAGGCTGGGGTCACGGACGTGCGGATGCTCGAGAAGCTCGGCATCCACGACAACATCACCACCGTCGTCAAGCTTTTCGACTTGGCGGACAAATGCGCCAAGGCTGAAGAGGGCCGCTTGTTCGTCAAGAACGAGCCAGGGGACCCTGCCGAGGGGTCCAAAAAGAAGAAATCCTCTGAGAAGCGCAAGACTACTGCGGTCCTCGCGGCAGAGCCTGACGCCAAGCAGTCTCGGCAAGCTGCCACTCCAGCCGCAGGACCTGAGAAGAAGGATGACCGTCCCTTCTGCATCTACCACAACAGGCACTCTCACGCCACCGAGGACTGCTTCGACATCAAGAGGCTTCGCGAGGCTCGCGAGGCAAATGGAGGCCGCGGAGGCCGCGGCGGAGGCCGCAGCGGCCGCGGGGGGCGACGCTGGAACAACAACTACAACGATAGCTACCAGCAGAACCCCCAGGCCAACGCTGCCCAGCCCGCAAACGACAACCTGCCTGCCGAGGCTGACGAAGGCTACCAGGTGCCTCGCGGGGCAGCTTGTATCCTTGGCGGGGCTCAGGCCCCTCGCTCCAACCGCCACTTCAAGCAACTCGCCCGCGAGGTCGCGGCAGCCCTCCCTGGAGTCGAGGCCTCCAGGCCCCTCAAGTGGTCCCAGTGCCCCATTACTTTCGACTCCGGCGACCACCCCAAGTCCACGTCAACCGTTGGCACCATCCCGTTGGTCTGCACCCCCACCATCAACAACATCGCCGTCTCTAAGACGCTCATTGATGGGGGTGCTGGCCTCAACGTCATCTCCATCGAGACATTCGAGAAGCTGCAGGTGCCCTATGAGCGGCTCATGCCTACCAGGCCCTTCTCGGGAGTGACAGAGGGTCTTACCACCCCTTTGGGGCAGGTGAGGCTCGCCGTCACTTTCGGCACCCAGGCCAACTACCGCACCGAGCTGATCGACTTCGACGTCGCACACATCGGCCTACCCTACAACGCCATACTCGGCTACCCCGCCCTCGCCAAGTTCATGGCGGTGACCCACCACGCCTACAACCTCGTCAAGCTCCCTGGCTCGGGTGGCACCATTGTCATCCGCGGCGTGGTCTCGGACGCCTTGTACGCTGCGCAAGCGGCCTACAAGGCTGCCGCGGTGGCGTCACCCGCTGACGAGGACGAGGAACCCCTCCCGAGGCCCCCCGCGAAGAAGAAGCAGTTGTTCTCCCAGGAGAAGGCTGCGACAAAACAAGTGTCTCTGGAGGCGAGCGGCTCGGGGGCTTGCGTCACCATCGGCGCCAACCTGCCTCCCAAATAGGAAAGCGCGCTCGTCGCCTTCCTCAGGGCAAACTCTGACATGTTCGCCTGGACACCGTCAGATATGTCCGGAGTACCGAGGGAGGTGATCAAGCACCACTTAGCCGTGTGCCCAAACGCACGCCCCGTCAAGCAAAAAGCGCGGCGCCAAGCGCCAGAGAAGCAAGACTTCATCGTCAAGGAAGTAGACAAGCTGAAGAAGGCCAGCATCATCAAGGAAGTGGTCCACCCCACTTGGCTCGCCAACGGTGTGGTCGTCCCCAAGCACACCGGAGGGAGTCGCCTCTGCATCGACTTCACCGACCTCAACAAGGCCTGCCCCAAGGACCCCTATCCCCTCCCGAGGATCGACCAGATCGTAGACTCCACCGCCGGCTGCGCACTCCTCTGTTTTCTGGATGCCTTCTCTGGTTATCACCAGATCAAGATGGCGAAGGAGGACGAGGAGAAGACAGCATTTCTCACCCCTTGCGGTGTGTTTTGCTACGTCTGTATGCCCTTCGGTCTGAAGAACGCTGGCGCCACTTTCCAGCGCCTCATGAGGATCGCCTTGGGAGCTCAAATGGGGAGGAATGCAGAGGCCTACGTCGACGACATCGTCGTCAAAACTCGCGAGAAGGACACGCTCATCCAGGACCTCGAGGAGACTTTTGCCAACCTGCGCAAGGTCAACATCAAGCTGAACCCCGCCAAGTGCGTCTTCGGGGTCCCTTCAGGCAAGCTCCTCGGTTTCCTGGTATCCCACCGCGGCATTGAGGCCAATCCCGACAAAATCAAGGCCATAGAGCAGATGCAGCCCCCTCGTCGCCTCAAGGACATGCAACGCTTAGCGGGATGTATGGCCAGCCTTGGCCGTTTCATCTCCAAATTCGGCGAGAAGGCGCTGCCATTTTTCAACATCATGAAGAGGTCCGGTCCTTTCAAGTGGACCCCCGAAGCAGCAAAGGCCTTTGAGGACTTAAAGAAATACCTGGCGAGCCCACCCATCATGGTCGTCCCACGCCCTCGCGAGCCTCTGAAGCTGTACCTTGCAGCCACTCCTCAGACGGCAAGCGCGGTCTTGGTGGCTGAAAGAGAAGAGCCAGTCCTCGACAAGCAGAACTCCACCTCGCCAAGCCCAGAACCCCCCGACAAGGAAGCAGCCTCGTCAGGCCCCCAGCCCCAAGAAAACCTCGCCAAGGACTTGCGGTGACCCAGCACACCACTGCATGGTGTAGTGTGCAAGTCGTTGATATAATACTCACAGAAGGACCTATCCGTGAATATTACATCCTTCAGAGTGGTACAACAGAAACATAGCAGGTCCAAGGTAAAACTATAGGATTACAACAATATTCAATACAAAATCTCGAGAGCCTCCTCGATACATAGAGGATAGCCTCGTGCAAATGAAATCCAGAGAGAGAGCCAATTCGTAGCACTAAGCTGGAGATCAACTCTAGCTTTAACTCCTAATCCACTACTGCTGTTGCCACCACCTTAATCTATTCTATCCGGAATAAGATTATCCGGACTTGTACTCGTTCCTCCAGTAAGCGTGGTCTCCTTCATTGGCAGTGTGATCTCTTCGACATCGTTGACATTGCTTCTTCGTGGCCATAGTTGTAGTCGTGCTTCGGTTGGTGAAGTAGCGGTTGACTCCTTGATGAAGATCTCGATGTCATGCTGAACCACCGTCTCTCCTTTGATGGCTCCACAATTCTAAGCAGGGGGTCAAAAGGGCAAGGGTGAGTAACCAGCGTTACCCAGCAAGTCCATTATGTACGGTGGGAAGTTTGATGCACTAGCTACAGCTTTAGACTCCAGGGAGCCTTAAGCTTAATGCAAGGTTTTTTGTAAACATTTCTTCAAGAGGTTGCTTTTATTTCTGAAGACTATGCCCGTCATCCTTCACAGGGCTAGAACTTTCATGGAGTTCCTTTCCTGCAGCGTTCGCAGCTCCTTCCCGGAACAGGGAGTAACATGTTACAATTTTTTACACTCTGCAGAGGTGCGTTACTTTACCCATAAGAGATCAAGACTTTGTTGCACAACCGGGTGATCTTTCCCGTCCACACTCTCTCTGGTGTGGGGCCCAGTTTTTGATCCAAGTCATTCACTGTGCCTCTCCGCACAACGCATGCCCACCCAATTCATGCATAGCGAGTTTACCCCTGATGCTCTACCCCTCACGGTAGACACCTAGGCTCTCCTTGCAGACCATCCTAGACCCCAGTCTCCGTGGGAATTAAGGGATCCCACCCATGTGCATGTAGTCCCGCAAGACCTACAGCCTACGGCACTGGCAGCCCGTTGACATGCATCCGGGAGAGGTACAGATGGCATTTCCCGTCCCATTCCAGGTCTTATGGTTAACGCGTCTTTACGGCGCAATCATTATGACGGCATTTGTTGTTAATCCTAGGTAATACTTTCCCGTGCAAATGGGACCTCCGGACCTATTCATCTTACCATGGTCCCATCTGCCATCCATAATAGGTTACCACCAAGCAGGTAGATAGCCAAATAGTCATATTATTAAAGAAATAGGTTTTTATGCTTCCTTTTGTATAAAGGTGATAGTATAATAGGATTTTGCAAATAGTTTTCTAACAAATATTTCAAGAGGTATGAGCAAGTGATGAACTTGCCTGTGGCAGAGGTGGCAGTTCATGCCCTTCGGGGTTCTAGGGTTGCGTCAGAACCCGGAGATCTGAAAACAGCAAAGTAGTCCGGGTAAGGACTACTGGAAACACTTGCAATATGCTATTATGCATAAATATGAGATGCATCGAATAAAACCCAAAATACCCAAACTCACAAGTAAGTGCTTCGCGTTATTGATTATTTTGTTAACGGTGAAATGCTTTGAGTTGTTATAACTTTTAGACTTAAGTGTTTGCTATGATTGCCAAAGTAATGTTATACATGATTAATAAACAACTTACAGGTGCTCAGTTAAGGATTGCATTTATTTCATAATTTTATTTTATCTAACTACTTTCAAAAGGTAATAACACTAGAGTGATTGATTTTCAAATGAACTCCTTTTTGTGTGTTTTACCTAGGATGAGTAACAGGACAGTCATTTACAAAATAGTATAAGAATTCAGATTTTATGTGTTGAACCTTTATTTCAAATTCATTTTCTTTTAGAAAATAAGTTGTTTTAGAAGTTAGTACAATTCAATTCCACTTACTACCTTTGAATTAATTACATAAGAAAATTATTTTCAAATAATTTATTTTAAGATAATTGAAATTATATCCATTTATGGATCTTTGTATTTTTCATTCAATAAAACCTTTTCAATAAATTAAATAAAAATCATATTTGAAATCCTTATAAAATTTGGAGTTGAAAACATATTTTTATTTAATTTTAGAAATTTATTTGCATTTCAAAATTTTAAGTGATGTTTAAGTGGCATTTTGGTAATTCTAAACAACTTTTATTTTTTTGTTGGTTAAACAATTATCAATTTAGCATAATCAAAAAGATTTCATTTTTCTAAGCATTTTGATATATTATTTGTATTTTTATGATTTAGGAATTAAAAGTTATTGAATTTACAATTTTTAAATATTTTCTGAAATTTTTGGAAAAGATTAAATATCTGACAAGGGGTCCCACTGGTCAGGGTTTTAACATTTTCAGAAAAGATTAACTCGCGCTGACGTCGGCTGACGTCAGCCTTCCACACCCGCGGCCCTGCTGGCCTCGGCCCGGCCGAATCCGACCACCCCGGCCGGAGGGATCTAGCGCATGAGATGCGCGTGACCGAGGAGCATCTAAGGGTGGCGGCGCCTCCCTTTTTTGGTCGCCGGAACGTCGGCGACGATGACGTGCGGCGGCGGCGCACTACGGCCGACGGCAATTTGACAAACCGAGATGCAATCAACGCAACGGAGTGGGGCAAAAGGAAGAGGAGCTCACCCAGAGGCTGCCGGACAAGGTTTAGGCGTCGGGGAGGCAACGGTGGCGACGAAATCGAGCTCGATGTCCAGCGGCGGCGTTCGGGGCGTCGCCGGCGTTCTCCGTCTATGGACCATCCCAGCAAGCGCGGCTTCCACCTAGAGGTCGAGGGCGACGAAGCAAAGACGATAGACAAGGTCTCCGGCCGCGGAGCTCCACCGTTCGCCGGCGATTTGAGGGGCACGACGGCGGCAGTACGGGCTAGGGTTAGGGTTTCGGTCGGTTTCCTGGGAGAGAGAGAGAAAAAGGGAGAGCGACGCGGGAGAGGGGAGAGTGAGCGAGATGGGGACGTCTCCCCGGGGTCTTATCCTCCACGGCGCGTCGGCAAGCAGGAGGTGGCACGGCGACGGTCGCTGTCGTCCTTCTGTCTGGAGAAGGAAGAAGAAAGAAAAGAAAGAAAAGGATTTTTCTGAAAAACCCCCTGAGCTTTTCCTTAATTTCAAAAACTTTTAAAACAGAAACTTCACATAATTAATTAGGGATTTTAGATAAGTCCAAAAATCATAGAAAAATTCATGGATGCTCCTAATATTATAGAGAAGCTCCAAATATTTTTGTTTTGAATTTTTGAAACTTATTTGTCACATTTTAAAATAGAGAGTAGTTTTAGTCATTTGAGTTGTAATTATAAACTCTCTTGTGGACCTTTATCAAAAATAATAATTAAAACTTTGTTATGAAGTAAATATATAGAGAGGGAATTATAGAGTTGTTACTTTTGTTTCTCAAGAATTTATTGCTCGTACACAAGAGTTGGGAAAGGTTTTTAAAGAAGAATAATTAACATTTTCATAGTCAATTAATTTATTGAAGACTTGTGGTCTAAAACACAAGGCTAACATTCTTATTTGAGATAAAATTCATTTAGGGCAAAATTATTATGTGGTTACCTTAATTTAATTAAACACTTGATTGGATTGGAGGAGAAGATAGATTTCCTTCTTGGCAGATACATCCCTGTTGCTCTTGTCCCTTCTCTTGTATGGCCAAATGTTGCTCCTATTCTTGTTGCCTGCTTGACTTGACATGATCCAAGTTTGCTCCATAAACTCTTGTCTCCTTTGAAGCAATGTTGATCTCTTTAGTCAAAGTTTGGATATTAGGGCAAGATCCTAATATCCATTAATTAAGCTCCATAAATAAGTTGCCTCACCCTTATGGTGAGGGCAAACATTTTGATCACAAGGGACTTTGTTTTGAACCTTATTTAATTTATTTGACATTCAATTGCTTTTAGGTATACAAAAGAAATCTGTTAACAAGGTAGCTAATCTTGTTACCAAACTACTTCTATATAACACACAAAACCTTTGAATCTCATCCCAAGTTTCTTTCTTATTTGATTTGCCTTGCAGGAATGCCTTTGGAAAGATTTGGAGATAAGAAGCTAAGATCAAATGAGAAGATCAAGTTTGTTGTAATATAGGATTACTTAAGCATTTATATTAGCTTTTATGGTTGAGGCAAAGCAAGGACAAAGTTTTCTGGTTTTCAACCAATTACATTATTAGTTTGTTTTAATAACTCTTTGAGATGTGATAGGTGTTGAGTTGGTAATTTACTTATGAGTTATTTTCTTATTTATATAAGCATGCATAATTTTGTTATTCATCAAAATAAGTTCTCCAATTCAATATCATTTGTATATTCCAATATGGATCTTATTTCCCGCAACCAGTAAAAATGCCTGGAGGTCATGTCAAAACTTATCACATTCACCTCAGATGAGCTAACTCTACTCATGAAGTTGAATGATCACCAATCCCTCCAGGGTTTTATTTTGCGAAAAAATTTATTCGGATTTTCAGATGCATGCATGCAGATGCACAAAATCATACTTCTACCCTTTGTTGATTGCTAACTGCTGGGGTATTACAGCCTTCCCCCCTTAACAAAAACTTCGTCCCGAAGTTTCGGCTCCTCTCACGTAGAGGTAAGTAAAAAGAATTTTTGCTAATATTGATTCACTCAAATTCTCTTCTGACGTGGACGCAGATATTGGTGACCCTTTATTCCACATACTTTTCTGCATCTTCCCTTGATCCATACTATACATCTGTCAACTTTCATCTAATATTTGTTAGATTCTGACGATTCTATTACTCCTTCATGTATCTTAAATCATCAACTCTGACTCCTCGCATTTCCATGGCTTTATAGCTCTCTGTCGAAGATCTTCATTTACATCCTTATACGACCTTCCGATATGTTTGTTGGTTCACTTCCCAACAATCCCGAGACTAGCAAGACTTTCTTTCTGATAGTAACTATTGGCTTTCGTTTCATAACCTCTGGGTTAGTTGTTCTTTTCAGCTTTATAGAACTTCATCCATCGAGACTTGGTACTACTTCGACCTTCTCTTCGTCATCGTATTCCCTTCTAACGACATGTCTTCTCCGTCAAGTACTAATCAACGTATATGATTCCCTTTTCTCCTTGAAGTTTCCTGAGTTTTCCTCTGTTCTGGAGTCCGGGTAGACAAACTTCCTTTCATCAGCTCTAATCCATTGAGCTTTATTCAGTCAACTCTATTAAGTCGAGCTTCATAACTCACCTTTTTGCTCAAATCTAGGTATACCTACCTAATGGTCTCACGAAGAACATAGGTATATATCCAAAATATTGCGAATTCCCAGTGTCGTCTTCCGATAAAGAGATACGATTACTAGGTTTTCAAAAAAATTCGAAGAATACAAGATATATCTACCTTTTGAGGAGAGGAATCTAAGACTTCAATCTTGTTGATAACCCCCTTCTTAATAGTGGCTCTGGATAAAAGTTGTAACTTTAGTACTTTGGCTTCACCAGTGTCAGATACTCTCGTCCAAAATGGTCAACTTTCTTGACTTATCATCAATCCACAACAAACTAGACTCTCTTCCCTTGATTCAAATATTCTTCAGAACAATGAACTCCATGTTTGGCAATTAGTTTCACTTCTTTCATCATTGATGATGTCTACAATAGACGATCAACTCCCTATTTATTCTTGCAGAACTGGAAATATCCACGTTCTTTCGGTCTTCATCCTCCTTTATCTACAACCTTATAGTACTCTTGGACACATATGTGTTGATAAACTGCTTCTCAAGCTTGATCCCAGTAGTATCAATATCTCTTCTTTGCTCCTACAACAATCTCCTCCACCAAGTTAAAACAATCTCGTTAACATGTATCTGCATTTTATTGCTTCTTCTTTCAATGTCTTAGAATTTCCCTTTTGTCTCTGTCATCCCATGACCTCCGTCATTGTGTTTGTCATCCATGAAACGACGTTGTGACCTGATAAGCAAAACTTCACAATCTTCCTTCATAGATATGTCTCCTAATTTAGCTTTGCTTGCAACATCTTTGGTAGATCCTTGTCTTCTTTTTGACTTCCTTCTCTTCGCGAGCTTCCATTGCTGCAACAATTCTGATCACTCAGAACGCTCTCATACTAACCTATGAACCCTCTAGACCAGTAACATCAAGAAAGAACAAAATGTTGCAACATGCATTTGCACATCAAGTTCAAACTTCATGCTCAGATCTAGTCAATCAAAAATCCAATAAGAACCAATAAATCCCAAATATAATTATATATCACTCATGCATCATTAGCCAATAAAATACGTAGTACTTTGAGTATAAACATCTCAAGTACCAAGGCTCAGATGCTATACATTACAAGTTAGGTATATATATTACCTTATAGACCTATTTCATATAACAACTCTTGCCTCACTGGCTTAAGGGACAGGTTTACCCTTCACTCAAAGCGTGACTTATAAGAGTATTTACCCCAATTGACCATTCGCAATTAGGTAACTCTGACCTAGTGTCTAATTATACCTATCTCCATCTTAGTTCAAAAAGGAACTAAGTCTTCTTGGACTTGAACTTCGTCTTCATGCCTTGACGTGCTTCCATAAATCTGCATATCTTCAAGTGTAACCTCACGTTCACTCGTGTAGGTACTATTGGTATACATGAATACCATAATACTTTACTTGTGGCAAGTGCACTACTCCATATCCTCCTTGTAAAGGTATCTAATCATCCGACATCCTCTTCGGTCATAAACCATATTAACGTGGCATACTTACCATAACTTGCATGGCTTAGTATATCCAACTCACCATTGTTCTTCTCTTCTCTTGTCCTTCCATCATCAACTCCCATAGGGTTCTACTTCATAGGATGACATCATCAATGATACCACATAGATATCACTGACTTAGATAAACTACAACTATTATAGAGAGCAACCTCTCACTTGGTACCAGATTTTAGAAAGAACAAGATGGATAAGTATTATACCAATAGAAGACTAGATAAGAATACTCCATATAAGTATGACGTTATTATTCTCAAGTGAATAACCATCATAGGTCATAGATAGATGTAGTTTAGATAAAATAACTTCCTATAGCCTTACCAACCTACAAGTCTCCTAAAAGGTTTCAAACCTAAGGTCGCTTTGCTCTGATACCAGCTGCGGTGACCCAGCACACCACTGCATGGTGTAGTGTGCAAGTCGTTGATATAATACTCACAGAAGGACCTATCCGTGAATATTACATCCTTCAGAGTGGTACAACAGAAACATAGCAGGTCCAAGGTAAAACTATAGGATTACAACAATATTCAATACAAAATCTCGAGAGCCTCCTCGATACATAGAGGATAGCCTCGTGCAAATGAAATCCAGAGAGAGAGCCAATTCGTAGCACTAAGCTGGAGATCAACTCTAGCTTTAACTCCTAATCCACTACTGCTGTTGCCACCACCTTAATCTATTCTATCCGGAATAAGATTATCCGGACTTGTACTCGTTCCTCCAGTAAGCGTGGTCTCCTTCATTGGCAGTGTGATCTCTTCGACATCGTTGACATTGCTTCTTCGTGGCCATAGTTGTAGTCGTGCTTCGGTTGGTGAAGTAGCGGTTGACTCCTTGATGAAGATCTCGATGTCATGCTGAACCACCGTCTCTCCTTTGATGGCTCCACAATTCTAAGCAGGGGGTCAAAAGGGCAAGGGTGAGTAACCAGCGTTACCCAGCAAGTCCATTATGTACGGTGGGAAGTTTGATGCACTAGCTACAGCTTTAGACTCCAGGGAGCCTTAAGCTTAATGCAAGGTTTTTTGTAAACATTTCTTCAAGAGGTTGCTTTTATTTCTGAAGACTATGCCCGTCATCCTTCACAGGGCTAGAACTTTCATGGAGTTCCTTTCCTGCAGCGTTCGCAGCTCCTTCCCGGAACAGGGAGTAACATGTTACAATTTTTTACACTCTGCAGAGGTGCGTTACTTTACCCATAAGAGATCAAGACTTTGTTGCACAACCGGGTGATCTTTCCCGTCCACACTCTCTCTGGTGTGGGGCCCAGTTTTTGATCCAAGTCATTCACTGTGCCTCTCCGCACAACGCATGCCCACCCAATTCATGCATAGCGAGTTTACCCCTGATGCTCTACCCCTCACGGTAGACACCTAGGCTCTCCTTGCAGACCATCCTAGACCCCAGTCTCCGTGGGAATTAAGGGATCCCACCCATGTGCATGTAGTCCCGCAAGACCTACAGCCTACGGCACTGGCAGCCCGTTGACATGCATCCGGGAGAGGTACAGATGGCATTTCCCGTCCCATTCCAGGTCTTATGGTTAACGCGTCTTTACGGCGCAATCATTATGACGGCATTTGTTGTTAATCCTAGGTAATACTTTCCCGTGCAAATGGGACCTCCAGACCTATTCATCTTACCATGGTCCCATCTGCCATCCATAATAGGTTACCACCAAGCAGGTAGATAGCCAAATAGTCATATTATTAAAGAAATAGGTTTTTATGCTTCCTTTTGTATAAAGGTGATAGTATAATAGGATTTTGCAAATAGTTTTCTAACAAATATATCAAGAGGTATGAGCAAGTGATGAACTTGCCTGTGGCAGAGGTGGCAGTTCATGCCCTTCGGGGTTCTAGGGTTGCGTCAGAACCCGGAGATCTGAAAACAGCAAAGTAGTCCGGGTAAGGACTACTGGAAACACTTGCAATATGCTATTATGCATAAATATGAGATGCATCGAATAAAACCCAAAATACCCAAACTCACAAGTAAGCGCTTCGCGTTATTGATTATTTTGTTAACGGTGAAATGCTTTGAGTTGTTATAACTTTTAGACTTAAGTGTTTGCTATGATTGCCAAAGTAATGTTATACATGATTAATAAACAACTTACAGGTGCTCAGTTAAGGATTGCATTTATTTCATAATTTTATTTTATCTAACTACTTTCAAAAGGTAATAACACTAGAGTGATTGATTTTCAAATGAACTCCTTTTTGTGTGTTTTACCTAGGATGAGTAACAGGACAGTCATTTACAAAATAGTATAAGAATTCAATTTTATGTGTTGAACCTTTATTCAAATTCATTTTCTTTTAGAAAATAAGTTGTTTTAGAAGTTAGTACAATTCAATTCCACTTACTACCTTTGAATTAATTACATAAGAAAATTATTTTCAAATAATTTATTTTAAGATAATTGAAATTATATCCATTTATGGATCTTTGTATTTTTCATTCAATAAAACCTTTTCAATAAATTAAATAAAAATCATATTGAAATCCTTATAAAATTTGGAGTTGAAAACATATTTTTATTTAATTTTAGAAATTTATTTGCATTTCAAAATTTTAAGTGATGTTTAAGTGGCATTTTGGTAATTCTAAACAACTTTTATTTTTTTGTTGGTTAAACAATTATCAATTTAGCATAATCAAAAAGATTCATTTTTCTAAGCATTTTGATATATTATTTGTATTTTTATGATTTAGGAATTAAAAGTTATTGAATTTACAATTTTTAAATATTTTCTGAAATTTTTGGAAAAGATTAAATATCTGACAAGGGGTCCCACTGGTCAGGGTTTTAACATTTTCAGAAAAGATTAACTCGCGCTGACGTCGGCTGACGTCAGCCTTCCACACCCGCGCCCTGCTGGCCTCGGCCCGGCCGAATCCGACCACCCCGGCCGGAGGGATCTAGCGCATGAGATGCGCGTGACCGAGGAGCATCTAGGGTGGCGGCGCCTCCCTTTTTTGGTCGCCGGAACGTCGGCGACGATGACGTGCGGCGGCGGCGCACTACGGCCGATGGCAATTTGACAAACCGAGATGCAATCAACGCAATGGTAGTGGGGCAAAGGAAGAGGAGCTCACCCAGAGGCTGCCGGACAAGGTTAGGCGTCGGGGAGGCAAACGTGGCGACGAAATCCGAGCTCGATGTCTAGCGGCGGCGTTCGGGGCGTCGCGGCGTTCTCCGTCTATGGACCATCCCAGCAAGGCGCGGCTTCCACCTAGAGGCGAGGGCGACGAAGCAAAGACGATAGACAAGGTCTCCGGCCGCGGAGCTCCACCGTTCGCCGGCGATTTGAGGGCACGACGGCGGCAGTACGGGCGCTAGGGTTAGGGTTCGGTCGGTTTCCTGGGAGAGAGAGAGAGAGAGGAGAGCGGCGGGAGAGGGGAGAGTGAGCGAGATGGGGACGTCTCCCCGGGTCTTATCTCCCGGCGAAGCGGCAAGCAGGAGGTGGCACGGCGACGGTCGCTGTCGTCCTTCTGTCTGAGAGGAAGAAGAAAGAAAAGAAAGAAAAGGATTTTTTGAAAAACCCCCTGGCTTTTCTTAATTAGTCAAATCATTAAAACAGAAACTTCACATTTATTAGGGCTTTTAATAAGTCCAAAAATCATAGAAAAATTCATGGATGCTCCTAATATTATAGAGAAGCTCCAAATATTTTTGTTTTGAATTTTTGAAACTTTTTGTCACATTTTAAAATAGAGAGTAGTTTTAGTCATTTGAGTTGTAATTATAAACTCTCTTGTGGACCTTTATCAAAATAATAATTAAAACTTTGTTATGAAGTAAATATATAGAGAGGGAATTATAGAGTTGTTACTTTTGTTTCTCAAGAA
>QRDG01001733.1:34946-57540 GCA_012064385.1 Puccinellia tenuiflora | reverse complement strand
AAACAATGTTATTTCTGCAATTGCATATTGACCAACATAACATAAAACCTCCTATGTGAATTCTAGCTTTAGTCTTCTTGTCAATATCATTCGAGCAATTAACAAACATATTAGTTATATTGGGTGCAGGCAGAATGTTATAAGTGTTTTACACAATGCGCCAAAAAATTCGAGAAAAATGACATGAGACATGAAATGCTCAACGGTCTCCTCCTTGTTACAGAAGGAGCATTTCATAAACTCATTCCATATTCTTGTAGCAAGTTTATGCTTAGTTATGAGAGCCTTTATATGGAGAATAGCGCTATTTTCATTCTACACGTATGCCCATCTCCATATTGATGCTACAACAATCACACATATATGATAGGTAGGTAAAATTGCATATACTATGGCTGGATCCCAAAGGAGTACCCCCGTCGTGGGCCGTTGCAAGTAGAAACTACACCAGACTTGCTCGGCACACACTACGCACTACGCACTACGCACTACAGGTACCATGTCTCGAGTTTGCTTGTCACTAGTGAAAAAGGCCAATTGGTCCCGGTTCCAAAGGGCCTTTGGTCCGGGTTAATCACCGGGACTAAAGCCTCGGGACTAAAGGGGGGGTGGCCTTTAGTCCCGGCGGTCCAGGAATCGGGATTAAAGGGCCTCCACGTGGGCGCGGTGGGGGCGCTCCGGGCCGGACCCCTTTGGTCCCGGTTGGTATTACCAACCGGGACCAAAGAGTTTCACATTTTTTTTTTGTTTTAACCAAATGCTTTTTTTTGGGGGGGGGGGGGGGGGGGGGGGGGGGGGTTTAACCAAATGCTTTTTTTGGGGGATTTTAAATAAATTGTGCCGTGTCGCCGTGCCGTGTCGTGCCGTGCCATGTCCGGTGCCGTGTCGTGTCGTGCCGTGCCGTGTCAGTGGTACTACCATTCATATTTGATTCATACATACATACATAACGTTTCTCACACGTCGAGATCATGTTTCATATATACATACATAACGTCACACGCCGACATAATGTTTCTCACACGTCGAGATCATGTCAATTATTACATGTCAGGCAAAACATAATTTGGTGGGTGAAAAAATTCTCCACCTCTCTTCAGGACCTCGGAGTTAAAAAATCCCGCAATTTCCTCTTGAAGTGCTTTTAGGCGCTTCGATGGTATGAGCTTGTCCCGCATTAACTCCATCTAGATCAATATGAATATGTGAGTTGTTTATAACTATATATATATATATATATATGAAATCATAATAAAATAATTTATGGATGGTAGTCAACACAATATGGTAATAAAAAAGTGCGAAGAGTGTATACATACATCACGCGTTCTTTGTTCTCTATCCCGCTCAGTGACAAAAGAGCGTATGTACTCGCAAACATAGTATGCACATAAATTGGTCCCAGTATCCTGCCTCAGACACCACTTTACAAAAAATAGAATTTAATCAAATAATAGTCAAGCTTCATAATGGTATTGAAACTAGAATTAAAAAGTTGCTTCATAATGGACCTATATATATAGTACTACTTACGTTGGTGGTATAAAAATACAGCTCCGGTTTCCACCCCCTGGAACCTTCTTGATGAACCGTTTCCAAACACTGCCCGCCAATAGAAAAATGATTAAAGGAGTTATTGATTAGTTGATATCAGAAAATGAATGAAAGAGGTCGATATAGAGCGATAATGATTGAAATTACCTCTGGAGCATATCTTGAATGCTTTGGTACTCTTCCATTGGTTTCCTTAACGAGTCCATGACTTGAACGACTCCTTGGTCAACTCTAATGATTAGCAGAATCCAGTGGAAACTGCGCACGTTTATAAGTCCATGACTCATCGGTTACACTAAAGATATACAAAGCAAAATAGAATGTGTAGAAGGTAACACTCACTGGAAGACGTAAGGAAAAAGTATTTCTCCGCAGGTATTTTGCTTCACTAACCAATCGACCAAGCTATCCTCGGTGATCTGCCAATTGTATCTTACGGTCGCTTCATTAATATAATTTGGGTCAATGAACCCAGTGTCAAAGATGCACCGTTTCCTGCATTCGACAATCTTCATTCTACAATACAAAAGAATATAGTGAGATAATTACAGGCAATGAACGTGCAGAGCTGGAGACTTAACTAAATTGCAGAAATAAATCACTTACAAACAATAGGAACTGACGATGACTTTGTCGAGGGCGTCTTGATTGAATAACTGAAAGATTTCCGAAAACGGAATATATAACAAGTCATCCGTGAAGTAATGCTTTTTCTTATAACTCACCCAGAAAGCTTCATGCCCGGCCGCTACAGCTTTCTCGTACCAGTGATGCAATCGACGCAATTGTGTTGATAGAGAATTGATCTCCTCAGGTCTGACCAGGGACTTCCCTTTTTTATATGTCCATGCATACTGATAATGTTGCTGCTGTTCTCCGAGCTGGGCAACTTGTTTAGTTGAGATCACCTTCAGCGGGGAGATCGACTTTTTTGCCTGTTCTCCGAGCTGGGCCACTTGTTTCCCGCGTTTTGCCGCCTTGAACTGCTCCTTCTTTAGGCGATCTGCCGCCTCCTTCTCCTCCTTCATCTTCTGCTTCTTTAGGAGATAGGCATCCTTCTTTTCCTTCTCATCTTGACTAATTGTCTTCTCCAAGACACGATCATAGTCATCTCGCAATGGAGGTGGCTCTGGCCGGGGATTCGAGAAATTTTTCACAAATCTCTCAACTTTTTTTGGATCCAGTTTCTCTTTAGGCGGGGGCCGTTTCGGAGCTAACTGTTCTCTAATATGGGCATGCACCGACTCCTCGAGTTCCTCTGGAGTCAAGTCGTAAGGTCTCTTTGGAAGAGGCTTTAGCAACTCGCGTTCCGCTCGAGATAACTTATCTGCACGCGTCGACGTGAAGGATAGTTTCCGCTTTGACGAGAAGGTCTTGACAAGGGGCGGAATCGACGGACGGGACGTCGCGCGCGATGGACTCGCGACGGATGGGGCATCGAGGGATGGATCTTCACGTGAGGAGGATATATCTTGGGGGGATGAATCTTTAGGTGGGGGAGATGGATCTTTAGGCGGGGGAGATGGATCTTTAGGTGGGGGGGATGGATCTTTAGGTGGGGGGGATGGATCTTTAGGTGGGGGGGATGGATCTTGACGTGGGGGGATGGATCATTAGATGGGGGGATGGATCTTGAGGTGGGGGTCTGCTACTCGGAGGAGTCAAGTTTGGAAACACGATGTTTTCCTTGTTCTAGAGAGCGATACCCTTCTCGACTTCTCCCAGTGTCTTCTCGCCATCACCTCCAGGAATGTCAAGTTCCAGATTAGCATATAACGACACAACTTCATCCACCCCGACACGAGCATAGCCATGTGGAATCCCTCCGAGATGGTAGCTTGCTCCAGCTGGATTAGGTAAAGCATAGCCGACCGCCACCTTGAAGGACATGTTCTTCATTGACATGTGTAGCTCACAGTCTGTCTTCTTCGTGATATCATCCACGGGGATAGTGAGCCGCCGGCGGTTGGAATTCAGAATTTTCTACATGCGTGGAACCCACGCTGCTTTTCGCTGATCAGATGGGGCGGCTTCGACATGACCTTCTAGCTGCAGCTGAGATGCCTTTTGCTTACTAATTGAGTCTAGTTGCTCCTGCTGCTGCTGCACCTTGCGTTCTAGTGCTGATAACCGGTCAGACTCCTGCTTCTTTTTTCTCTGACGGCTTCTATAAGTATGAGCGTCTTCCGGAAAACCTTGCTTCAAGGTGACACCGGCTCCATAGCCTCGTAATCGTCCAACGTGTTCAGGATTCCCGAGTGCTAGTGACAGCTCGTCATTCTCTCTGTCGACCACGTACTCTCCCCTTCGAACTTTATCTATTGCGTCCACAAGTTGTTTGGTTATATACTCAATTTTTTCCTTCCATTTTCCCTGAGCAATAATCAACCCTGTCTGTGGGTCCAACCCTGCCCCATGCGCGAACAACCAAAACTTGGACCTCGGGGGCCAGTCCGCTGTCTGTGGAATGATCCCGTTATCAAGAAGTCGTGCTTCAAAGGCTTCCCACTTAGGCACGGCAGCCCTGTAGCCACCTGCCCCCAAATGGTGGTGATATTCCTTCTTCGCAGCATTTAACTTATTTTTTTCTGATCGGGCCACAGCGGCCTCCGATTTTCTTTGCTCCACAAATGTGGGCCACTGCTGTTGTATCTTCACTAGTGCTCCAGTGAAATTTGGATCTTTCTCCCCGGCCTTTACATAAGCTTTCCATAAGTTTTTCTTCCAGGTCCGGAATTGTTCGGCCATCTTACTAAGCGACCACTCCTTCACTTTGTCCATCAAGAGCACCGGTAGATCTGACGGTAGGCTGACCTTTGTCAAGAGCGTGTCCCAACACAATTTTTTTAGTCTCTCGTCGACATAAGTAGTTGGGTTGTTTACATCCTTCGGCTTAATCCATTCTTCAAGGTTGATCGGGACAATGTCCCTAACAATAACCCCGCATTGATTAATGTATTTGCGGCGGTTGTCGATGGGTTCCAAAGGTTCCCCACTAGCACTAACTTGGTCGATCACTATCCTACGACCCTCCTTCAACGGCTTCGTCGGGCCTCGTTTCGGCAATGCTATAGATGAGGATGATCCGGAGGGCTAAAAGAAAAAAAATGGTTCGTTAATAACAACAATACAACTCAAATAATACATCTAGTGTGATCGATGTACAGAGGCTTAATATACCTCGCCAGAGTTTGTTAAGGGCACTTCCCCCTCTCTACCATTTTCTTCTTCCTGAACCCCCTCACCGGAATCGTTCAGAAATT
The DNA here is from genome assembly GCA_012064385.1 of Puccinellia tenuiflora. Classification (NCBI taxonomy): domain Eukaryota; kingdom Viridiplantae; phylum Streptophyta; class Magnoliopsida; order Poales; family Poaceae; genus Puccinellia; species Puccinellia tenuiflora. Next base: position 52,723 of record QRDG01001733.1, on the reverse strand, counting down.
GGGAGCCGTAATCTTCTGCGGTAAAGGCATCTTCTTCACCGACAGGCGCGGCCGCACGTCCTGCTATAATTTGGAGCATTCGCATTTCGCTCTCCTCGTCTCTGTCGACGACGTCCGGAAAATTTGGATCCATAGCTCAATGTCCCTGCAATCAATTTTATTTGTGTGAATATCAAAATACATCTAGATACATCCGTGAATAAACAAATATACACTAAAATAAATTGCTATCAAGGTACCATTGCTAACCCTAAACACTAACATGTACAAATTGCTAACCCTAAACACTAACCCTAAACACTAACCCTAAGAATTCTAATTCTAATTCTATTTCTATTTCTAAACTATTTCTATTTCTAAACTATTTCTATTTGTAAACTATTTCCATTTCTAACTATTTCTATTAAGTCACAATATTGTTTTTCATATATCAAATTGTGTTTTCATATATCACATTTTGTTTTCATTACTATTTCTATTTTGTTTTCATTACTATTTTCATTTCTATTACTATTTTCCTTTCTATTTCTATATTTATATCTAACAATCTAATTTTTCTAACAATTTCCTATATCTAAAATCCTATTCTAACCTAATATGAAAAAAAACTGAAAACAAAATGAAAAAAACAAGAAAGCTCACCTCGGGTGGAGGAGGCAGAGCGCGGGTGCGCGCGCTGGCCGGCGGCGGCGGAGGTTGAGGAGGACGGCGGGGGTCCGAGGTTGAGGAGGACGGTGGGGGTCCGAGGTGAGGACGGTGCGGGCGGCCGGCGAGGAGGGAGCCCGATCGGGGGCGGGCGGCGAGGAGAGGGAGAGTAGCGCAGGCGGCGGCGAGGAGGGAGCTGCCGGCGCGGCGGGGCGGCAGCGAGGGAGGAGGGACGGCGGCGCGGGCAGCCTGGCGGCAGGGGTCGGGCGCGTCGGGGATGGCGGAGGGGAGAGGTCGGGCGGCGCGGATCGGGGATGGAATGAGGAAAAAGAAAGGCGCGGAACCACCTAAATCACGCGGAAGGGACCTTTGGTCCCGGTTCCAGTCACGAACCGGGACCAAAGACCCTTTGGTCGCGGTTGGTAACACCAACCGGGACCAAAGGTCCCCCCGGGCCGCGAAAATATTGCGCGAAGCTGAGCGGGCCTTTGGTCCCGGTTGGTGTTACCAACCGCGACCAAAGGCTTTTTTTTCTTCTGTTTTCTAGTTTCTTTTTCTGTTTTCTTTTTTGTTTCTTTTTCTGTTTTCTTTTATAGTTTCTTTTCTGTTTCTTTTCTGGTTTCTTTTTTGTTTCTTTTTCTGTTTTCTTTTATAGTTTCTTCTTATTATTTAAAAGTCATATAATTTTCTAGTTTCTTTTAAAATATTCCAATATTTGAAAATCATTATCTTTTTATTATTTATTTTCTAGTTTCTTTTTATTATTTGAAAATCATATCTTTTTCTAGTGTCTTCTTAAATGTTTCAATATTTGAAAATCATTATCTTTTATTATTTAATTTTCTAGTTTCTTTTTATTATTTGAAAATCAAAAAATTTTCTAGTTTCTTTTAAAATGTTCCAATATTGAAAATCATTATCTTTTTATTATTTATTTTCTAATTTCTTTTTATTATTTGAAAATCATTATCTTTTTATTATAACACATCACCGAATACAAGTCATACAAGGTTTAATACCGAATACAAGTCAGTTCATCGACCGAATACAAGTCATACAAGGTTTAATACATTATTACACATCACCACCAACATCCCTATCTAGTGTGTGTCCCTTTCTTCTTTGTCTGTGTCCCTTTCTTCTGATTGCGCCGCAACCATGGACAATCTTCATCATTCAACGCGATGGTTGGGTCAGTTTTCACCGTGAAGGGGGGAATTTCATGAAAATTATTGTAATCTTCCGACATGTCCGTCTTGTCCTCCACTCCTACGATGTTTCTTTTTCCTGAAAGAACTATGTGGCGCTTTGGCTCATCGTATGATGTATTCGCTTGCTTATCTTTTCTTTTTTTCGGTCTGGAAGACATGTCCTTCACATAGAAAACCTGAGCCACGTCATTGGCTAGGACGAATGGTTCGGTGTCGTACCCAAGATTTTTACATCCACCGTAGTCATTCCGTACTTCGGGTCTACATTTACCCCGCCTTCCAGGTTGAACCATTTGCACCTGAACAAAGGTACCTTGAAAGAAGGTCCATAGTCAAGTTCCCATATCTGCTCTATGTAACCATAATATGTGTCCTTTTTCCCATTGTTGTTTGTTGCATCAAAGCGGACACCACTGTTTTGGTTGGTGCTCTTCTTATCTTGGTCGGTCGTGTAAAATGTATTCCCATTTATCTCATACCCTTGAAAAGTCAATATAGTCGACGATGGTGCTTTGGCCAACAAGTATAATTGTTCTTCAACAGTGTTGTCATTAATGAGACGTGTTTGCAACCACCCGCTGAAAGTCTTCATGTGTTCTCTTTCAATCGATTCTCCAGGCTGCTCCGGGCATTTAGAGCGTAAAATATTCATGTGTTCCTGGATATATGGAGCCACCAAGATGGAATTATGTAGAACTGTGTAGTGTGCTTGATTGAAAGAATCCCAGTCCTTACACATTATTGCTTTCTTTCCTAGCGTGCCTATTCCACGCAGTCTCCCCTCATGGCGCGATTGAGGAACACCGATCGGCTTAAGGTCAGGAATAAAGTCAACACAAAACTCAATTACCTCCTCTGTTCCATAGCCTTGGAGATGCTTCCTTCGGGCCTAGCACGGTTATGAACGTATTTCTTTAAGACTCCCATGAACCTCTCAAAGGGGAACATGTTGTGTAGAAATACAGACCGAGAACGTTAATCTCTTCGACTAGGTGAACTATGAGGTGCGTCATAATATTGAAGAAGGATGGTGGGAACACCAACTCGAAGCTGACAAGACATTGGACCACCTCCCTCTGTAAATCTGGTAGAGTTAATGGATTGATCACCTTCTGAGAAATTGCATTGAGAAATGCACATAGCTTCACAATGGGTACTCGAACATTTTCCGGTAGAAGCCCCCTCAATGCAATCGGAAGTAATTGTGTCATAATCACGTGGCAGTCATGAGACTTTAGGTTCTGGAACTTTTTCTCTGCCATGTTTATTATTCCCTTTATATTCGACGAGAAACCAGACGGGACCTTGATACTGCTCAGGACTTTAAAAAAGATCTCCTTCTCTTCTTTGGTAAGAGCGTAGCTGGCAAGACCTTGATACTTATCTGGATTCAGGTGGTCGTCTCGTTCGTGCATACGTTGGTGGTCCTGTCGTGATTCCGGTGTATCTTTTGTTTTCCAATACACGCCCAAGAAGCTTAGTAGGTTCACGCACAGATTTTTCGTCACGTGCATCACGTCGATTGCAGAGCGAACCTCCAGTATTTTCCAATAGGGTAGCTCCCAAAATATAGAGCACTTCTTCCACATGGGTACGTGTCCATCAGCATCATTCGAAACAGATAGACTGCCAGGACCCTTTCCAAAGATTACTTTTAAGTTCTTGACCATGTCGTATATAACATCACCATTAGGTAATTTAGTATTCGTCCGATTATCTGGCTCAACTTTGAAATGCTTGCCTTTATTTCTTACGGCATGCCCTTTTGTAAGAAATCGCCGATGCCCCAGGTACACATTGTTGTTTCCCAAATGTATACTTTCAGTCTCAACTAAACAGTGTGTGCATACATTGTATCCCTTATTTGACTGTCCTGAAATGTTACTAAGAGCAGGCCAATCATTGATGGTTACAAACAGCAACACTCGTAGGTCAAATTACTTTTGTTCGTGCTCATCCCACATAGGTACACCTTCGTCACGCCACAACTGTAAAAGTTCTTCAACCAATGGCCTCAGGTACACATCAATGTCGTTGCCCGGTTGCTTCGGGCCTTGGATGAGCACTGGCATCATAATGAACTTCCGCTTCATGCACAACCAAGGAGGAAGGTTATAAATACACAGAGTCACGGGCCAGGTGCTATGACTGGAGCTCTGCTCCCCAAAAGGATTAAAGCCATCTGTACTTAGCCCAAATCTTAAGTTCCTTGCGTCAGCTGCAAATTCCGGGAACTCCCTGTCGATTTTTCTCCACTGCGACCCATCGGCGGGGTGTCTTAACATCAGGTCTTTCAAACGGTCTTCTTTGTGCCATCATAACAACTTTGCATGCTCTTTATTTTGGAAAAAACGTTTCAACCGTGGTATTATAGGAGCATACCACATCACCTTGGCAGGAACCCTCTTCCTGGGGCACGGCTCACCCTCAACATCACCAGGGTCATCTCGCCTTATCTTATACCGCAATGCACCGCATACCGGGCATGCATTCAAATTCTCATACTCGTCACCACGGTAGATGATGCAGTCATTGATGCATGCATGTATCTTCTGCACCTCTAATCCTAGAGGGCAGACAACCTTCTTTGCTTCGTACGTACTGGGGGGGTAATACGTTATCCCTTGGAAGCATCTTCTTTATTATTTTCAACAATTTTTCAAATCCTTTGTCAGATGTACCATTCTCTGCCTTCCATTGCAGCAATTCCAGCGTGGTACCAAGCTTTTTCTGGCCATCTTCGCAAGTTGGGTACAACAATTTCTTGTGATACTCTAACATGCTCTCCAACTTCAACATCTCGTTTCACTTCCGCTGTTTATCTGTGCATCAAGAATGACCCGACCAAAATCATCATCGTGCTCATCAACAATGGGCTCATCAACAATGGGCTCTTCTTCAGCTTCGTCTTACCCCATTGCAGTATCACCGTCTCCGGTGAACGTAGATAGTTGTCATTATCCTCTTATTCTTCATATTCTTCCATTATAACCCCTCTTTATCCGTGCTTGGTCCAGCAATTATAACCGGACATGAAACCATGCTGCAACAGGTGGACGTGAATGGTTTTTGAGGTAGAGTAATCCTGCGTATTCTTGCAGACGCTACATGGACAAGAAATAAAACCATTAGACGGCTTGTTTTTCTCAGCCACACGGAGAAAACTATGCATGCCATTAATATAGTCGGGACATCGTCGGTCACTATACATCCATTGCCGGCTCATCTGCATTATATAAATATATCAAAAACTATTACACTACGTACATCAAGAGTATATAATAGTGACCAAATTAATTAATACAAGTTCATCATATTAAAACCAAAGTAAAGTAATTGTAATGCATAGTCCTCATAAAACATACATTAATTGAAACTAACATACAACTATCTAAATAATTTAAATCCAACACCAAATGCGATCAAAATCGCAACTAAGGTAACTACTGAACCAACAACATAATGGTACCAAGCCTCCTGACTAATGGCATATTTTCTAATCTTTTTAATCTTTAAGCGCATTGCATCCATCTTGATCTCATGGGCATGTGCGACGTCGGCAAGCTTGAACTCGTGTTCATCGATGATGTCGGCAAGCTTCAACTCCAATTTCATCTTCTCTTCTAGGCATTGCAGACGAAGATCTTCACTTCTTTCCAATTTTGCTTTCAAATCATTGTTTTCTTTTACAAAAAACTCGACAATAGGATTGGTTGGAATTTCCGGTTCAACTACCTCCTATATAAAAGTGTCTATGTCAAGTTGGTAGGTATAGTTGTTATAAACACGAAATGAAACAAATAGTTATGAAAATATATCACATCCGAATCATAGACCGGACGAGGGACGACGGGGGCGGATATCAAAACCATGACACTATACATATAAAAAAACATAAGAAAATTATACAAGAAATAAATATGCTTTTAAATCATACAAATCATTTTTCTTAAAATAGAAGATAAAGAAAAAAGGCTCACCGAGGTGGTGCCGGTGACGGGACGATGCGGGCTATCGACGACGGTGAGGACGGGACGACACTAAAATCCACAAATAATAAATTAATTTGAGCTCCAAATGCATATAAAAATATTAAACTCTCTAGCCTAGGCATTTCATCAAACACCTTGCTAGCACTACAAAAAATAAAATGAGCTAAACTAGCAATGAAATGAGCTAAAGTTGCAACTTCGGAGGAAAGGATGATGTTGCTAACCCTTGAATAGATGGGGTGCCTTCAATGCTCACAAATGGAGTAGAAAAATGGGCATTTACTTGAGTGAGTGAGAGGAAATGGAGGAGAAATGAGTGATGAACTCGAGCTCAAAAAATGGTGGTGGCCTCGGGTGGAAGAAGATATATGTGCAGGGAAGACCTTTGGTCCCGGTTCGTGGCTGGAACCGGGACCAAAGGGTGCCTGCCAGGGGACCCACGGCTGCCGCGGCACGTGCAGACCCTTTGGTCCCGGTTCCAGCTACGAACCGGGACCAAAGGTCCCCGACGCCCCGGCCGATGGAACCGGGACCATTGGGGGCATTGGTCGCGGTTGTTTAATGTGCCGGGACAAAAGGTGAAAACCAATGCCCCTTTCTCTACCAGTGGTGTCAGCAAGTATGGTTGTACATATGACCACAGGGAAGCATAACCACCTCCTCATCCTAAGCGAAATCGGAGACATGGATCAGGCGAATGTTGTGCAATAATATTACTGGCCGCTGTTGGGCAGGTAGGTTTTGACCCTGAGATGTATAACCTTCCTTGCTCTCTAGCATCTCCATGCCTTTCGAATCAGCCAGAAAGTAATAAATCCCAGTAAGGTGGTTCACTAGCTGACAATCATTAACCACAACAACAAAAAATTCGCGAAATTGAGCCTCCAGCTAGAATTCAGTTTCGCGGTCGGCTCAAGGAATCTCCTGCCCTAACCTCTAAATTTCAGACCCTGCTTGAAATTTCGTACTATGCCGGTACAGATCTTTAGAGTATTGTAATGTAACTGGCAGAGGTTGGGCCAAGTGTTAATAGGCTGAATGTCCATGGGCTAGGGGAGGGCGACCCCACCCCCCCACACACACACCCCCGGCATACACTAAGGGTGTGTTTGGTGGGTGGCTAGCCACCAAGTGGTTGTGGGTAGCCATTTTTTAAGTGGTTAGCCCATGTTTGGTTTGTGGTGTCGGGTGTGTGGGGGTAGCCAATTTTAAGCATATTCCCTCAAAAAAGTGGTTGAGCTCACCACTATAAAAGTGGTGGTTGAGGCCAACCACCCGTGGGCGAGTCCCTGCCATCACCTGCGAAACATTTTACGACATATTCATCGTACTAAAAAAACAGAAAATTTACCCTTTTTTAATATTTGAAAAAGCTTTTCATTATTAAATATATTAAGACATTTTACCCTTTTATATATGTGAAAAAACTTTCCCTTATTATATAAATATTAAGAAAAGTTGACAGATTTCCTTTTAAATATTAACCAAACATTTACCTTTTAAATATTAGAATAAATTTCCTTTTTATATATTAAAAATATTGGAATAAACTTTTTCCTTTAAAGATAATAACAAATTTACCCTTCTAAAATAGTTGAAAACACATTTTTTTTTATATATTAACAATATTTGAAGAAACTTTTATATTTTAATTATTTGAACAAAATATTCACTTTTAAATATTTAAACAAACTTTTCTTGATTTATACATTAATAATATTGGAATAAACATTTCCCTTTAAATATAATAAGTAATTTTACGCTTTTAAATATTTTAAAATATTTTACTATTATATGTTAAGAATATTTGAAGAAACATTCCCTTGTAATTATTTAAACAAAATATTCACTTTTAAATATTTGAACTAACTCTTCCTTTTAAGTATTTGAGCAAAGTTATTTCAGATGCTAATATTTTACCTCAACACATTAAGAAATTTCCCTCTCTAAATTACTGTATAGTATAGATATTTAAACAAAATTTTCCCTTTTATAAATATATTACGAGGTTTCCTCAGCATCTTAAAAATAATTGACCATATCACTCTAAGCATTTCTAATCCCTCAAAATAAACACAAATATGGCCACCCCTAACCACTTTTATCACTTCAACCAAACAAAAAACATGGCTAGCCAACACACACAACCAAACATGAAAAATGGTTACCACCAACCACGTGGTTAGGGGTGCCCCCAACCACTTTTTCATAGCCAATGAACCAAACACACCCTAAGCTAAGGGAGAATCTTGAACTTGATTGGGGGCAAATAAGCACCTATACCCATCAATAATTGTGATAAAAAAACTAATAACTAACTCAAAAATCTTGGTATCAACTTCAAAGCATGCAAGCTCGAGTGTAAGTTCCGTTCATTCCATCCTTATGAATTTGGAATTTTGTACAACTGCCACCTTTGAATAACTAGTTATCTATCACCATGTGAGTTTTATGATTTTGTCATACTGAAATATGAATAGTTAAAGAAAAGTTCTGCTTGTGTGGCTAAAAGCACAAGTGCATACAGTTGAAATGTCATAGGCCATGGGTCAGTGGCCGAGTTGGCATCTTCATCTGGGACTGGGAGATCCTCCTCCGCCTGCCCTCGTCCTCTGCACTAATGAAGGTGACTCGTGTTTCTCTGATGTCGCGTACTACTCCGTCTGCAACCTGGCCACTCGTCAGTACACTCCCCTCCCGCGGCTTCGTGGCTTCTGCATCGCTGGAATGTACCCACACCCTCCTACCGGCGAGTACCGGCTACTGATGTGCCTTGACGCTCTATTGGCGCATGATGAACCGGAGCCTGGCGCTGGATATGATTGCTACGTGTACTCATTGGGCTCCTGCGAGCCGCCGAGGGACATCGGGTGGCCGGAGGCGGAGGAAGCCATTCATACGCTTGATTCTGTACTTTTCCGTGTCCCCTTGAGAGTCGACCTTCTCTCTCCGGCACTCCCCCGTCTCTTCTCCGGCGGCCGGGCCGCTTGGGATGAGGTAGGGAGGGCTGGCCGCACTACGGGAGACGGCGTCGTTGCCGTGTGCCAGGGACACACGGCAAAGGCTAAAAAAACACACGGCAAAGACTTTGCCGTGTGCCGCACACGGCAAAGAACACACGGCGATATCTTGCACGGTAAAGAGCTCTTTACCGTGTGCCAAATATCGGGGCACACGGCAACGTTTCAATGTGGGCCCCACCGCCACTTGACGCCGACGACGGACGTTGACGGCGGGTTCCTGACAAGTGGGCCCCATCGATCGATCTTTGCCGTGTGCAAGCACATGGCAAAGACGCTTCCCTTCACCGTGTGCAGACACACGGCAAAGATGGATTACATTATCAAAAAAAAAACACGGTCAACGGCGTCGTCGCCGCCGTCCTGCCGAACATCTTCCGACGATCTGGTCCGCAGCACCGCCTCCTCCGTGTGGTCGCCGCCGCCTCCTCCGCGTGGTCTCCGTCGCCGCATCATCCCGCATCCTCCGCATGGTCGTCGCCACCTCCGCGTGGTCGTGGTCGCCGTCGCCGCTCCGCGTGGATGCCTCCTCCGCGTGGTCGTGGTCGTCGTCGCCGCTCCGCGCGCGTGGACGCCTCCTCCGCGTGGTCGCCGTCACGCATCCGCATGGTCGCCGCGGTGTCCCTCGACGCGGTGTCCAGGCTCCGCATGGTCGCCGTCGACGCCTCCGCGTGGACGCATCCTCCGCGTGGACGCCTCCTCCGTGTGGTCGTCGCAGCCGTCCCGGCTCCGCATGGTCGCCGCAGCGGTCCCGGCTCCGCATGGTCTCCGTGGACACCGGCGTGGAGGAGTGCGGCGGTGAGGAGGCCCTTCGGATCTCGATGCGGTCGCCGGCGTGGAGGAGTGCGGCGGTGAGGAGGCCCTCCAGATCTCCTCGCTGTTGCCGTCGTAGATGCACCGCCGCCGTCGCACCTCCGGCCTGCTCCTCGAGATGCGTCGCCGCCGCACCTCACCCCGCCGCTGCTCCTCACCGCCGGTGAGGGGCGAGCGGAGGGGGGAGGGAAGGGGAGGCAGAAGAGAGGCGGGAGAAGAGGGGTGGCGGCGGGGAGAGAGAGGAGGGGCGGCGGCGGGGTGAGAGAGGAGGGGCGGCGATGGGGGCGAGGGACGAGGCGGCTGCGCGACGGGGACAAGGGAGGAGGCGGCTAGGGTTTGAGAGGGAGAGGGGGGTGGGGGGTTAAATACCCCCGGCGGAGTTAATGGGCCGGCGGGGAAAATTGGCCGCAGCTGGCCCAATTTCGCGTTTGCCGTGAGCCCAATAACCAGCTCACGGCAAAGATTTTTTTAAAAAAAATGCTGCAAATGCATTTAATTTGTTAAATATAGCAAATAAATATCAAATTGTGCCAAATTTTAACACAAAGTATCACATGTTGTGTGTGAAAAGTACAAAAAGTTTTGAATTCAAATTTGGGGATTAGTAGAAATTTGAATAGTTCAAATTTGAATTACTTTCCGAAAATCGACATAAAGTCATTTAAATCTGCGAAATTAGGTAGAAAGCAAGAAAATTCCTAATATTGGGGATTATCCATCAAATATGGACTACGTTCTGTGGAAAATTGGATTGGTGCCATTTTTGCATCATATTTTTGGTACTTGCTTCCCACAAAAAATCATTTTTAACACTTAAAAATGAAAAATATATTTATAAACTCGTTTGAAAAACTCTGTTTGGTAACATTGTTTATCATACCAATATACCCTATGTGCCAAATATGAGCACATTATAACAAACTATGTCATGAGAATGGTCGTATCTGGCCGTTTGACTTGAAACCCATATAGATTTTTATAGATGATAGACTTTTCGTGAAGGAATTTTTTGTAAATTTGAAACAAATGAAGTTTATCATTTTTCCTAGACATCTAGTACACATAAGAGGACTCCATGCCAAAGGATTTCATTTTTTGAGGTTTTATTCATTTTCTTTGAGTTTTTCGAAAAAACGATCCAAATGGCGAGCATGGATATTTGTTGAAAGGGATCGAATTTTTTAAAACTATCGACGGTTCTGTGATGTAACCACTACTTATGTACCTTAAAATGATTTTTGCAAAAATTTCAGAGCAAACTATCACACACTTGTAGTTCAAATTTGAACTACTTTCGAAAATCGACATAAAGACATTTAAATGTGCGAAATTAGGTAGAAAGGGAGAAAATTCCTAATATTTGTGTATTATCCATAAAATCTGGACTACTTTGTGTGAAAATTGGATGGGTTCCATTTGGCACCATATTTTTGGTACTTGCTTCAGAAAAAAAGTCATTTTGGCACTTAGAAAATGAAAAATATATTTATGAAAATATTTGAAAAAACTCTGTTCGGTAACATTGTTTTAATATCAAGATACACCTATGTGCCAAATATGGGCACATATCACAAACTATGCCCAGGGAATGGTCGTATCTTGGTCGTTTGACTTGAAACCTATAGATGTTTATAGATGATAGAACTTTCGGAAGGAATTTTCGTACAATTCGAAACAAATGAAGTTTATCATTTTTCCTAACATCTAGTACACATAAGAGGACTCCATGCCAAATGATTTCATTTTTTGAGGTGTTATTCATTTTCTTTGAGTTTTTCGAAAAAACGATCCAAATGGCGAGCATGGATATTCGTTGAAAGGGATCGAATTTTTAAAACTATCGACGGTTCTGTGATGTAACCACTACTTATGTACCTTAAAATGATTTTTGCAAAAATTTCAGAGCAAACTATCACACACTTGTAGTTCAAATTGAATTACTTTCGGAAAATCGACATAAAGACATTTAAATGTGCGAAATTAGGTAGAAAGGGAGAAAATTCCTAATATTTGTGTATTATCCATAAAATATGGACTACTTTTTGTGAAAATTGGATTGGTGCCATTTTGCATCATATTTTGGTACTTGCTTCAAAAAAAAGTCAATTTTAGCACTTAGAAAAATGAAAAATGATATTTATGAAAACTAATTTGAAAAACTCTGTTCGGTAACATTGTTTATCATATCAAGATACACCTATGTGCCAAATATGGGCACATTATAACAAACTATGTCCAGGAGAATGTCGTATCTTGGTCCGTTTGACTTAAACCCATAGATGTTTATAGATGATAGAACTTTTCGTGAAGGAATTTTTGTAAAATTTGAAAAAAATGAAAGTTTATCATTTTCCTAGAAACTAGTACACATAAGAGGACTCCATGCCAAATGATTTCATTTTTGAGGTTTTATTCATTTTCTTTGAGTTTTCGAAAAAACGATCCAAATGGTGAGCATGGATATTTGTTGAAAGGGATCGAATTTTTTAAAACTGTCGACGGTTCTGTGAGTAACCACTACTTTGTACCTTAAAATGATTTTTGCAAAAATTTCAGAGCAAACTATCACACACTTGTAGTTCAAATTTGAATTACTTTCGGAAAATCGACATAAAGACATTTAAATGTGCGAAATTAGGTAGAAAGGGAGAAAATTCCTAATATTTGTGTATTATCCATAAATCTGGACTACTTTTGTGTGAAAATTGGATGGGTTCCATTTGGCACCATATTTTTGGTACTTGCTTCACAAAAAAGTCAATTTTGGCACTTAGAAAATGAAAAATGATATTTATGAAAATAATTTGAAAAAACTCTGTTCGGTAACATTGTTTATAATATCAAGATACACCTATGTGCCAAATATGGGCACATTATCACAAACTATGCCACGGGAATGGTCGTATCTTGGTCGTTGACTTGAAACCTATAGATGTTTATAGATGATAGAACTTTTCGTGAAGGAATTTTTCGTACAATTCGAAAAAATGAAGTTTATCATTTTTCCTAGACATCTAGTACACATAAGAGGACTCCATGCCAAATGATTTCATTTTTTGAGGTTTTATTCATTTTCTTTGAGTTTTTTCGAAAAAACGATCCAAATGGTGAGCATGGATATTCGTTGAAAGGGATCGAATTTTTTAAAACTATCGACGGTTCTGTGATGTAACCACTACTTATGTACCTTAAAATGATTTTTGCAAAAATTTCAGAGCAAACTATCACACACTTGTAGTTCAAATTTGAATTACTTTCGGAAAATCGACATAAAGACATTTAAATGTGCGAAATTAGGTAGAAAGGGAGAAAATTCCTAATATTTGTGTATTATCCATAAAATCTGGACTACTTTGTGTGAAAATTGGATGGGTTCCATTTGGCACCATATTTTTGGTACTTGCTCACAAAAAAAGTCATTTTGGCACTTAGAAAATGAAAAATGAATATTTATGAAAATAATTTGAAAAAACTCTGTTCGGTAACATTGTTTATAATATCAAGATACACCTATGTTCCAAATTTGGGCACATTATCACAAACTATGCCATGAGAATGGTCGTATCTTGGCCGTTTGACTTGAAACCCATAGATGTTTATAGATGATAGAACTTTTCGTGAAGGAATTTTTTGTAAAATTTGAAAAAAGAAAGTTTATCATTTTTCCTAGCAACTAGTACACATAAGAGGACTCCATGCCAAATGATTTCATTTTTTGAGGTTTTATTCATTTTCTTTGAGTTTTTCGAAAAAAACGATCCAAATGGTGAGCATGGATATTTGTTGAAAGGGATCGAATTTTTAAAACTGTCGACGGTTCTGTGAAGTAACCACTACTTTTGTACCTTAAAATGATTTTTTCAAAAATTTCAGAGCAAACTATCACACACTTGTAGTTCAAATTGGAATTACTTTCGAAAATCGACATAAAGTCATTTAAATGTGCGAAATTAGGTAGAAAGTAAGAAAATTCCTAATATTTGGGGATTATCCATCAAATATGGACTACTTTGTGTGAAAATTGGATGGGTGCCATTTTGCATCATATTTTTGGTACTTGCTTCACAAAAAAAGTCATTTTTAACACTTAAAAATGAAAAATAATATTTATAAAACTCGTTTGAAAAACTCTGTTTGGTAACATTGTTTATCATACCAATATACACCTATGTGCCAAATATGAGCACATTATAACAAACTATGTCATGAGAATGGTCGTATCTTGGCCGTTTGACTTGAAAACCCATAGATGTTTATAGATGATAGAACTTTTCGTGAAGGAATTTTTTGTAAAATTTGAAAAAAAGAAAGTTATCATTTTTCCTAGAAACTAGTACACATAAGAGGACTCCATGCCAAGGATTTCATTTTTGAGGTTTATTCATTTTCTTTGAGTTTTTCGAAAAAACGATCCAAATGGTGAGCATGGATATTTGTTGAAAGGGATCGAATTTTTTAAAACTGTCGACGGTTCTGTGAAGTAACCACTACTTTTGTACCTAAAAATGATTTTTTCAAAAATTTCAGAGCAAACTATCACACACTTGTAGTTCAAATTTGTATTACTTTCCGAAAATCGACATAAAGTCATTTAAATGTGCGAAATTAGGTAGAAAAGCAAGAAAATTCCTAATATTTGGGGATTATCCATCAAATATGACTACTTTCTGTGAAAATTGGATTGGTGCCATTTTGCATCATATTTTTGGTACTTGCTTCACAAAAAAGTCATTTTTAACACTTAAAAATGAAAAATAATATTTATAAACTCGTTTGAAAAAAACTCTGTTCGGTAACATTGTTTATCATACCAATATACACCTATGTGCCAAATATGAGCACATTATAACAAACTATGTCATGAGAATGTCGTATCTTGGCCGTTTGACTTGAAACCCATAGATGTTTATAGATGATAGAACTTTTCGTGAAGGAATTTTTTGTAAAATTTGAAAAAAGAAAGTTTATCATTTTTCCTAGCAACTAGTACACATAAGAGGACTCCATGCCAAAGCATTTCATTTTTTGAGGTTTTATTCATTTTCTTTGAGTTTTTCGAAAAAAACGATCCAAATGGTGAGCATGGATATTTGTTGAAAGGGATCGAATTTTTTTAAAACTGTCGACGGTTCTGTGAAGTAACCACTACTTTTGTACCTAAAAATGATTTTTTCAAAAATTTCAGAGCAAACTATCACAACTTGTAGTTCAAATTTGAATTACTTTCCGAAAATCGACATAAAGTCATTTAAATGTGCGAAATTAGGTAGAAAGCAAGAAAATTCCTAATATTTGGGGATTATCCATCAAATATGGACTACTTTCTGTGAAAATTGGATTGGTGCCATTTTGCATCATATTTTTGGTACTTGCTTCACAAAAAAGTCATTTTTAACACTTAAAAAATGAAAAATAATATTATAAAACTCGTTTGAAAAAACTCTGTTCGGTAACATTGTTTATCATACCAATATACACCTATGTGCCAATATGAGGCACATTATAACAAACTATGTCATGAGAATGGTCGTATCTTGGCCGTTTGACTTGAAACCCATAGATGTTTATAGATGATAGAACTTTTCGTGAAGGAATTTTTTTGTAAAATTTGAAAAAAAGAAAGTTTATCATTTTTCCTAGAAACTAGTACACATAAGAGGACTCCATGCCAAAGGATTTCATTTTTTGAGGTTTTATCATTTTCTTTGAGTTTTTCGAAAAAACGATCCAAATGGTGAGCATGGATATTTGTTGAAAGGGATCGAATTTTTAAACTGTCGACGGTTCTGTGAAGTAACCACTACTTTTGTACCTAAAAATGATTTTTCAAAAATTTCAGAGCAAACTATCACACACTTGTAGTTTCAAATTTGTATTATTACTTTCCGAAAATCGACATAAAGTCATTTAAATGTGCGAATTAGGTAGAAAGCAAGAAAAATTCCTAATATTTGGGGATTATCCATCAATATGGACTACTTTCTGTGAAAATTGGATTGGTGCCATTTTGCATCATATTTTTGGTACTTGCTTCACAAAAAAGTCATTTTTAACACTTAAAAAATGAAAAATATATTTATAAAAATAAGTTGAAAAAACTCTGTTCGGTAACATTGTTTCTCATACAATGATACACCTATGTGCAAAATATGAGCACATTATAACAAACTATTCCGCTGAGAATGGTCGTATCTTGGCCGTTTGACTGAAACCCATAGATGTTTATAGATGATAGAACTTTTCGTGAAGGAATTTTTTGTAAAATTTTAAAAAAAGAAAGTTTATCATTTTCCTAGCAACTAGTACACATAAGAGGACCTCCATGCCAAAGGATTTCATTTTTTGAGGTTCTATTCATTTTCTTTGAGTTTTTCGAAAAAACGATCCAAATGGTGAGCATGGATATTTGTTGAAAGGGATCGAATTTTTTAAAACTGTCGACCGGTTCTGTGAAGTAGAACCACTACTTTGTACCTAAAAATGATTTTTTCAAAAATTTCAGAGCAAACTATCACACCACTTGTAGTCAAATTTGAATTACTTCGGAAAATCGACATAAAGTCCATTTTAAATGTGCGAAAATTAGGTAGAAAGCAAGAAAATCCTATATTTGGGATTATCCATCAAATATGGACTACGTTCTGTGAAAATTGGATTGGTGCCATTTTGCATCATATTTTTGGTACTTGCTTCACAAAAAAAGTCATTTTTAAACACTTAAAAAATGAAAAATAATATTTATAAAACTCGTTTGAAAAAACTCTGTTTTCGGTAACATTGTTTATCATACAATATACACCTATGTGCCAAATATGAGCACATTATAACAAACTATGTCATGAGAAATGGTCCGTATCTTGGCCGTTTGACTTGAAACCCATAGATGTTTATAGATGATAGAACTTTTCGTGAAGAATTTTTTGTAAAATTTGAAAAAAAAGAAAGTTTATCATTTTTCCTAGCAACTAGTACACATAAGAGGACTCCATGCCAAAGCATTTCATTTTTGAGGTTTTATTCATTTTCTTTGAGTTTTTCGAAAAAACGATCCAAATGGTGAGCATGGATATTGTTGAAAGGGATCGAATTTTTTAAAACTGTCGACGGTTCTTTGAAGTAACCACTACTTTTTGTACCTAAAATGATTTTTTCAAAAATTTCAGAGCAAACTATCACACACTTGTAGTTCAAATTTGAAATTACTTTCGAAATCGACAAAAGTCATTTAAATGTGCGAAATTAGGTAGAAAGCAAGAAAATTCCTAATATTGGTGGATTATCCATCAAATATGGACTACTTTCTGTGAAAATTGGATTGGTTGCCATTTTGCATCATATTTTGTACTTGCTTCACAAAAAAAGTCAATTTTTAACACTTAGAAAATAAAAAAAATATATTTATAAATAATCGTTGAAAAACTCTGTTCGGTAACATTGTTTATCATACATAATAATACAACCTATGTGCAAATATGAGCATATTATAACAAACTATGTCCCGCGGAATGGTCCGTATCTTGGCCGTTTGACTTGAAACCCATAGATGTTATAGATGATTAGAACTTTTCGTGAAGGAATTTTTGTAAAATTTTGAAAAGAAAAGAAAGTTTATCATTTTTCCTAGCAACTAGTACACATAAGAGGACTCCATGCCAAAGGATTTCATTTTTTGAGGTTCTATTCATTTTTTGAGTTTTTCGAAAAAACGATCCAAATGGTGAGCATGGATATTTGTTGAAAGGGATCGAATTTTTTAAAACTGTCGACGGTTCTGTGAAGTAACCACTACTTTGTGTACCTAAAATGATTTTTCAAAAAATTCAGAGCAAACTATCACACACTTGTAGTTCAAATTTGAATTACTTTCGAAAATCGACAAGTCTTAAATGTGCGAATTGTTGACGTAGAATAGAAAGGTAGAGGATAATTCCTAATATTTGATTATCCATCAAATATGGACTACTTTCTGTGAAAATTGGATTGGTGCCATTTTGCATCATATTTTGGTACTTGCTTCACAAAAAAAGTCAATTTTTGGCACTTAAAAAATGAAAAAAAAATGATATTTATGAAAACTCTTTGAAAAAACTCTGTTC
>QRDG01001733.1:0-34838 GCA_012064385.1 Puccinellia tenuiflora | reverse complement strand
CCTAATATTTCTGTATTATCCATCAAATATGACTACTTTCTGTGAAAATTGGATTGGTGCCATTTTGCATCATATTTTTGTACTTGCTTCACAAAAAAAATTCAATTTTGGCACTTAGAAAATAAAAAATGATATTTATGAAAATAATTTGAAAAAACTCTGTTCGGTAACATTGTTTCCATATAAGATGCACCTATGTGCCAAATATGGGCACATTATAACAAACTATTCCGCGGGAATGTCGTATCTTGGTCGTTTGACTTGAAACCATAGATGTTTATAGATGATAGAACTTTCATGAAGGATTTTTTGTACAATTTGAAAAAATAAAGTTTATCATTTTTCCTAGCAACTAGTACACATAAGAGGACTCCATGCCAAAGGATTTCATTTTTTGAGGTTCTATTCATTTTCTTTGAGTTTTTCGAAAAAACGATCCAAATGGTGAGTATGGATATTTGTTGAAAGGGATCGAATTTTTTAAAACAGTCGAAGGTTATGTGAAGTAACCACTACTTGTGTACCTTAAAATGATTTTTGCAAAAATTTCAGAGCAAACTATCACACACTTGTAGTTCAAATTTGAATTACTTTCGAAAAATCGACATAAAGTCATTTAAATGTGCGAAATTAGGTAGAAAGGGAGATAATTCCTAATATTTCTGTATTATCCATCAAATATGGACTACTTTCTGTGAAAATTGGATTGGTGCCATTTTGCATCATATTTTTGGTACTTGCTTCACAAAAAAAGTCAATTTTGGCACTTAGAAAATAAAAAATGATATTTATGAAATAATTTGAAAAATCTCTGTTCGGTAACATTGCTTTCCATAACAGTATGCACCTATGTGCCAAATATGGGCACATTATCACAAACTATTCCGCGGGAATGGTCGTATCTTGGTCGTTTGACTTGAAACCCATAGATGTTTATAGATGATAGAACTTTTCGTGAAGAGATTTTTTGTACAATTTGAAAAAATAAAGTTTATCATTTTTCCTAGCAACTAGTACACATAGAGGACTCCATGCCAAAGGATTTCATTTTTTGAGGTTCTATTCATTTTCTTTGAGTTTTTCGAAAAAACGATCCAAATGGTGAGTATGGATATTTGTTGAAAGGGATCGAATTTTTTAAAACAGTCGAAGGTTATGTGAAGTAACCACTACTTTTGTACCTTAAAATGATTTTTGCAAAAATTTCAGAGCAAACTATCACACACTTGTAGTTCAAATTTGAATTACTTTCGAAAATCGACATAAAGTCATTTAAATGTGCGAAATTAGGTAGAAAGGGAGATAATTCCTAATATTTCTGTATTATCCATCAAATATGGACTACTTTCTGTGAAAATTGGATTGGTGCCATTTTGCATCATATTTTTGGTACTTGCTTCACAAAAAAAGTCAATTTTGGCACTTAGAAAATAAAAAATGATATTATGAAAATAATTTGAAAAAACTCTGTTCGGTAACATTGCTTATCATATGAAGATGCACCTATGTGCCAAATATGGGCACATTATAACAAACTATTCCGCAGGAATGGTCGTATCTTGGTCGTTTGACTTGAAACCCATAAATGTTTATAGATGATAGAACTTTTCGTGAAGAGATTTTTTGTACAATTTGAAAAAATAAAGTTTATCATTTTTCCTAGCAACTAGTACACATAAGAGGACTCCATGCCAAAGGATTTCATTTTTTGAGGTTCTATTCATTTTCTTTGAGTTTTCGAAAAAACGATCCAAATGGTGAGTATGGATATTTGTTGAAAGGGATCGAATTTTTTAAAACAGTCGAAGGTTATGTGAAGTAACCACTACTTGTGTACCTTAAAATGATTTTTGCAAAAATTTCAGAGCAAACTATCACACACTTGTAGCTCAAATTTGAATTACTTTCGGAAAATCGACATAAAGTCATTTAAATGTGCGAAATTAGGTAGAAAGGGAGATAATTCCTAATATTTCTGTATTATCCATCAAATATGGACTACTTTCTGTGAAAATTGGATTGGTGCCATTTTGCATCATATTTTTGGTACTTGCTTCACAAAAAAAGTCAATTTTGGCACTTAGAAAATAAAAAAATGATATTTATGAAAATAATTTGAAAAAACTCTGTTCGGTAACATTGCTTTCCATAACAAGATGCACCTATGTGCCAAATGTGGGCACATTATCACAAACTATTCCGCGGGAATGGTCGTATCTTGGTCGTTGACTTGAAACCCATAGATGTTTATAGATGATAGAACTTTTCGTGAAGGAATTTTTTGTACAATTTGAAAAAATAAAGTTCATCATTTTTCCTAGCAACTAGTACACATAAGAGGACTCCATGCCAAAGGATTTAATTTTTTGAGGTTCTATTCATTTCTTTGAGTTTTTCGAAAAACAATCCAAATGGTGAGTATGGATATTTGTTGAAAGGGTCGAATTTTTTAAAACAGTCGACGGTTATGTGAAGTAACCACTACTTGTGTACCTTAAAATGATTTTTGCAAAAATTTCAGAGAAAACTATCACACACTTGTAGTTCAAATTTGAATTACTTTCGAAAAATCGACACTAAAGTCATTTAAATGTGCGAAATTAGGTAGAAAGGGAGATAATTCCTAATATTTCTGTATTATCCATCAAATATGGACTAATTTCTGTGAAAATTGGATTGGTGCCATTTTTGCATCATATTTTTGGTACTTGCTTCACAAAAAAGTCAATTTTGGCACTTAGAAAATAAAAAATGATATTTATGAAAATAATTTGAAAAATCTCTGTTCGGTAACATTGCTTTCCATAACAAGATGCACCTATGTGCCAAATATGGGCACATTATCACAAACTATTCCGCGGGAATGGTCGTATCTTGGTCGTTTGACTTGAAACCCATAGATGTTTATAGATGATAGAACTTTTCGTGAAGAGAATTTTTGTACAATTTGAAAAAATAAAGTTTATCATTTTTCCTAGCAACTAGTACACATAATAGGACTCCATGCCAAAGGATTTCATTTTTTGAGGTTCTATTCATTTTCTTTGAGTTTTTCGAAAAAACGATCCAAATGGTGAGTATGGATATTTGTTGAAAGGGATCGGATTTTTTAAAACAGTCGAAGGTTCTGTGAAGTAACCACTATTGCGTACCTTAAAATGATTTTGCAAAAATTTCAGAGCAAACTATCACACACTTGTAGTTCAAATTTGAATTACTTTCGGAAAATCGACATAAAGTCATTTAAATGTGCGAAATTAGGTAGAAAGGGAGATAATTCCTAATATTTCTGTATTATCCATCAAATATGAACTACTTTCTGTGAAAATTGGATTGGTGCCATTTTGCATCATATTTTTGGTACTTGCTTCACAAAAAAAGGCAATTTTGGCACTTAGAAAATAAGAAATGATATTTATGAAAATAATTTGAAAAAACTCTGTTCGGTAACATTGTTTATCATATGAAGATGCACCTATGTGCCAAATATGGGCACATTATCACAAACTATTCCGCGGGAATGGTCGTATCTTGTTCGTTTGACTTGAAACCCATAGATGTTTATAGATGATAGAACTTTTCGTGAAGGAATTTTTTGTACAATTTTTAAAAAATAAAGTTTATCATTTTTCCTAGCAACTAGTACACATAATAGGACTCCATGCCAAAGGATTTCATTTTTGAGGTTCTATTCATTTTCTTTGAGTTTTTCGAAAAAATGATCCAAATGGTGAGTATGGATATTTGTTGAAAGGGATAGAATTTTTTAAAACAGTCGACGGTTATGTGAAGTAACCACTACTTGTGTACCTTAAAATGATTTTTGCAAAAAATTTCAGAGAAAACTATCACACACTGTAGTTCAAATTTGAATTACTTTCGGAAAAATCGACCAAAGTCATTTAAATGTGCGAAATTAGGTAGAAAGGGAGATAATTCCTAATATTTCTGTATTATCCATAAAATATGGACTACTTTCTGTGAAAATTGGATTGGTGCCATTTGCATCATATTTTTGGTACTTGCTTCACAAAAAAAAGTCAATTTTGGCACTAGAAAATAAAAAATGATATTTATGGAAATAATTTGAAAAAACTCTGTTCGGTAACATTGCTTTCCATAACAAGATCACCTATGTGCCAATATGGGCACATTATCACAAACTATTCCGCGGAAATGGTCGTATCTTGGTCGTTTGACTTGAAACCCATAGATGTTTATAGATGATAGAACTTTTCGTGAAGGAATTTTTTGTACAATTTGAAAAAATAAAGTTCATCATTTTTCCTAGCAACTAGTACACATAAGAGGACTCCATGCCAAAGGATTAATTTTTGAGGTTCTATTCATTTTCTTTGAGTTTTTCGTAAAACGATCCAAATGGTGAGTATGGATATTTGTTGAAAGGGATCGAATTTTTAAAACAGTCGACGGTTCTATGAAGTAACCACTACTTGTGTACCTTAAAATGATTTTTGCAAAAATTCAGAGAAAACTATCACACACTTGTAGATTCAAATTTGAATTACTTTCGGAAAACCGACATAAAGTCATTTAAATGTGCGGAATTAGGTAGAAAGGGAGATAATTCCTAATATTTCTGTATTATCCATCAAATATGGACTACTTTCTGTGAAAATTGGATTGGTGCCATTTTGCATCATATTTTTGGTACTTGCTTCACAAAAAAAGTCAATTTTGGCACTTAGAAAATAAAAATGATATTTATGAAAATAATTTGAAAAAACTCTGTTCGGTAACATTGCTTTCCATAACAAGATGCACTTATGTGCCAAATATGGGCACATTGTCACAAACTATTCCGCGAGAATGGTCGTATCTTGGTCATTTGACTTGAAACCCATAGATGTTTATAGATGATAGAACTTTTCGTGAAGGAATTTTTTTTACAATTTAAAAAAATAAAGTTTATCATTTTTCCTAGAAACTAGTACACATAAGAGGACTCCATGCCAAAGGATTTAATTTTTGAGGTTCTATTCATTTTCTTTGAGTTTTTCGAAAAAACGATCCAAATGGTGAGTATGGATATTTGTTGAAAGGGATCGGATTTTTTAAAACAGTCGAAGGTTATGTGAAGTAACCACTACTTGTGTACCTTAAAATGATTTTTGCAAAAATTTCAGAGCAAACTATCACACACTTGTAGTTCAAATTTGAATTACTTTCGGAAAATCGACATAAAGTCATTTAAATGTGCGAAATTAGGTAGAAAGGGAGATAATTCCTAATATTTCTGTATTATCCATCAAATATGGACTACTTTCTATGAAAATTGGATTGGTGCCATTTTGCATCATATTTTTGGTACTTGCTTCACAAAAAAGTCAATTTTGGCACTTAGAAAATAAAAAATGATATTTATGAAAATAATTTGAAAAAACTCTGTTCGGTAACATTGCTTTCCATAACAAGATGCACCTATGTGCCAAATATGGGTACATTATCACAAACTATGTCATGAGAATGGTTATATCTTTATTACAATAGAAAACGTAAAATTAAAAAAAAATGAAAATTGTCTTTGCCGTGTGCAAACACACGGTAGAGAGTATATCTTTGCCGTGTGCAAACACACGGTAAAGACTTGCCGTGACGGCGCCGTGGACGCGGCCGTTTGATGGACACGTGTCCCGTTTCTTTGCCGTGTGTCCTTCTTTACCGTGTGTATTTTATTTTCTTTACCGTGTGCCAAACGTTGCCGTGTGTTTTCTGTGCTAATTCACCGTGCATCGTTCATCTCTTTGCCGTGTGTCCGATATTTGGCACACGGCAAAGACCTCCAGCACACGGCAAAGTGGCTCTCCCGTAGTGGATCAACTAGCACAGTGAACGCAAAGCGTCCACAACCGCATGTTTTTGTAGCACTTTAAAATTAATATTCAACCCAATAGTTTCACGACCAAACTAGAACTAAGAATCATCGCCATAAAAGTAAAAAAAAAAATATCTAGGACTAGGACACTTGTAGCATCGTGCATTCTTTTTGAGAACTATAGCAATTGATATGACATTTCTAATTAAATTATGACTATCTAGGATAGGACGCTACTCCTACACGTACTTTTCCTGGTAGACATAACATTGGCCGGGTGGAAATATTACAGGTAGAAAATCGTTTACTAGCGTTAGCAACTACATGTGGCAATTCACAAGTCTTGCATAGATTTTTTGCTCTTCGCATTGAATCTGATTTTTCATGTGGCTATCAGCTAGCAGCGAGCAGCGGCCATAGGCGAGTCGTGTTGGCGTTAGCAACGACCATCACATCTGATGGGAATAGTGGCCCTGGAATTCCTAGCTACATTTACTCTTTTGATTGAAACTATAGATGCCTCGTAGCTGGATGGATGAATGAATGCTTTAGCGTTGGTTGGTCGTAGTAGTTTCTGTTTGATGTTTTCTTTTGCGATGTGTTGCTGTCCGGCTCCATGCTGGTAGATGCTATTTGTGGGTAGCAACAACTAGAGTTAGCTGTTAACCTCTGAATTTGCACAACACCTTAGGCATGCATGGTTTAGCTGAGTTTAAGGAGTTTAGGGTTTAATGAGTTTGCGGCTTACGGTGCTAGCCAAACTATGCTAGGCGATGGTTGGACATTGTCCCTGACGATGTTCATGTCATGGTGGCCACTGTGTTAAGTGGGCCAGTTTAATGGAATGAGTCTGTTCCAGGTCAAGAAAAAAAAGGAGTCTGTGTACAGTTTTGAAGATGAATACGGGCTCCTGCATCCATGTTATAAGAAACATAAGCATTATACTAAGCGTATACTAACAGAATGACTCCATATACCAAGCGTAACACTGCAAGCCATCAATTCGTCCCACTGAAAGGTCGTACCACTGAAACCTTTCCAACCCAATAGTATAGTTTCACCATCAAACTGGAACTAGCTAGGACAGCCGTAGCAGCTGGCATTCTTTTTGAGAATTATAGCAACTGATATGACACTTCCAATTCAGTTATGATTATCTAGGATATAGAACGCTACTCCTACACGTTTCCTGATACAACATCAGACCTCCCACTTGATTCATCAAGTAATTGGTTTGATAGTTATGGTTACTGATTGATTGATCAAGTAATAGATGATGAGGCCAGGGAGAAAATTGCTCTTACATATAACGAACTCTCAAAGGAGTTTTTTTGTTGTTCTCGATCACTACATGTGAGGAATTCGATCGTTGGTGCCCCAGCGCTTGCACTGATTGTACAATCGTTGTTGGGGTTATTGAGACAACGATTTTTCTTTAAAGCCTTTGCACTACGGGAGAGCTCGTCGTTGCCGTGTGCCCGGGTCTTTGCCGTGTGCTATATATCGGGCACACAGCCTTTGCACTACGGAAACACGCTATGAATAAAACCTCAAAAAACTAATTCCTTTGGCATGGAGACCTCTTATGTGTACTAGTTGATAGGAAAAATGATAAACTTGATTTTTAACAAACTTTACAAATAAATCCTTCACGAACAGGTCTATCATCTATAAACATATATAAGTTTCAAGTCAAACGACCAAGATATGATCATCCCCGTGGTATAGTTTGTGATAATGTGCCCATATTTTTCACATAGGTGTATCTTGGTATGGGAAACAAAGTTACCGAACTGAGTTTTTTCAAATTATGTTTTTAAATATCATTTTTCATTTTTTAAGTGCCAAACTTGACTTTTTTTGTGAAGCAAGTATAAACAATATGGTGCAAAATGGCACCCATCCAATTTTCACACAAAGTAGTCCATATTTCATAGAAAATACAAAAATATTAGGAATTTTCTCGCTTTCTACCAAATTTCGCATATTTAAATGACTTTATGTCGATTTTTTGAAAGTAATTCAAATTTGAACTACAAGTGTCGGATAGTTTGCTCTGAAATTTTTAGAAAAATCATTTTAGGGTACAAAAGTAGTGATAATTTCACAGAACCATCGATAGTTTTGAAAAAGCGACATCTTTTAATGAATAGCCATGCCGGCCATTTCGACCATTTTTTGAAAAACTCAAAGAAAATGAATAAAACCTCGAAAAAATAAATCCTTTCGCATGGAGTCCTCTTATATGTACTAGTTGATAGGAAAAATGATAAACTTGATTTTTGACAAAAATTACAAAAAAAAAAATCTTCACGAACATGTCTATCATCTCTAGACATATTTAGCTTTCAAGTCAAACGACCAAGATATGACCATTCCCGTGGCACAATTTATGATAATGTGCCCATATTAGGCATGTAGGTGTATCTTGGTAGTGTCAACAATGTTACCGAACTGAGTTTTTTCAAATTATGTTTATAAATATCATTTTTCATTTTCTAAGTTTCAAAAATGACTTTTTTTGTGAAGCAAGTACATAAAATATGGTGCAAAATGGCACCCATCCAATTTTCACACAAAGTAGTCCATATTTTATGGATCATCCACAAATATTAGGATTTTTCTCGCTTTCTATCTAATTTTGCACATTTAAATGACTTTATACCGATTTTCTAAAAGTAATTCAAATTTGAACTACAAGTGTGTGATAGTTTGCTCTGAATTTTTTCCAAAAATCATTTTAAGCTACAAAATTAGTGATTATATCACAGAAATTTTGATATTTTTGAATAAATCGACTTCTTTCAATGAATAGCCATGCCGGCCATTTGGGCCGTTGTTTTCGAAAAACTCAAAGAAAATGAAGAAAAACTTTAAAAATGAAATCCTTTGCATGGAGTTCTCTTATGTGTACTAGTTGATAGGAAAAATGATAAACTTTACTTTTGACAAAAATTACAACGAAAATGTCTATCATCTCTAGACATATTTAGCTTTCAAGTCAAACGACCAAGATATGACGATTCCCGTGGCACAATTTGTGATAATGTGCCCATATTTGGCATGTAGGTGTATCTTGGTAGTGTCAACAATGTTACCGAACTGAGTTTTTTCAAATTATGTTTATAAATATCATTTTTCATTGTCTAAGTGTCAAAAATGACTTTTTTTATGAAGCAAGTACACAAACTATGGTGCAAAATGGCACCCAACCAATTTTCACACAATTAGTCCGTATTTTATGGATCATCCACAAATATTAGGATTTTCTCGCTTTCTATCTAATTTCACACATTTAAATGACTTTATTCCGATTTTCAAAAAGTAATTCAAATTTGAACTACAAGTGTGTCATAGTTTGCTCTGAATTTTTTCCAAAAACCATTTTAAGCTACAAAATTAGTGATTATATCATAGAAACGTTGATAGTTTTGAATAAATCGACCTCTTTCAACGAGCAGGCATGCCGACCATTTGTACCTTTTTTCGAAAAACTCAAAGAAAATGAAGAAAACTCGAAAAAATCTCTTTCGAAGAACATGGGCTCCAAATTTCAGAATCCCACCAAACACTAGGTGGTGCCATACCGTATTTTTTAAAAAATGGTGTCATTTAATTTTGCAAAAATACACCCTAAAACTTACTTATTTCAGCTCAAAAGTAGCCAAAAGACTCAACCAATGAGATGTCAAAAAGCCGCCTCCCACGGATCGCTGACGTGGACGAGATCAGAATCATTCGTATCCTTTGATAGTTGGATCCAACTATCGTATCAAAGCGCTGCACCGACCAAACCCTCAACCACCTCTCTCAGAGTCTTCTGGAACAGCGAAGCGACGTCTGATCTAGATCGCCGCTGCCTCTCACCTCGCCAGTCGCCACCCTCTCTCCCTCTCCCCGATCCCCTCTCACCCCACCACCATCGTCCCCTCTCTCAAATCCAGATCGCCGTCGCCCAGCAGCTATAGCGTCGCAACCTCTCAGGATGGGCCACAAGCTCCTCCTGCCCGCCGCGGCCGCGGCCGCCGCCGCCACCCCGCGCCGCACCGGCCGCCCTGTCATCTCCGTCCGCGCAGCGCTCTCCGCGTCGTCTGCTCCCGTGGGGTCGATCCGCGCGTGGCAGATCATGGACAGCCGCGGAACCCCCACCATCGAGGTCGACCTCGTCGCCGGGGACAGCAGCCTCCACCACTCCGCCGTCCCTAGCGGGGCCTCCACGGGGATCTATGAGGTCCTCGAGCTCCGCGACGGGGACAAGTCCGTCTACGGAGGGAAGGGCGTGCTCACGGCCGTCCGCAACATCAACGAGATCATCGCGCCCAAGCTCGTCAGCGTCGACGTGAGGTGAGTCTGGTTTGGAAAAGCAAAATCTCAAGCCGGTCTCAGAAATTTGTTGCATCAGATCATAGTCGAACTGACAATTTAACTGCATAGTATCAGGACTTTTAGCGGGTTAACCAGTTTGATTATCCGATGCGTGGATCTTCTTCTGGAAACGATAACTACTGGTTTGAAGTAAAACTAAAATAGTGCAGATAGATGTGATCGATTATTCTTTCCGTGTTCAGTTCAGATTTTGTTTTGCTGGTTGTTTAGAATTGGGTTGCTCAGTAGTGCTTAATGCTAGTGACTGTGTAATGGACAGTTTGATTTTGTAGGAGTTAGGTGCTCCTGGGATTTATTTGCATTCCTTCTGAACTTAAAATGTGACTATTTTTCATGTTTGCTGTCGAGCTTCCTATTCTTGCTACTGAGGCTATTTGGTTCAAATCCATCATGCTGATATTTCTATTGGTCGTCTAGTACTTTAGTAACAGCTGGCAGATCAAAATGAAAAATAATAGCTGATAGATCTCTTGGGCAAACAAAAGGGATAGAAGTATAGAACAATAAACTCAGACCAGCAAGAGCCAAGAGCCCTAATTACTTCTTGAAAAAAGATAATATTGTCCTAAAACCAGTTTCTCTTTGCAAATTGCGACCAGTTATTTATATTTCGAAATTGTGTTTTATATTGCGAAATTACTAACATCCAATTTCTAGTTCTTTGTTTTAATCACAAAAGGGACCACAAGAGAATTACTAGTTCATGTTATATCGTGTTTTTTCTCAAAACATGTGTATGTGAGGTGCAGGTGTGAACATATAGGAAATAACTGTTGTTTATACTTGTTCCTTTTGATTTATCTTATCTCGGACAGATTTCCATGGTTAATATTTCTTTGTGATATATGTATAGTATAGATAATACACAAGAGCTGGTTATGATGATCTGGTATTTATGCATTACATAGATAACTCCTACACTTGTTTGCTTGCTAGGATTTAATTGTTTGTTACATATATGGTGTTCTTGGGGTCATATGCTGACCCAAGTGGATGTTACATAGTTCTAGATCATGTGTGTGCCTTCCTAGCTTTTTTAGCTTGGTCATATCTACTTTTCTGGGTATTCTAGCTGTTCTTGAACATTTTCTTGCCTTTGACAATAATCATTCTTATCTAGAGGCAATGATCATACACTCGAATTGAGATATGTAGAACTGAATCCAATTGTGTGATCATGTTCAATCGTTGCTAGAGTTTAATTGCTAAGTACCATATCCATATGTTGGCTGTGCCTTATGTAACAGCCCCAGTTTGGTACCCTAAAATACGGGCCAAATTTTCACTTTTGCATTTCATATTGCATCATGGCATCCATATTTAAATTGCTCAACATGAAATAATGTTAAAGCAACAATTGATAAATCATTTATGATGAATGTTGTTGGGTAAACAAACTTGAAATTTTAACTTTCATATTTGTCCAGGAAGTCCCAAAGGTAATTTATAAATATTTTGCATGGGCATTTATAATGCAAATGGAAATTATAAATTGGGAGCATATATCCAAATTGAAGCAAATCCCTTTGAATTTCCAAATCAACATAAAATGTCCCAAAAATTCAAAATAAAATATGGTCAGCTTCCTTATGTTCTGCTGAACCTCCCTGAATTTTCTCACAATTTTTGGGAGTGTTTTGATGCCTCAATTAAATAGAAAAAGGTTGTTGTTTTCAATTAAAAATAAAAACAAAAAAGGAAAAGGGCAGCCAGGGGGTTTTCTGCAAATGTGCCATCGTCTTCTCCTATAGCGGTGCCATGGCTGTAGCGACCGAGCACTGCTCCGCCGTCCCCGATGCACTCTCTCGTTCCCTTGCGCCCGTGGTGGATAAGAAGCACGCCAAGGCCACCCTCTCTCTTCCCCCCCTCCTTTTTCCCCCACTGCAGAACCCTAACCCTAACGGTGCCATGGCCGTGACCTAACCGAGACGCCGCCGCTCGCCGCCGCTGACAGAGACCTCCAGGAGCAAATCGAGCCGGGGCAAAAGCTCCGCCTCGTCTCCCTCTTCCTCCTCCTCCTCCTCCAGGAAATCATGCCGAGGCGCATCCAATCGCGCGCTCGGCTTCGTCTTCTTCCCCTCCGCCCGTCAGCCTCCGAGCTTGATTACCATCGACTCCGACCTCCTCTGCCACCGACGAGCACCCGCACGCGTCTAGGGTGAGCACGCCGTTCTCCTAGACCTCTCCGTCTTGCTCCTCCCTCCCTAGATCGCTAGATGCGCGTAGTCCGTCGTCGGCCGTCGCCGTGGTCACTCCGGTGACCTAGGTCTAGCAGCGCCGCCCTTTTCTGGTTCGCTATAGATAGGCGCGTCGAACGCGCATGGTCGTTGGTCTCCGAACGCCGTGCATCGCCGTCTCCGTCCACGCCGCCGCCGTCGGTCACCGCCACCGCGCGCCGGTCGTGACGCCCTCCCTGCGGGTCAAACCTGCCAGTGGCCCTTTCGGCCGATGTGGATGCCCACGTGGCTCGGGCCCGCCAGTCAGCCACCGTGGCTAACCATGGTTCGGTTGCAAAACGTCCTGACAGTTTTTCTGGATTTATCTAAATGGACAGAATTTGTTTAAAATTTGTAAATTCCATAACTTTTGAACCATAAGTCAGAAAATTGCAAATAATATGTCAAATTGCTCAGAAAAATAATATCTATCTGTTAGCACCATTGCCATGACCAACAAACATTATTAATTTGCCTTTAATTAATAATTACTAAAATGGCAGATTATAATCATTAATTGGAAATGGATAACTTGAAGAATATTCATCCAAAATTTATGAATGAGCTCTCAAAATGTTCAGTGAACAATGAACTACAAGATTATGCCTTTTGGAAGAGTTGTAGATTTAATTTTTGTGCTGCTTATTTAAATTAAGTAAAATGGCAGATTTAATTCCAATTTTGGGAAAATCATAACTTGTTAAATAGTGATCTAAAAATTGCAAATGATATACCAAAATGACCAGCAACACAAATTCTATCCATCTATGTTAATATCACAGTATGAAAATAACTTTTCCTTTGATGTTATTTTCAAAATGGTTAAAATGAATTAAATTGAATAACCGTTTAATTCGCCATTTTCTCATCGATAATCGAAAAATTATAAACGAGTACCAAAATGACTAGGAGAACAATACCTATCTAATAATGTCATTTTCATGCATGTAGAACTCATATTTCAGTACTGGACATTTTGGATAATTGCTTAATTCACTAAGTTAAATATGGAGTTTTAATCCGTTAATTGCAATATTCATTTTAGGGGTTCCATTTAACTTGTGGGACATGCCCAAGACCATTTCAGTGCATAATTTGACCATCTCATCATGATTGTGCATTGCACCTTTGTATTCGTGTTATTTTCTTCGTTTCCTGTTATTGTTTGTGTTTCGTTAGATTCAGGAGTCGAGGTTCCACCACAATACCTCGACAATCAACGCGACCAGTACTATCAGCAAGGCAAGAGCTAACCTAACCTTCTGTGCATATCTCATCCTATTAGTACAAGTATTTCTGTCCACCATAATATTGCATTCGATTCTAGAAACAACTTTTGGTCAGTGTATAGAGTATCCTATATCTTGCATGCTCCTTGAACCATTATCTGTTTTCCCTCCTAATAACCATAGGTTGATGTGTTGGCTTGAGATAATTCATATCTGTTGTATGTTATGCTTAGATATGCTTAGCCATGCATAGTCGAATGCTTAAGTTGTCCGTTGATTATTTCCATACTTGTGAAGTTGATGGAATGTTCGGACAGTGGTGGAAATTTGTGTTAATAAATAATTGTTAAGACTTGGATGAGTTGCCAACAAGGTTGCTGGTGTTTTTTCTCATTCCTGCCACCTAGGTGCAAGTTCTTTACCTCTTGAACCAAG
Source organism: Puccinellia tenuiflora (assembly GCA_012064385.1). NCBI lineage: Eukaryota > Viridiplantae > Streptophyta > Magnoliopsida > Poales > Poaceae > Puccinellia > Puccinellia tenuiflora. The sequence goes on along the minus strand of QRDG01001733.1, from coordinate 20,736 downwards.
ACTAGCGTGCTACCATCGGTGGGGGTATGGGCCCCTTACTAACTAAATAACGTGTGCGGGCGTATCCAAGGGTCCTCTAGTTTGCGCTTTCCATTTGCGAGTGTGTGGCCGGTGATGATGATGACGATGATGACGATGTGATGAGGATGGTGGTGATAGGAGTGGCGATGGGGCAGGGTGTTGAAATAGGCACTGAACTTGTCCTATTGTCACGATGACCCTTGGATAGTCTCATGCGAGGTAAAGGTTTAACCGCGCCCGCCTTGCCGGCTTTCCTAGGAAGAGAGCTAAATGATCAGGCAAGGGGGTCGGACGGTACCAATGGATAAAAACAGTACACCCCTGCAGGGTGTAATCTTTTCGAAAAGCCATGTCCACGGTTATGGACAACTTGGGAATGGACGATAAGATCATAGAAAACCTGAACTCAATTACAATTTGGCAGCTAGAGGCTGCACTTTGACAACTAGTGTTTAAAAGGTTCATTTCCTCGAGGGTGATTCGAGGGAGTGCCTTGGTGGATATGAGTGGTGAATTCTGGTTACTGCTGGTTCAAGGTGAACCGAAGAAATAAAGTTTTACTATCTTATCCCCTTTGAGAAAAACCTTCTGAGTAGTCGGTGCCATGAGTCCTAGTGTTACCCGAAAGGAAAACTAGCTTTCTGCAAAACCAACTACTATACAGCTTTGAAGCCAAACAGCATCGGGCCTATATTGCCCTACTAATTCTTGCGAGTACGTCGTACTCAGCCTTGCTTTGTTGATTATTATTTGTTTCAGAGGAGGACGTCACCGAACTGGAAGGTGGGTTCTTTATTGACATCGACGAGTAGTCTGGGGTTCCCAGGTGGCAGCTTGGGACGTCTCGAAACAGGCTGGCTGGGATATGTTATTTGTAGGCCTCTTAGGCCATAATTTGGATCTTGTTGTTAGACAACTATATTTGCTTCCGCATGATGTAATGATGGGTCTGTGACCTCTGATTGTGATATTTGCTATCTTTCTCATATATGAGTTGAACTATGATCTCTTGTGTCGTAGAGTCTGTGATGTGCCAGTTGTTCCGCAGTCTTGATCTCTTTATTATGCATGATAGCTATGTCTGAGCTTATGGCATGATCGAAGTGTTGCGTGCCGATGATCCATTCCGAGCACGCCTGCCAAAGGTTTTGGCCTGGGATTGGTAAACCCAGTAACCTTCGATTGTGTAGCATGACTGGTTGCACAAAGCTTCATTGCATAGTTCTGGGGTCGGGGCGCTACAAGTTGGTATCAGAGCAGGACTGCCTGTAGGAAACCCTTTCTATTGGTCGATGTCGAGTCTAGTGTTGACAATTATTTATAACCTAAAAATGAGTTGTGAAAACCTTCTTGGGATTCTTTTTACTCCTCATCCAATTCACTCTGATCTCGGTGCCATCTTACCTCTATTTGATTTTAACGGTTCTTATGATCGTCGGCAAGTTCTAACCTCTCGGTTCACGGGGTTGGCTTCTACCTTTAGTTACTGTTTAGCTCTGTTCGTCTGCCAATTCTAAAGTCTGAAGAGAGGAAGTATCGTGTTTCCTCAAGACATTCCTTTGTTTAGCTCAAGATCTTGAACCGAAGGTCCCGAATTGTGCTAGGGCTTTGGTGTAATGGTTCATGAGGGTTGTCGCCCTTGTGAGCATTATGCTATTGTGAGTCCCAGTACATGAAGCTGATTTTTAATCCAAGATCTTTTCCGTTGAACCCTGATGTTAATTGTTAAACCCTACATCAGGTTGGCAAAATTTGAAGTTAGTCTTCAAGCTTGAGGTTGCAGCCGTAAGTGATTTGCTCAGCAACACTCTTCGCTGTCACTAGCGTTAGCTAGGCTCTCTGTTATGGAACTATCTGAATCACGACGGGATTGCTCTTAGCGAGTTTTTCCATCAAAAATTGTGTTTCCTTTGGTAGCACCCGTTCCTGAAACCCTTTCGGCACTAGTTGTCGGAAGAGTGCTAACAAGGGCTTCTGCAATATCTTGGAATTGTGGTTAGCCCGTTCCTTACTCTAAATCTGTTGTCCGACCTCTATCTGTCTGTTGACAGTCAAGTTTATCGTGCATTGGGGTGTTCTGATCTATGTTATCCTTGTGGTTCGTCAAGGCATTCCACTTTGGGATGTCAGGAGAAACAAACTCCGGTACCTTATCCATTCTCTCGGCCAGGTCAAAGCATTGTGATTCGCGGAGTAAGAGCTTGTCTGGCTTTTGTTCCGTTCCACCTTGGAGTGTCACACTCTTTTATATCGAGAGGTCATGCTTAGTCTCATGACGTACTTGATGAAGTGATGCTCTTACCCTTCCTTATCCATCTACCTCCGAACTACTCAGGATCGAGAATGTTGAGGATGAATATTGATGTGGTAATCGGATACTCTTAGCAATTGTTGATGCTTTGAAATCCGAGGACTGTGATGGCGCTCTTAGCATGATTAGCACTTAGGTTATCAAGACTAGGTTGACGGAGCTACCAAGTCCATTCGTTCGGGTGCACACCTTCGGTCGACGAGTTAGATTCATGTCAAAACTCTCAAGACCACCTCTTTTCTTGAAAGGAAGATTCCTCTCGCAACCAGTGACATGCGGTGGTTCGTGATCCTGGTGTCTTTCCAGAAGTACTGCCGGGTTGTCCCCTGACCGTGTTGTCGAGTAATACCGGAAACTTGTCATAACCATCTTCGTGTCATTACTTAGTACGTGTTCCTGATGTTGGGAGTTCTTCATATCTGGTCCATGTGCCATGGTTAACTTATGTCGCCATGGGTCCGAGTGAAGTTCACTTGTCTCCCCAGGAATAATCACAAGTTGGTCATGCATATGTGCTTTGTTGTTGAGCTGGTGGGTTGTTACCTCCAGTTCTCCGAATAAGCCATGCATGCGCACCAAGCCACTAGTCGATTCGTTCTCGAATAAGAAGAAGTTGTCAACCTTCGTCATCCTACCGATGTTTCCCGATCAGGACTCAGTCGTGCTTCAGTGCTTGGAGTTTATGCTAGTTCAGTTTTCTCTTCGTAGTCGTGCCCATGGAACTCCCAATCTAGCTCGTGATCTGGAGCTTGACCCTATAGCCTAGGTATTGAGAAAACTAGTGACCCTACTCGTCCGTTGACTTTCGGAAACTCTCCTTCAGACCTGCTAAGCCTGGAGTATCTGCATGCCTAACCAACTCGGAACCTCAAGCAAAAATGAAGCTTGATGTTTATCGAGAGCATGACCTAAGCCTACTAGTAACCCCGACAAGTCCGATGTTGTGGTTCACGTACCTCACCGGAAGGTCTATTGACGAAATATCTTAAATCTTCAAACTCAACCACTATCCATGTGTATCATGGGTAATTTATCCTAAGAGTTCCCCTATGGTCTTTTCTCTATCTTCAAGTACGACCTTCGCTTGATGATCGATTGAAGGCTATTCCGAAGCCGGAGTGTGATATCTAGAACCTCAAGGAGAACATTACAACGGAGTTACTAAATGTCCCTCGGTCAATCCTCCTACTCCATCTATCTCGTGGCAATAGCTCGTTTATGAGGTTTTACCTCTCTATCTAAATGTGGATCAATGCTATATCTTTCCCTCCTAGGTGAACCCAAAGTTTTGCCCAATCCCACGAACTTTGTGTGAATGCATCAGTCACGTTAGGCCCCAAGCTTCAATCTTATGGAAACTTCTGGTATGTCAAAAGGGTGGAGTCCAGAAGATGTCCTTTCTCCTCACAGTGCTTCAAATCTCTACGGTTTACACATTGGGGTGGTTTGAAGTGATGTCTGGTCTTGGAAAAGGATCTTGATAAATTCGGGTGAACGAAGCGATCGTTTGTCCTATCTCATGCTCGACCCTTGTCTTGTCAAGTTGTTCCTAGTTTTCCCCAAAGGCTTATGGTCTTGTGCAAAATTCATATCTCCAACCTTGGAGAAAAAAAAACTTTTCTAACACCTCGAGGTGTCTTCCGAATCATTCCGCCACCTCGACATGTCATGCTGGTTATCTTAAGTTCTGCAACAAAGAAGATCATCGTAGGATCGAGAAGACCGTTGAAATTAAGGGTTCCCAAGTTTTCCTCATCCCTCTTCCTACTCTAGAATCTCGAGACGAGATTCCTGTAAGGGGGGTAGATTTGTAACAGCCCCAGTTTGGTACCCTAAAATATGGGCCAAATTTTCATTTTTGCATTTCATATTGCATCATGGCATCCATATTTAAATTGCTCAACATGAAATAATGTTAAAGCAACAATTGATAAATCATTTATGATGAATGTTGTTGGGTAAACAAACTTCAAATTTTAACCTTCATATTTGTCCAGGAAGTCCCAAAGGTAATTTATAAATATTTTGCAAGGGCATTTTTAATGCAAATGGAAATTATAAATTGGGAGCATCCAAATTGAAGCAAATCACTTTGAATTTACAAATCAACATAAGTTGCCCAAAAATTCAAAATAAAATATGGTCAGCTTCCTTATCTTCTGCTGAACCTCCCTGAATTTTCTCACAATTTTTGGGAGTGTTTTGATGCCTCAATTAAATAGAAAAAGGCTGCTGTTTTCAATTAAAAATAAAAACAGAAAAGGAAAAGGGAAGCCAGGGGGTTTTCTGCAAATGTGCCATCGTCTTCTCCTGTAGCGGCGCCATGGCTGTAGCGACCGAGCACTGCTCCGCCATCCCCGACGCACCCTCTCGTTCCCTTGCGCCCGTGGTGGATAAGAAGCATGCCGAGGCCACCGTCTCTCTCTCTCCCCTCCTTTTTCCCCCACTACAGAACCCTAACCCTAACGGCGCCATGGCCGTGACCTAACCGAGACGCCGCCGATCGCCACCGTCGACAGAGACCTCCTGGAGCAAATCGAGCCGGGGCAAAAGCTCCGCCTCGTCTCCCTCTTCCTCCTCCTCCAGGCAATCGTGCCGGGGCGCCTCCAATCGCACGCTCGGCTTCGTCTTCTTCCCCTCCGTCCGTCGGCCTCCGAGCTTGATTACCGTCGAATCCGACCTCCTCTGCCACCGATGAGCACCCGCACGTGTCTAGGGTGAGCACGCGTTCTCCTAGACCTCTCCGTCTTCCTCCTCCCTCTCTAGATCGCTAGATGCGCGTAGTCCGTCATCGGCCGTCCGCCGTCCGTCGTCGCCGTGGTCACTCCGGTGACCTAGGTCTAGCAGCGCCGCCCTTTTCTGGTTCGCCGTAGATAGGCGCGTCGAACGCGCATGGTCGTTGGTCTCCGAACGCCGTGCATCGCCGTCTCCGTCCACGCCGCCGCCGTCGGTCACCGCCACCGCGCGCCGGTCGTGACGCCCTCCCTGCGGGTCAAACCTGCCAGTGGCCCTTTCGGCCGACGTGGACGCCCACGTGGCTCGGCCCCGCCAGTCAGCCACCGTGGCTAACCACGGTTCGGTGCAAAACGTCCTGACAGTTTTTCTGGATTTATCTAAATGGACAGAATTTGTTTAAAATTTGTAAATTCCATAACTTTTGAACCATAAGTCAGAAAATTGCAAATAATATGTCAAATTGCTCAGAAAAATAATATCTATCTGTTAGCACCATTGCCATGACCAAGACAGATTATTAATTTTCCTTTAATTAATAATTACTAAAATGGCAGATTATAATCATTAATTGGAAAATGCATAACTTGAAGAATATTCATCCAAAATTTATGAATGAGCTCTCAAAATGTTCAGTGAACAATGAACTACAAGATTATGCCTTTTAGAAGAGTTGTAGATTTAATTTTTGTGCTGTCTATTTAAATTAAGTAAAATGGCAGATTTAATTCCAATTTTGGGAAAATCATAACTTGTTAAATAGTGATCTAAAAATTGCAAATGATATACCACAATGACCAGCAACACAAATTCTATCCATCTATGTTAATATCACAGTATGAAAATAACTTTTGCTTTGATGTCATTTTCGAAATGGTTAAAATGAATTAAATTGAATAACCGTTTAACTCGCCATTTCCTCGTCGTTAATCGAAAAATTGTAAACGAAGTACCAAAATGACCAGGAGAACAATACCTATCTAATAATGTCATTTTCATGCATGTAGAACTCATATTTCAGTACTGGACATTTTGGATAATTGCTTAATTCACTAAGTTAAATATTGAGTTTTAATCCGTTAATTGCAATATTCATTTTAGGGGTTCCATTTAACTTGTGGGACATGCCCAAGACCATTTCAGTGCATAATTTGACCATCTCATCATGATTGTGCATTACACCTTTGTATTCGTGTTATTTATTTCGTTTCCCGGTATTGTTTGTGTTTCGTTAGATTCAGGAGTCGAGGTTCCACCACAATACCTGGACGATCCACGCGACCAGTACTATCAGCAAGGCAAGAGCTAACCTAACCTTCTATGCATATCTCATCCTATTAGTACAAGTATTTCTCTCCACCATAATATTGCATTCGATTCTAGAAACAACTTTTGGTCAGTGTATAGAGTATCCTATAACTTGCATGCTCCCTGAACTATTATCTGTTTTCCCTCATATTAACCATAGGTTGATGTGTTGGCCTGAGATAATTCATATCTGTTGTATGTTATGCTTAGATATGCTTAGCCATGCTTAGTCGAATGCTTAAGTTGTCCGTTGATTATTTCCATTACTGTGAAGTTGATGGAATGTTCGGACAGTGGTGAAAATTTGTGTTAATAAATAATTGTTAAGGCTTGGATGAGTTGCCAACAAGGTTGCTAGTGTTTTGTCTCATTCTTGCCGCCTAGGTGCGAGTTCTTTACCTCTTGAACCAAGACTAGCGTGCTACCATCGGTGGGGGTATGGGCCCCTTACTAACTAAATAACTTGTGCGGGCGTATCCAAGGGTCCTCTAGTTTGCGCTTTCCATTTGCGAGTGTGTGGCCGGTGATGATGATGACGATGATGATGATGTGATGAGGATGGTGGTGATAGGAGTGGCGATGGGGCCGGTTGTTGAAATAGGCACTGAACTTGTCCTGTCGTCACGATGACCCTTGGATAGTCTCATGCGAGGTAAAGGTTTAACCGCGCCCGCCCTGCCGGCTTTCCCAGGAAGAGAGCTAAATGATCAGGCAAGGGGTCGGACGGTACCAATGGATAAAAACAGTACACCCCTGCAGGGTTTAATCTTTTCGAAAAGCCGTGTCCACGGTTATGGACAACTTGGGAATGGACGATAAGATCATAGAAAACCTGAACTCAATTAAAATTTGGCAGCTAGAGGCTGCACTTTGACAACTAGTGTTTAAAAGGTTCATTTCCTCGAGGGTGATTCGAGGGAGTGCCTTGATGGATATGAGTGGTGAATTCTGGTTACTGCTGGTTCAATGTGAACCGAAGAAATAAAGTTTTACTATCTTATCCCCTTTGAGAAAAACCTTCTGAGTAGTCGGTGCCATGAGTCCTAGTGTTAACCGAAAGGAAAACTAGCTTTCTACAAAACCAACTACTATATAGCTCTAAAGCCAAACAGCTTCGGGCCTATATCGCCCCACTAATTCTTGTGAGTACGTCGTACTCAGCCTTGCTTTGTTGATTATTATTTGTTTCAGAGGAGGACGTCACCGAACTGGAAGGTGGGTTCTTTATTGACATCGACGAGTAGTCTGGGGTTCCCAGGTGGCAGCTTGGGACGTCTCGGAACAGGCTGGCCGGGATATGTTATTTGTAGGCCTCTTAGGCCATAATTTGGATCTTGTTGTTAGACAACTATATTTGCTTCCGCATGATGTAATGATGGGTCTGTGACCTCTGATTGTGATATTTGCTATCTTTCTCATATATGAGTTGAACTATGATCTCTTGTGTCGTAGAGTCTGTGATGTGCCAGTTGTTCCGCAGTCTTGATCTCTTTATTATGCATGATAGCTATGTCTGAGCTTATGGCATGATCGAAGTACTGCGTGCCGATGATCCATTCCGAGCACGCATGCCAAAGGTTTTGGCCTGGGATTGGTAAACCCAGTAACCTTCGATTGTGTAGCATGACCGGTTGCACAAAGCTTCATTGCATAGTTCTGGGGTCGGGGTGCTACACCTTATCTCTAGCTTGTTTCTTAGTTCTAGTTCATCAAATACATGAATAATATCAGTATGCTTTAATTCTTAAACTAATATTTTAATTCTTGTGATCACATGCACCCAGGTCCATGTAGGATTTATCTTGAGGCAATATATGAGGTCTTGTTCACTGATCGTCGTCTTTGCCCCTTGCTGGAGTCGAGCCCTGGCTCACCGTTGATCTCGTCGGTACCCGCGACATCCCGGTCTTGGCATTCACAACATGTGGACATAGCTAGGTCTCCCGCGCCTTGGGCGTGCGGTTGCAGACCCGCTGGCCTTGCCTGCCGCTACCTCCTCTAATTTCGCGCTTGCTGCCGTGCGACAACCGCCGGCTCACCAAGCCTGAGCCATGGCAGTAGTCTTGGTTGCAATTCCAGGTGAGTTTATCGGATTCCCTTCGATCCTTGGCCTTGCTCATGTTGTGAGTTGTCCATGATGCATTATGTAAAATGTGGTTGTGAATTTGACGTATTGAAAGATCTGTCAAATATATATGCATCTGTGAAAAAATGAAAAAAAACTTTTTTTTTGCCCCAGGGTTACTCTTTGCCGTGTGTTTGCACACGGTAAAGGCTGGGCTAGCTGCCAGTTTGGCCACCCATTGCTGTGCGGGGCACACGGTAAAGGATGGACGTGGGGCCCACGTGTCAGTGGACATTGCCGTGTGTGGCACACGGTAAAGAGGATTGTCTTTGCCGTGTGTTTGCACACGGCAAAGATCGTCCCGCGGGTCCCACTTGTCAGCAGCCTGCCGTCAACGTCCGCCGTCGGCGTCAAGTGGCGGTGGGACCCACCTTTCAACGTTGCCGTGTGCCCGATATTTGGCACACGGCAAAGAGTTCTTTACCGTGCAAGTTGTCGCCGTGTGTGGGTTGCCGTGTGCGGCTTTGCCGTGTGTTTTCTAGCCTTTGCCGTGTGCCTGAGACACACGGTAATGACCTGCTCTCCCGTAGTGTTGGCACTAGTCTGGCTAGACTAGAATTATTGGGCGAGTCGCGGTCAGTCGGCATCCCTTGACTTGGTTTTACTACCTACAGTCACCGTCTCATCATGAAGGACCACGCATTCATGCACGGTCCGAGCGGTGTATCAACTCAACTCCCCTCTCCTCTACAGTATCTGTGAGAGGCGACCAGGGCGGAGAGCTCGTTCCTCCCTCCTTCCGTCGGAGCGGGGGCAGATCCCTGCTTCCCCTTGCCGCCTCGGCGGCGGAGGGGAGCGGGGGTCGGGCTCCCTGCCTCCTGGCGTGTAGATAGGGTAGGTTTAGGGTCTCTCGGCAGCGATCTGGAGAGGAGATCGACGTCGGTGTGGAGTAATAAGTCTGCCTTCCCTCCTCTCCCCGGTCGGCGACGGTGGGTGGACGGCGGTGTCTTCTGGCCGGCTGGTGGGTCGTGCCATTTTGGTGCTCCTAGATCTGTGGATCTGAGGAGATCGGGTCTACCGGCGGTGGTGCGCTGCGGTCGGATTTTGGTGTTCCTGCGCGGCGTCGCTTCGGAGGAAGTGGCGGCGTTGGGGAGTTGGTGCTCTCGGCTCTTCTTCCGTGCTGGTGCGGGATGGCATTCCGCCGGCAGGGACGGGAAAGCTTCGGGCAAGGGTGGTCAGTAGGGTGCGGCAAGTGGCCTTCGGGACCTCGCCGTGGCTCTAGTCCGTTTAGGTTTCAGGCTGTCCGTCGTTTTGGCCCTAGCGGTGATGGCGGCGGCGTTGAATAAAAGTGCTCGGGATCTGCTTCTGGTGGCTCGTCCTACGGCGGGCGTCGACGGATCTGCGAGCTCGTGGTGTGATCCTGGAGTTGCCGTGGTGGCGGCGTCGACGGTAACTCCTGTGGAATGTGGATCTTTTGTTCCTCCGACTTCATCCGCGTCGTGACGGCGCCTTCTCCAGCACTGTTGGGCGGTCGGGTGGACCAGTTCAGGAGCTGGGTCGCCGTTGCTTGTCGTCTCCCGGGATGATGGCATCGGCGGATCTCGGTGCATCATGTGTTCCAGGTTGGGGTGGAGGCAGTGTGGTGGGCGGTTCTGCTCTTCTTCGTCTTCTTCGTCGACTGAAGATGGTGGTTCCGGGGTCCAGTGAGCACGGGCTCAGCCCGGCCGACGCGCCACAAGGATTCGGTTCCGTCGATCTTCGACGAACTACAGATTCGGCTCGCAAAGCGGCAGTTCTCCGCGATGGTGCTCCTTGGATCATCTTCGTTAGGCGTCGTGGTTGTGTTTTTCCTGGGGCATGTGTTTGTTTCTGGGATTTTCTTCTGTGTACGTACTCTGTACTAAGTTTGGCTTTGATCTAATATATACGTATGCATCTCAAAAAAAAAAAAAAAACCTCCTTCATTTTGTGGTGGCAACCATACTGAGACGACTGCTAAATGGCAAAATCTCGTTCCTCAATAGTAGAACCTTCAAGCATTGCTTGTTGAAATTGTCTATGTTGCCTATGGAACGTGTGCTGACCGGTAGGTGTAGTCTTCCCGGCAAGTCTTCCAACTCAAATGAACTGTTTATTTCATCTCGCTCCGATAATTAGTTCCGGTGTTGCTCGAGTGCAGCGTTTTGTAGCTTGGTCTACATGTAGCTTTTTATTTTGAAAAAATTGAAAACGATAGTTTAAAGTTTCAAAAAAAATCTAAAAAATAGTAGTTGGTAGGCAATGATGTATTCTCCCAATTTGCAAGCTTTTAACTCGAAATACATTATATTCTAGGATGTGTAAAAATGATAAAATTGAAGATCTAGAGTAGTGAACAATGCCAAAATTAGAACACTTCAAAATTTTAACACTCCAAAATTTATCAGACTTATCTTTTTTTGTGTGTCTAATTTTTTTTTTGTTTCGGATTGAAAATTTACATGTTAGTAGAATGCATCACTATCAACATCTAATATTATTTTCAGAATTTTTGAAAATTTACAATGTCATTTAAAAAAACTACATGTAGCCCGGGCTCCCTTTCGCTTGTTTCAGCTTTTACTACTATTTCTCTTAACCTTGTGCACAGACCATCATGAACGACGTTATCCATCTCTAGTTTAATTTCGACAATTTTTAAAAATACCGTAATTAGATCAACTAGCACGTGAATGCAAGAGTGCCGTACTACAAGTTTTTGTAGCACTTAATATTAATTTTATAGTTTCATATATATATATATATATATATATATATATATATATATATATATATATATATTCATGTTGCATCAACTTAATTGAGCTACATGTCCACAAAAAAGACTTATAATTTGAACTAAAAAAATCATATTTTGATTTGAATCAAAATTTAGTGTCGACTAGGAGGAGACACTCGGCATGTATAGAAGGATGCGTCGTCACCCCGTCGTCAACTGTGGCGAGCAAGGACAAATGGCGTGTTGTTTGTTGAGTGTCGCCGGCTGGACACTCAGTAAAGTGGCGACTGGTGACTATGCGGAGTGTTTTCCCCGTCACGAGGTTTCAGGGAGTGGATTTTGCCGAGTGTCGAACAAAATATACTAGGAAATAAATCCGACACTCCGTAAAGACGTCGATTCTGATAGTGGATGTTTTAGCAGGGTAAGATAAAATGAACAGGGCTTGCACTTTGGTGTTAATATTGCAGTGGAGACTTTGATTTCACTTGATCCAAAAATTGCTCTTCTCCTCTGTTTCTATTTTATCTGTACTTAATATAGTTCATGCATGATTTGGAACATTCTCATACATAGTGATTTGATGTTCTGTACATGATGGATACTAATATACCGTACCGTACACGGTCGTTCCACTGAAACTTGTACTCTGACCTTTTCAACCCAAAAGTTTCACCATCAAACTAGAAGTAAGACTCGTCACCAAATAAAAAAACGAAAAACAAATACTAGAACTAAGACAGTCATAATAGCTGGTATTCTTTTTGAGAATTTTTACAATTGATATGACATTTGTAATTCAATTATGATTATGTAGCATAGGATGGTACTCCTACACGTACTTTTCCTGGTAGACACAACCATTGACTGGATGGAAAAAATTATAGGTAGAAAATCGTTTACTAGCGATAGCAACTACATGTGGCAATTCACAAGTCTTGCATAGATTTTTTGCTCTTGGCATTGAATCTGATTTTTCATGTAGCAGCGAGCAGCGGCCATAGGCGAGTCGTGTTGGCGTTAGCAACGACCATCACATCTGATGGGAATAGTGACCCTGGAATTCCTAGCTACATTGACATGACTCGTAGCTAGGGTAGCCTTTATACAGCCTACAAATGGCGCAAAACAAAAAATACCAACACCAACGCTAGACAGTCCAGCTTACCCGCGCAGCGGCAGCGCACCGATGAGCAAGATGCTCATCGCCATGTCTTTTGTGCTCATGTTCTCGGCAGCTGCGCTGCAAGCATCTGGCGCAGCCGCCGGAGGGATCTTGCAGATCCCTTCTAAGGAGTCCCTGGCTCACTGCATCCCAAGGTGCGGCGACGTCGAGATCTCCTATCCATTCGGTATAGGGTCCGGCTGCTTCCGTCAAGGCTTCGATCTCACCTGCGACAACTCCACCAAGCATCCCAAGCTCTTTCTAGGCAGCAGCACTGTCCAGGTCACTGCCATGTATTACAGCACAGTTTCTACCCCTATATTCTTCAACCTTACAATGAGGCCAGGTACAAATACGTACAACATGTCATGGGAGTCCCCTGCCAAAGGTATTACTATCACTAGCGTTAATACTTTGTACGTCGCTGGTTGTGATTTTGACGTCACCTTGTACGAGTATGGTACGGGAGACATCCTTGGTTCTTGTATGAGTAGATGCGCCGGCGAGAAGCCACCAACTAGAGAGAGCGGCGTTTCTGTGCCCGGGCACACCAGCTCCCGGTGATTTTCAAAAAAAATTGAAAAATCAAAAACTTTGCAAAAAAATGCGAAAAAAATCATGCACGTATCCGACCATGTTCCGCACCATCGTGAAAAATTTCGCATCAAAATATCATCGTATGCGACCTGGGCGAAAATGCCAAAATTCTGACAGCATGTGAGATCCGGATTTTTGAATTTCTTGTCAGAATTTTGTCATTTTTCCCCAGGGCGCATACGATGATATTTTGATGCGAAATTTTTCACGATGGTGCGGAACATGGTCGGGTATGTGCATGATTTTTTTCGCATTTTTTTGAAAAGTTTTCATAATTTTTTTTTTGCTCCCGAAAAACGGGAGCTGGTGCGCCCGGGCGCCAATGCGAATTTCCGCCAACTAGAGGGCCTTGTAATGGAATAGGCTGCTGCTTCATTCAGTTCCCAAGGGACATGCCAGGCTTTCGGGCAAAATTTGTCAGCACTAATACTACTGCAAGTCTGCAACACAATCAGATTGGTTGCACCATCGCATCATGGCTTTTGTGTCAGACTATTATGAATACAGTCGTAATACAACCGCTGTTTTCTCAAGTATGACAAATCCAAGCAATATTATTGATGGCGCGTACCTTAGTGTTACCATCATGGACCAACCAAGCTGTCAAAGTGCACAAATGAACAACGCAAGCTATGCCTGTAGCAAGGGTAGCAGTTGCCGGAATTCCTCGTCTGGTGGTTACCGGTGTGACTGCCCTCCTTATGTTCAACAAGGCAACCCTTACATTTTAGATGGATGCATGCAAGGTACTTTTTCTCCAAAATTCCCTTCTATTTAGCCTTCGGCCTGTCGTTCTTACTTTTTTTTTGCATGTGTCTATCTACTGTGGAGCAGATTATAACCCCAAGCCAAAAGAACACTGTCGCCGTTCATGTGGAGGCATGCCTATTCCCTTTCCATTTGGGCTCAAAGAAGGGTGTTTTGCAAACGAAAGATTTCGTCTTCATTGTGCATCTCATAATCTCACAGTTTTTGTCACAGAAGATGCGCAATATCATGTGACTGACATATCCGTGGAAGATGGGACTCTGACTGTTAGCAACACGGTGAGCGGAACTAATGGAAAAGAGAAAATATTTATCCTGAAAGACGGTGAATATGTAGATGGGTCCCCTATGGAAGATATATTTGAATTCTCTATGGAATACGGCGCCATTGTTATAAAGTGGGCAGTTACCAATTCAACTTGTCAAACAGCTATGCAAAAGGATACTACATATGCATGCCGCAGTTCACACAGCTATTGCCTAAACGTCACCCACGGCGAATTATTTATGGGATATCGTTGCAAGTGTTCTTCAGGCTTTCAAGGAAATCCGTACCTCACGGATGGCTGCACAGGTCTGATCTTACGCATCACCCTTCATTGTTTCTCTCACACCTACAAATATTTATGATTTTTTATGTTAGCATTATGCAAACCTAAGGCCTAATTTGGCGGTACAGTTTTTTTTTCAAAGTGAGTTAATTATAAAAACCATCACAATTACGGCTAGGGGTTCAAAAAACCACCACAATACGATTAGGTTTTCAAATAACCACCACTCCGGTGCTAAGAGCATCTCCAACAGACACACTACGCGTCGGCGCCCTAAAAAAAATTTACAGCGCCAAAATAACTTTTTAGCGCGCCGATCAGGTGTTTTGCTTCACCAGACGCGCTAAAATATAGCGCGCAGCGTGCAGCACTCCAGCAGACGCACTAAAAAATAGAGCGCCACAAATCTGTCTACAACAAACAAGTCCCTAACTTTTACAAACAAATCCAATTAATACGCAATCAGTCTCTAACCAAAAATGAAAAAAGCAATCACATCCCCAATCATTCGTGCGAGCTAGCTAACTCGATCTCCATCTGCGTAGCAGGCCGGAGAGGGCAGTGCGCGAGGCCGGCCGCCGTTGCGGCCGCGCCTACGCTTCCGTCCGGCCGTCGTTCCGCCTCCACGTCCGCCCGGCCGCCGTTCCGCCTAAGGCTGGAATTTTTGACCGAGCTTTTGGGCTCGGCCCGAGTTTGTCTCGGCTCGGCCCGAGTCAGGCTCGGCCCGCCAGTATATTTGACCGAGCCGAGTTAGGAAACCTGGACCGTAGAGAGCTCGGGCCGAGCCTGGCTCGGCTCGGTCCAGCCCGAGAAGCTCGTTTTTTTTTTTTGCAAAACGATTTTTTGTGCAGCCCAGCGAGAAGCCGGCCTGCTAGGTTACGTGAGACCACCTCGTTCGATTCATTCCCCATCCAGACATCCAGGCAGAGAAAAGAGACAGCGCCGCCGGCACGCCATGCTTCCGCCGCCGCCGGCACGCCATGCTTCCGCCGCTGCCGGCAACGATCCGCCCCACCTGCTCGCTCCACTCCGGCCCCTTCTCCTCCTCTCCCCTGCAGGTGCCGCCGACGGCGCCCCTTCCCCTGCTGCTCCTCTCCTCTGCCCCACGTCGTGCTACGTCGCGCCACGCCGCCGGCGTCGAGCTCGTCGAGCATCCATCGTCGTCTGCTACACCACGGGCCCACATGGCAGTGACCAAAGACGCTTGGCTCGCGAGCTGCACCGAGCTGCACCGAGCTTTTGGGGAGCTCGGGCCGAGCTCCGTTTTGCAGCTCGTCGGCAACCTCGAGCTGGCTCGCGGCTCGCCATTCTGGCTCGAGCTTTTCTCTGGCTCGCCCCGAGCTGGACCGAGCCAGCTCGCGTCCAGGCTTAGTTCCGCCTTCGCGTCCGCCCGGCCGCCGTTGTGCCTCCGTCCGGCGGGGGCGCGATTCCGGTCGCGCAACGTGGGCAACGAGGCCATCCTGTACGCGGAGCAGGTGGTAGCCAACAGCGAGGAAACGCTGGCGGCCATCCGCAACCTGGACAACGCGCACGAGCTGTACATCGTCGGAAGGCAGCCCGGCGAGGAGAGCTCGCCGATCACGTCGGCGCTGTCTGACTAGATGGAGTCGCCGGAGCTGGGGCTCATCGGGGACCTGCTCGTGTCGTCCGAGTTCTCCAAGATGGTGTCCGTGCTGGTGATGCAGCAGCACTCCTGCAACTCGGCCACGATGCGGGCGCGATTCCGACAGGCGGCGACGCGATTCCGTCCGGCGGCGCGATTTCGCCGGCCACGGATATGTCAGGGGCGGCGGCGACACGATTCCGTCCGGCTGCTCGTTCGGTGGAGAGGAGAGAGGAAAAAGTCTCGGGGAAACTTCAGGCAGTTGGTTCTCGCGGGCTTGTCCAGATTCGTCCAACGCGCTATTGCTGGCACACCAAATATAGTGCAAAATGTCCAGTTTCGTCCAGCGCGCTGGACTGTTTTTACGGCGCGCTGACTTATAAAGCGTCTGCTGTAGCAATGTTTTCACCCCTGCGCGCGCTAAAAAGCAGTTATTTAGTGCACACGGCGTTTTTGTAGCTGCTATTGGAGATGCTCTAATACGTAACAGAAAACCACCACAACCCCGCTAACCATTCGCGACGCTCGTTTAACCTCGAAACTGACGCATGGGTCCCATTGCCAGGCTGACGTGGCAACCAGTGACCGTCAAAGGAAAACGTCCTTAGACGGTACTTTTTTTTCATTTTTTCTTTTCCTATTTTTCTATTCCTTTTTCTTTTCCACCACACCTGGCCGGAGCTGGACCAATCTGGCCGAGGCTGGCGCCGCCCCCACGACCTGCCTGACTCGGCCGCCCCCACGACTCGCCGCCGATGCTCGGTCTCAACGCCGTCCAGGAGCAGCGCGTGGCCGCGAGCCCAAGAGCAGCTCGTCTAGGAGCAGCGCGTGGCCGCGGACGGCACCCAGGAGCTGCCGGGCGGGCTGCTAGACAAGCTGCTTGGCCAGGAGCTGCCGGTGCCCAGGAGCGGCGCGTGCTCGCCGGCTGCATCGGGTCGCCGTGCTTGCTCGTTCTCGCTACTCACCGCGCCCGCTCGATCGCCGGCCGCGTCGCGTCGCCGCGTGTGTTCGGCCGCGTCGCCACGCGTGCTCGCTGACCGTCGTACGCTCGCCGGCCGCGCCGCGTCGTCGCACGTGCTCCCTGGCCGTCGCGCGCTCGCCGCGCGTGCTCCCCGGCCGCGTCGCGTCGCCGCGTGTGCTCGCCGTCACGCGTGCTCGCTGACCGTCGTGTCGCCGTACGCGCTCAACGGACGTGTCCCCTCGGTTGCTGGGATAGATGGACGAGGCGGCAGCGGAAGGCGGCTCGGCGGGCCTACACGGGGCAAGGCTCGCCGGACCTGCTGGCGGCCGCCATCGGTACTCTCGATCTGATTGATCAGAGCACACGAGGTGTTTGATGTAATGTCCATGAGAGAAAGAGTTTGGGTAGAGATGCTGATAAGTGGGCCCTACATCGAGTCTAACGTCCGTTTGCTTTTTTTTGAGCAAAACGCCCGTTTGCTCTTGACCATCACCGTTCGCCACCTCAGCATGATAGCGGGGCCCATCAGGTCCGGTGTTAGACGAGCGGCTAGCAGGGATGTGGTGTTTTTTGTTATGTATTAGCACCAGAGTGGTGGTTTTTTGAAACCCTAGCGTATTGTGGTAGTTTTTTGAAATCCTAGCCGCAATTGTGATGGTTTTTTGTAATTAACTCTTTCAAAGTCGTAGTAATCGAAAACCTCAGTCATAGTAACACAAACACACTGTTTTTTTGCGGGGCTCCGCAAAAATACTTTGCATCCAAATGTGCCCTAAAGAATTCTTAATTGATACATGGAGGCCATACGAATTTAATCTGGCATTTTTTAACAGGTACTAATATATTCGCCACCAATAAATAACCAATGAGAGTTTTTTTACAGATATCGATGAATGCACACTGCCAAACTCCTGCAATGGTACATGTCTAAATTTTCCTGGAGGCTACACATGCACAAGTTGCCCTCATAGAAAAGAGTTTGATCCGATAAAAAGGCGGTGTGTTACATCAGCAAAGCAACACAATCTTCTTTTGGGTAAGTCATAGCTAGCAAAATCTCCTCATTGCAATTACAGTTAACCAAATGCAGAGTGACTCAGAGAGCGATTATTAAATGTAGGTATTGCAGTTGGAACTGGCTCTGGCCTTGGCTCCATAATTATTGCAGTCTGTGTAGTTGTATTCGCCAACAAGTGGAAGAAAGACATCCAGAAGAGAATCCGACGAGCACACTTCAAGAAAAACCAAGGCCTGCTGTTGCAGCAGCTCATCTCAGATGAAAGCGCCACAAACAAAACAAAAATATTCTCCATGGAGGAACTAGAGAAGGCAACCAACAACTTTGATACGGCTCGTGTTCTTGGCCGTGGAGGACACGGTACAGTTTATAAAGGGATTCTATCTGACCAACGAGTGGTGGCTATTAAAAAATCCAAAATTGTGGAGCAGTCTGAGATAGACCAGTTTATTAATGAGGTTGCTATCTTGTCTCAAATCATTCATCGCAATGTGGTAAAGCTATTTGGTTGTTGCCTAGAATCTGAGGTGCCTTTGCTGGTGTACGAGTTCATATCTAATGGTACATTGCATGAGCTTCTTCACATTGATGTTAGTGTCAAGTGCTTGCTGTCATGGGATGATCGCATTAGAATTGCAGTAGAAGCAGCAGGAGCACTTGCTTATCTGCACTCCGCTGCCGCAATACCAATTTTTCATAGAGATGTGAAATCTGCTAACATACTATTGGATGGCAGCTTCGCTACAAAAGTTTCTGACTTTGGTGCTTCAAGGTCTCTTTCACTCGATGAGACTCATGTGGTGACTATTGTCCAAGGGACATTTGGTTACGTTGATCCGGAATATTACCATACTGGACAGCTAACTGAAAAGAGTGATGTGTATAGTTTTGGAGTAATACTTGTGGAACTTTTGACAAGAAAAAAGCCAATTTTTATCAATGATCTAGGTGCAAAGCAAAACTTGGCCCATTATTTCGTGGAAGGATTACAAGAGGGAGCTATCATGGAAATAATGGATCCTCAAGTTGTCGAAGAGGCAAACCCGGAAGATATTGATGATATTACCACACTTACAGAAGCATGCTTGAGACTCAAAGGAAGAGACAGACCTACTATGAAAGAAGTAGATATGAGGTTGCAAGTCCTGAGATCTAAGAGGATACGAAAATGCAAAATTCTCCAAGCTAGTGATGAAGAGATTGAGCATTTTTTATGCCCAATGGTTAGTAACTCTGATGCAAGGCCGAATGTTGTCAATGCTGGTAATTTGACATCTGAAGGCACATACGGTTGCTACAGTCGAGAGCAAGAACTTTCATCCTCACTCACTATGCCACGCTAAGTATATATGTGCAATATCATACAATCGTGTACTTCCTAGTATACATCTGAGTTACCATGTATTTTCCATGGAGTCGTATTATGTTAGATAGTTCACTTTAGCCCAGAGTATGTCATGTATTTTCCCTCCTGTATATTTGCATAATTTATTTGTAACCCATGTCAATTGTATACAAGTATATTACAATTATTTGCGACAAATATGCTTGTAACGAGTTGTATATAAGTTACGGTGGTGGAAAAAAACACATTTGCAGCGTTGTCAATAAATTGCATACCCTCCATTGCCGTTGGCTTATACTTGGTAAAGGATCTGACTGATGCCCAATTTATTTTAGCCAGATGGGTAGTTCACTGTTTTTTTTATATTAACATCGTAATGGCTTAGAGGTCAGAACAGAGAAGTAGCTAGTAGCGAAGGCAAAATGAGAGCAAAAAGTAAGAGACTTTTGCATTTGATGACTTTGGCTCTTAGGCGGGGATTTTGGGAGGTCCACAAAGCAGCTTGGCTGCCATGGTGATATCTTGGAGCTTGGTGACCTGGCTCCCCGCCTTCGACTGCTGGGACTGGAATTGGCGGGCTTTGAACACGGTGGACACAAGGACCTGCAGAGATCTCTTTGTTATTTTTCATGTTCTAATGTCCCCTGTGTTTTTGATCCTGGTGAGCTGCATGTGTAGTATGTTACAGAGAAAGGCTGCTTGTGGTGCAAACTGGACAAGTAATGAGTGGACAAAAGAGCAGGTCCCTTCCCTTTGTAATTTTAGATTAGAAATTTATACTTTAAGAATCTGACTTCAGAAAATTACGAAAATAAATAGAAATGTCAGCTTTTAGAAATTTTCCAAAAATTTCAGAATACTTCAGCTTACAGAATGTACAAAACAAACACTGAAATTTCAATGACCTGCGTGAGAAAAAAGAGCAACACCGCAACAAAGCGTTTTTACAGGTATGATAATTAATTATATGCTTCTAAGGTAGTCCGATCCGATCCTGATCAGTAGTAGTCAGATTCAAATCAATAACCAGGAGGATTGCTATACCCATACATATAATATGCTGGCTGATCCGTAACAAACAAGCAAACGTCGAGTCCTTGTCGATCCCGCCGCCATGCAACAGCGACGGTGGCCCGATCTCCTGCCGGATCTGCTCCGCGACATCTCCGGCCGCCTGCACCACGCCATCGACTACGTCCGCTTCCACGCAGTCTGCAGGCCATGGCGCGACTCACATGACGCGACGGCGACGACGACGACCACACAGTCCTCCTTCCTGCCATGGCTTCTCGCACCCAACACCAAGAACTACGACGCCCTCAGGTTGACCCGCGTCTTCTCCAAGACGAGCTACCCCGCGCCGCCGTTACCCGCCCTGCCGTAGGCTTCGTTCGGTTCCGCCCACCCCGGCCGGGATCGGGGCGCAATCCCCGCGGGTAAGCCGGGATCAGACCCGCGCGGGTGAAATCCCGGCGCTGTAATGTAACACGTTCGGTTAAACCCGGGAGGTATTTATCCCTTCCAATACCTACC
>QRDG01001732.1:254025-279448 GCA_012064385.1 Puccinellia tenuiflora | reverse complement strand
GATTTCAACATGTTCCATCATTTATTCAGTTGCATCATGTACTTTTGTTTATGGATGCCTATCATGGTGAAATAATGTGGAAATAGAGTAAGTTTAAATGAGTTTGTATAAATGGTTAGAGAGAAACCTGGGCCGCTAATCTAAGCCATGCATCATTCATGGTGGAAATTTACTTACATGCTATTTTGAACTTTCTGTGATACACCCTACAATAAAAAGCTATATCAAGTGGTAAATAAAAAGGGTGTTGAGGTTGTTCATTATGTTTGTTGTCTTGTTGTTTTGATGTGGGCTTGATCCATATCATGGGACAAGAGGTACCCTAGTGAGGCTCTTGACAATACCATTAGTACTTACAATGATAGATAACTTAAACTTGCTTGTTTTCCCAAGATGAGTAATCATGGTGTGTAGGTACTTGTATTCAAGGGGCATGAGACATCTAACCTTACTTTATCAAGATCACTACTCATATTTGCTTTCACATTAACTCTAATCATTCAAATGCTTGCCATAAAGAGCAAAAGCATGGGAAAAGGAGTATGATTCAGTTGTCCAACATACAATAGTTATTTGCTTTCAAAAGTAAGGGTGATTGCTAGAGCTTCTACTTATGTTGCCCTCATGTGTATGAGTTTTAGCTCATTAATCTTACATTACAATTGAATATGATGATGATACAATGCCCGTATTTATTATCAACCATAAGTCCATCGATGCATGTAATGATCTATGTCCTTATTTACTCAAGGACGAGTAAAGGTTTAAGCTTGGGGGAGTTGATACGTGCATTTTATATCATCATTTTTATACCTTATATTATCATATGGGAATGTTATATGCATTGTTATATCAATGTTTTGCATGTTTTAGATGATTTATGGGACTTTCATACAAAGTCCCTATTTTTGGTATTTAATATCTGGGAGGCAGAATACCCCCCTTTTCTTGTCTTTATTGTTTCAGGATTTTCGCGAACCCAAATAATTAAAGGAAAAATACCACGGCAATTTTTCTTTGGAAGAAGGGCAATGGAAATAAGACCAAAGAGAGGAAGGCCACGAGGCCCAAATGGGGTGGGCCCATGCGGCCAGTACAGGGGTCGTGTGGGACCCACCAAATGGGGCCTCGGGCACTTCCTCGCCTGTGGCTTTTTATGTACGCCTTCGTCTTCCCCGAAAAAGGATGCCCTAATTTTTCCCGAATTATCTGAGGCCGTGGCGGCGGCGGAGCTCCTGATTCTCTCCGAAGGGGGTCAGATCCTGCTGCTCCGGAGCTCCGGAGAGGGGGGAAATCACCGCCATCATCATCACCTCTCCTCCTTGGCGTAGGAGGAGGCCTCTACATCAACACCATCACCAAGACCATCACCATCTCCATCACCATCTCCGTGATCCACTCCGTTCCCCTCATAGTTTGAGAGTTTCTATACCCTAGATCATTGTCTTGTGCTCCTATTCATGTTTGTGATTGGGTACTTGTCATTATTTGGTGGTGAAGTGTTTATTTCAGATTGTGTGTTGTACCCTTTATGCCACTGATTATGATCATGTTTGCATGTTGTGAGTAGTTCCCATATGTTCCTGAGGGCATAGGATGAATTGGCAATGATTTATATATAACATGTGTTGGTATTTTGTCAAGAGTTTATCTTCTATGTGATTCTATGATGGTGTTGTGCAAACGTCGACTGCACAACACTTCACCTATAAGGGCTCATAGGAGAACAACGTAGTGTAATGAATTGAGAAAGACTTGGGAGGACAGGTAAGCCTAAGACGGAGTCATGCAGTTATATTAAGTGGGTAGTAGTGTCGGGGACCTTAGAGTGTAATGCTATGGTGGGACTTTGTGTCTTAATAATTCTTGTGCAGTCATTTAATTGGCTACATGATCCATCATAAGGGGCTGTAGATTATTTATTTAGCTATGCCTAGTTATGGCTCCGCCCCAAGAAGATTAAAACTTGACAAGATATGCAACGTGTTGTTTAATAAATCTCTATGCCTAGTGATATCCATGCCGCCCTCGGGAACGCTTTCCACATATAAGTTACACACCATTTGAGCTTGTCCTCTTGCCACATAGAGGATTGGGCTTTCAAATGTTACTATTTACTTTCGTCATTTTTATTATCTTTGTAATCATACAACTGAAAATCCCAAAAACATTTGCATCTTTCATTGCTTTATTTATCATTCTTTCTAACCAATACCTTCAGCTCCTCGTGGGTTCGACAACCTTTTCTAATTGAAAGGTACTACAATTGATCTCCTGCACTTGGGAGTCATCAGTATGTGCACCTGGAACTCACTCAATCTTAAAAACAAAATTTCTCAAACCAAAATATTATATCTTTTAATCCTTGAATTAATCATATACTCCGATATGTTGTAGACTCAACAAATCGACAGTGCAAATCAAGTCACTTCGATACTCTCAATCACGCTTTTGCTGCACTTCTGCCTCTATGAGATTTCCAATCTAGTTTGGTGTCTTGACTTTTACCAATCTCTAGACTCAATTAGCTCATCTCCATGTTAAAATGACTCCTCATTCCTAACATGTTCTTCTAACCAAGAACTTGGGTCACATTTTGTCAAAACCAAAATATGGTTCTTATATGTTTAGACCTATGAACAATTCATAGCGAATAATAACATATCCTCCAACCATTATTCTTGTACTGAGTTATTAACTCAATGTTTCACCTATTTCTCACAAGCAAATGAACCTTTCTTTTCTTGTTCCATTTTGAACTCCTTCAAAATCTTATTTAGGTTTAACATCCTGACATAATGCTTATCAAATACATCTATCTCCATAGATATTTGATGTTCAAAACTAACTTCATAAGTTATACGCTGGTTCATGACTCATTTACAACATTTATGAAATCTCCATTTCACACAAACAAGATGTTGTGAACTCACACTCAAATATGCACCATAAACATATTAAAATTGTGAAACCACTTTGGCTCCCACTCAGAAATATGTTATCTCTATATTTGATTTAACAATGATTTACTAGCTCCCACTCAAAATCATGTCTCCACATATTTGATTATGGAAATTAGTTTCTGCTCTCACTTAATATATGTCACCACATATTTTAATTAGATCCCACTCAGTTCTTCATGCACTTTCTCGATACTTTGGACTCCTCCAAAATTCTTAATTCCCTATTAAGATTCGAGAACTCATATACGAAACACTATTACTTTGCTAGCTTTAAGTTTTATTTATTCTCTACAAACCCTTTGCGAAATAAATATGTGAAAATCGTTTTCACAAAATCAAGTAACAATTACTTTATGATTTAAACTTAACATAGGATGACTCTCAGTCACTTTCGCATTTAAGGTTTCTATTTCTTTGTAGTTTTGTAGGTGTGTCTTGTTTCCGAAAACATGACAAACAAATCATGAATATTATTTTGTAATATGACAAACTTTAATATTCTTGAATCCTACTCCTTTGGAAAACTTGAATTCGAAATTCAATGATCATTATCATTAATCCCTCCTTTTAAATATCAAGTTTAAACCATTGATGCACTTTTCAAAATGTGCCACTTGATACATTAAAAGTAAGATCAACCTTCTTGATTAAGTTTCTCAGTTTATTCCATCAATCTTTTATCAATGATACCTATCATGACAAACAACTAAAATGCTTAGCACAACCAACAAATTGGTTTGCCCCTTTTAGTCTCATATTGTGGAATCACATTCATAGTCATACATATGAATATACTACAACATTATTCGCAATAATTTCTAATTATCTCATAATTAATGAAACCATCTTTTCTCATAACTCATATGAAAAATATATGCGAATCATACATAGACCCTTATTTTAAACGGAATGTTATCAAAATAAATTTAAATGTTATAAATAAACCCTTAATTCAAAAACCCTCTTTGAGACCACACAATATCGAATAATGTATGATTACAATATCTTAGGACATATCAAACGCCTTTGAAATATTCTAAACACTGTAATTTGTGATAACACTTCTCACAAGTCTTCATACTAAAACAATAAGTCAAATGTTTTGTCTCTTTTGATCAAATCGAAAAGACTCAAATTTTCTTGTTAACTTAACATCCTTAACTCCAGAATTTTATTTTGATTTCATCAAATATCATAACTTGAACAAATACATCTATTTACTCATGTCATTTATGATGGAGCACACAAAATAATGACATCTAGTATTCGCTGAAAATACAACCAACACTTGTGTTTATTTCCAGCAATTATTGACATTCTTCCAAAAAATGGCATTTGAGTCATACTCCTTTTAATAAGGCGCATTGATAAAACATCAAAATGTTTATTCAATATTTAGCACGACTAAAAAATTGTCATTATTAAGTTTTGGATATTTTAGTATGTCTCATATTTTATAAATGTTTAACTAATCATCGTCTAGATTAAAATAAGGACAATAATCTCATAATCGAAACGTGATCATAAAAAGAAATTACTCATGAAAATATAACAACCACTTGTCTTTAACATGAATAACCATCTCAAAATGAGACACACTAAATAAAGATCACACTTAATTTGATTACAAAACTCATTCAAATCCTCTAATCAAAACGATAAATGTAGAAGTAAAACATCGCCAGCACCAACTCCTTGATTGCCATCATCCCGCGATATCCACTTAGTTCATCCATTACACTTCTCAAACGGCAGGCCCTGTTTTCATAAAACAGCACAAGTATCAAATACTTAGTCATTTGTCACAAGTGCAAACTGAACATTAAACATTTTATAACTTATATATATCAAAATATATACCTTCTGCATTGACTACTTCTCCTGCTATGGGTTCCACTTTGACATGACGCAGCCGAGACACAAACTCACAGAAAGTGATCGGATCTCTTCCCATGACATAGTCTCTGACATAATTCTTGTAGCTGGGGGGAAGCGAGCGCAGCACCCCATCTATCGCCAAATCGTCAGTCATCTCGTGGTTCTAAACATCCACCAGAGTATAATATATCCAATGCATCTTCCTCAGGTGTTGATCCAAGCAAGTGTTTGTCTCCATCTTAGTTGAAAGAAATTCATCTAGACATTCAAACCTTGCAATTCTAACTTGTGCTATGAACCTACTTTTCAGCTCATCAACAATCTCCATTGCGCTCAAGTTGCCGAACTGTCTACCAAGGTTAGAATCCATGAAGGTGCACATCAACCACTCGACTTTCAAGTAGGTGGTCTTTTGTTCGAACCACTCCATGTACTCCTCATAGTTTGCAGTAACATCTGGGCATTCTTCTAAAGGTTCATCTAACATGTAGAGCTCATCATTGGTGTGAAGGACTTCTCTCAGATGCATGTACCACTCAGCAAAGTTTGACCCATCGAGACGCAGCTCCTCAGCAAGGAACATACTACTGTAGTCGGCCATGATCTACAAGGATTTTGCAAAGACATTTTCTTAGGACACTTGTTTATGATAATTTTCGTTCATATTAATCAAAATTACTACATGAACTCCCACTAAACTTAACATCTCTCTGGTTGTTTAGTGACACACGATCCAAATCCACTACACCACAACCGATCATCACGTGAGATGATGTAGCTTCAATGGTGAACAACTCAGTGTTGATCATATCATTTATATGACTCGTGTTTAACCTTTCGGTTCCGTGTTCCCGAGGCCATGTCTGTACATGCTAGGCTCGTCAAGATTTACCGTAGTATTTCCGCATGTGTAAAATTGGCTTACACCCGTTGTATGTGGACGTAGAATCTATCACACCCGATCATCACGTGGTGCTTCAAAACGACGAACTTTTGCAACGGCGCATACTAGGGGAGAACACTTTATTATCTTGATATTAACGTGAGCGATCACATCTAAGCAAGCAATAAGGTGCATAAAAGGATTAACATCACATGTAATTTAAAAAAATTGTGATATGATATGGCCTTTTCTTCTTGTGCCTTTGATCTCCATCTCCAAAGCACCGGCATGATCTCCATCATCTCCAGCATTGTGGCGCCACCACCATGGTTGTGTCCACCAACTATTGCAACTACAACTAATGCTACTCTTAGCGATAAAGTAAAGCAATTACATGGTGATTGAATGACACGCAGGTCATATAAAATAATAGACAACCATATGGCTCCTGCCGGTTGCCGTACTGATCGACATGCAAGTCGTGAAAGATTACAAACATGATCATTGAATACATTATCACAAATCACACATTGGCCATACCACATCACAAACCCTGCAAAAACAAGTTAGACGTCCTCTACTTTGTTTATGCAATTTTACGTGGCTTGGGTTAACGAGATAGAACCGTTCTAATATACGCAAAAACCACAACGGTGATATAGAAGTCGCTTATTTTATATCCTTTTGAAAGGCCTTCCGTTGAAAATTTCATCTCACTATAGCAAGAGAAACAGACACCCGCCAGCCACTTATGTAATACAAGTTGCATGTCAATCGTGGAACCGGTCTCTCGTACGCGGACGAGTAAGGTTGGTCCGGGCCGCTCCAATCTCACCATACCGTAAATATACAAAGTGCACGTGAGAAGGTAGCAACATAAAATATCAACGCCCACACCTCCTTGTGTTCTAATCGCAGCAACATCTACAAATAGATCTAGGCTCTGTAGGGGTCGTTGCATGGAAAACAAAAATTTTCCTACGTAACAAGCAGAATAAACCCTAAAGATCTAGATCTACTAGATGCAAGTAGCAAGAAGGAGATTTAATCTTTACCCTTGAAGATCGAACACAAACGTTTTGTCAGTGCAGGGGTTGGCTAGTCGTTCCCCGCGACTAGATATGCAACTAGACGTATCTAGTCGCGAGGATATGTATTATCCTTGAGATCCAATCTGTCGAAGTGCCGCAACGAGCAGCACCTCCGGGGTATCTACACGTTCAGCTCGATGAAGACGTCCACTCCTTGATCCCGCAAGCGAGGTAGACGTGGCTAGATGAATCTCAGCAGCACGATGGTGTGTTGGTGATGATGGTGGAGATCTCCCGCGGGCAGGGCTTTTCCAAACCGTGAAAGAGGGAGAGAAGGAGGAGGTGGTGCGGCACCCCTAAGGAAAGGGGTGGCGCGGCGACTTGGTGGAGGTGGTGGCCGGCGACTTAGGGCAAGGCGGCGGCTAGGGCTTGGGGTGGTGCGGCTTGGGGCTACTCCTTCAAGTGTGTGCCGCACCCCACCCCTTTAAATAGGTGGAGGCAAGCCTAGGGCCGGCCGGCCCTAGGGCTTGCTTGCCCACCAAGCAAGCCGAGTCCCAATGGGACTCGGACTCCTCCCTTTGGCCGGCTAGGCCCATGTGGGCCTATGGGTGGTGCGGCTGGCCCATGTGGCTGCTGCACCCCCTTGGTCCATGTGGGCCCCATACATTAGGTGGGCCCCACTTCTAGACCCTTCTAGAACCTTCCAGAAAATTCCGGTACCCTGCCGAAATATTCCGGAACTTTTCCGACACCTCCGGAAACCACTTTCCTTATATGAATCTTATTCTCCGGACTCCTCCGGAACTCCTCGTGACGTCTATGATCTCATCCGAGACTCCGAATCATCATTCGTTTATTCCATCATTTAATTCATCGCAAACCCTAACTTCGTCGGAGCGTTAAGTGTGTGACCCTACGTGTTCGAGAATGTGCAGACATGATCATATCAATAATTAATAGTGGGACCAGGATGACCATATTAATTCCTACACAATCAACGAAACTCTTTATCGATTGAACCACGATGCCGGAGATTCAATTTAATCTCGTATACGATTCCCTTTGTCTCACGATATTTTACGTGCCCGAGATTTAATCGTCGACATCCCCATGTCTAGTTTAATCTCGTTGCCGGCAAGTTTTCTTTACTCGTCCATAATATAGGATCTCCGTGATTACCACCTAATCACATGTCTGCAGACTTTATGATGCTATATTATCGAGAAGGCCTGGAGATATCTTCTCCGTCACATGGAGGGACAAATCCCACTCTTGATATATGTCACCCAACAATTTACCATCGGAGATACTTGAAAACCATCTTTATAATCACCCAGTTACGAAGCGACGTTTGATGTCCACAAAGCATTCCTCCAGTAAACGGGAGTGATATAATCTCATGGTCTAAGGAAACTATACTTGGCAAATACTAAAAGCGTTGACAATGAAACTGTGTGACACGATCAATTGCAACTCTTTATTATTTGGGTCTTGTCCATCATATCATTCTCCCAATGATACGACTCCGTTATCAAGTGACTATAACAAGTCCTATGGTTAGAAAACCTTAACCAACTCTTGACTAACAAACTAGTCTAGTAGAGGCTTACTAGGGACACCTGGTAGTTTATATTCCACACATGTATTATGTTTCCGACTAATACAATTTTAGCATGGATAATAAACTATTATCATAAACATGAATATGCTAATAAACCATTTTATTATTGCCTCTAGGGCATATTCCCAACACAACCGATCGCCCCCCTCAAGGAAATATAACAGGTGCCAGTACAGGATGTGTATAGGTATGCGCTAATGGCCATGCATAATTAGGTAATTACCAATGTTTAAGCCCAAAATTGTATAGCTCTATGCACACACTGAAGCCGATCACAACAAAAACAATCCATATACATGGATCGTGGACCCTGATCGTCCCTCATGCCCATCATCTGGTCTCATAATCGACCAGATGGATCGATCTCGCTCCATCAACTAAAAAAAAACTAATCTCGCTCCTAGCATTGGTTGATGCCCGCCGGCGGCGGCAAACCATGGATTTTACTGGAGACTGGTTCATGCAGCTGAGTAGAAGCGAGCTTCCGCTGCTCATTTGCCGTATGTCCGCACCACTGAATTATTAGACAAGCCGTCAAGGTATGTACATGATGTACTATATATAAGTATTTGTAATCAGATATAGTTCCCTATTGGCATGGATTTAACTATTTGTTACTTGAAAAACAAAGAGAAAGCATATGGTTTTTCACGCAAATTGTTTTCATAGTGAATCTGGTGGCATAATGTTGAAAATTTTGATCAAATTGTTGGCGAATGGTGATAGAAGGCTATTTCTGAACTTGCAAATAAATAGGCGAAAAATATCGGTTTCTTAATATTTTAATTTCTTGAGGTGTGATCATCATCGCTCGCCCCCCTATACCTAAATCCTGGCTCCGCCCCTGTGTAGCGACTCGACCCAATAATATAGATCTCGTCTACGAGTATGGTGCTAGTCCCGGATCGACTCGCTAGCACACTCATTACAAATGAATAACAGTAACAAAAGTGTATTTATTAATAATCGAATATGATCCAGAATACAAAATTTCTTAAAACTTGCATAGCATGAAAGCTAGCACAAAATAACTTTAAATAGTTCAATAAATAACACAACGGAAAGCTAACCGATAATGAGCCTCCATTCAACTTGTGCTACAGGCGGTGCATGCTGAGTGAAGTATCAAGGACTTACGCAACAAACCTGCAACATGTGGAATTGCAGCCGCAACGAATACGGTCAGTACAATGGTATTTGTACTGGCAAGTGGGCATAAGGACTCATAAAACTCAACCTAGCAACTACATGCTTTCTGGGCTAGGTGGACTCGATGGCTATTTTTGCATAAAGCAGCAGTTTTATCCTATCAATTTGATAAACATTTTTCAACAAAGAATAAACAATCATTGGACAACGATAGAAATCAGTGCTCCTACCCTTGGTTCACCCATCAAATTTTAATTACTGAAATTGGAAGGAGTGAGAACTTTTGTAGGATCTAGTCTAGTTGGCTCAAAATGTCCGTAACTGGGGACATGGCTAAGTACTTAGATTTTAATAACATTCGAAGGTGTTGTACACTTTACCCACATGGTCTAGCAAGCCCCTTTTACCAAAATACGCATTTTGTATAGAGGTTGGGAGAAAGCTAAACCGAGACCGTTGGGTAATAGACCCTCTAGCCATCCTCCGCGCCATACCAAACCTACTAAGCTACATCTCTGGCTACGGGGACCCGAGTGCCTACTACTTCATTAGTCAAGACGAAGCCTGTATCTATATCGACATGTGGTTGTACTCGTAAGCTGCTAAACAAAGACACCACATTAATTCTTAGGAACCTGTGTGGCCGTTCACAAGTGCAACCTACTCAGATACTACGGACCTGAGCAGTCACTCAACTATAAACCACCAAATCGATCCTAATACCACCCAGACATCAAGTTAATTTAGAGTTGTTTTTATTAGATTTGCATAAAAACATCTATGATCTACAACATCTTCCATAACTTGTGATCCCACAATCCTCGTCTAAGCAACTAAGCAATTAACAACGATGGTTTGAAGGAAAATCTATCTACAAGGACAACATACGGCTTTCCACTTGGGTGTTAGTGGATCGCCTATAGCAAAGCTTACAACCAACTCCTACACATGCATTACTACGAAAAATAGTACTAAATGCATAGGAAAAATAGTAGGTAATATGATTGCATCACTTTCCTTTGATATTGGTGTTCTTCTTAAACTCGTCACAGCGACAAACACACTCCTCGCAATCTATACGATTAAACGATACAAAATAAACACCAATACAAGACAAGAAATATGCAACACATGCATGCTTGTCATATTAATAATCACACAAAGAACTTTATTTATTTTTCTATTTTTCTAGACTTAATACGATGCATGCAAAATATTTTTAATGCAACAAAGGATTTAGTTTGCAACAAATTAAAACACTTTTAAAAGAGTTAATTAGAGTTTCGCTATCTTCCATCAAACTAAGGTTCATAAATTTTAGATCCCAAATTCTATGGACAGAGAATTCAATTTAAAAACAGCAGCAAAAAGATTTGATTAAAAAGGATTTATAGATTTAAAACTATATTTAAAATACTCAAATATATGGTTTTGAATAACAGAAAATAAGTTCGGTAAAAATACTATTTGTTTATAGATCTGAGCAGATCTTAATTTTCTAGACAAAATGGTATATTATTTGCTATTTTTGGACGTACGGTTGATTTGCTATGAGTGTTGTAAAATTAATCAATTTCTGGAATTTTTAGAAAAGATATTTGACCAAGAGTTGACCTTGATGATGTCAGCGTGACGTAGTGCTGACTCCTCTGCTGACTAGATGGTGACGCGGCACTGACGTGGTGCTGACGTGGTGATGATGAGGCGCTGACGGGACAGCCACGTGGCGCGATCTGACTGGTCCATACCGGTTCACTTAAGTGAACCGATCTGGATCGCCAAATCGCGATCTGACGGTCGTGGACGAGGGCGGCCGGGGACGGGGTTGGAGCTCACCTCGACAACGGACGGCGAAGGCGGGCGGCTCGGGCGGGGACGGCGGCGTCGCTACGGTGGTCCTCGGGCTCGGCGGCGATGTCCAACGGGCGGCGGAGGTGACGGCGATGTCGAAGACGTCCTCGGCAGCGACTCATGTGGTTCCGAACGGCAGCGGCGATGACGATCTTGGGAGCGGGCTTCGGCGGCGCTCCGATGAAGATCCCGTGGGCTACGGTCCACCGTTTACAAAAAGAAGAGGTCAGGAGGGTGCGGTGGAGAGAGAGGGAGAGGAGAGACAAGGTTAGGAGATCTCGGGTGATCCGAGGTGACGGCGGCGCTCACCTTCTCGAGTTCGGCAATGGCGGCCGGCGGCGGAAGATTTCTGAGCTCAAGATCGAGCTCGGTTTGGTGGTTAGGTTAGGGCTTTTGGTGGAGATCGAGGGCACGGGGACGTGGGTATTTATAGGTGGTCGAAGACGTGGCCGAGGGGCAAAGAAAACCGACCTAAATCGGTTGTGATTCGGACGAACTCGCGATGTCGTTTTGTCAACAAGTCGTGGTCGTGGACTCCGGGTCGGGCTGGAACAGATGACAGGTGGGGTCCACCCGTCAGCGGAGGAAAGAAAAAGAAAAGGGAAAAGGAAAAGAGGTTGGCGGGCCTGTGCGGGACAGGGAACGGGCCGGCCTCGGCCCGCTGCCGTGCGCGCGCGCTGCTGGCGGGTTAGCTGGGCTGCGGCCCAACCAGCTCTCCAGTTCGGGTTTTTTTTATCTTTTCTCTTTTTATTTTTCTGAAAATTTGTTTCTTTTATAACTTTTGAATTTGAACTCAGAATTGAGTCAAACCCATTTTGAAGAATCTGTAAAATTGTCCTCTGTCCTATTTGACCAACATGAGTTAATTTTAGTCAAAACGTTAAGCAAATATAATTAGCTTTATGAGTCTTGGTTTAAAACAAAAATAGGGATTTGAATTTATCCTTTTGGAGGTTTGATGCGGTTAAAACAAACGCAAGACTTTAAAAGAATGCCATGATGAAATGCACATGATCTAAATGCAAAACATCCTAATATAATATTGGGATGTTACACCCTGGGAGCTTTGGCTCCGCGCGACGCCATGGCTACGAGGAGACGTGGGCGGGAACGAGATAGGCGGCGGGGCGAGGCGGGGGGAAATGAAATTGGGGGAGAGTGGAGTAGGGGCTATGGAGGATTTCCCGTGTCAATGGGTCCGTCCGTCAGTTTCGTGCACTCAGTTTTTTTCGCTGCGTCCAAGCGGCTCCCTCCGCAAGGGCGTGGGGTGGGTGTGCCGGACGAGCTATTGGGTCTCGTCGGACGAAACCGGGCTATTGGCGCCGCGACTGGGCGCCATTTTTCGCCTGGCACTCCCAATAGCGCTATTGGCATCCCTATTGGCGCCCTGACTAGAGATGCTCTAAGGTTGTGTTTAGCTTTTCGGCGGGATAACAATTACCCTTGTCTCGCAGTTAAAAAAAATTACCCTTGTCTCGCCCGCTTCTACGTACTTCTATGGATAATCTGAAGTGTCGATTTTTTATTCAAGTGATAAAATTACATTTTGAAAAATTCCGCAGATTGGGGTCTGCCACCGACTTATGCTTAATTGAAAAGAAATAGCTGAGTTCAAGTGCTAAAATTACATTTTGAAAGACGTTCCCTAAAAAATGTTTGCAATTACATTTTGTAAGACCCTACTAATGAGAGGTATATAATAATCATAGAAGGTGTTCAAATTTGGTTCGGCGACTTCAAGTGCTAATGAGTTTCTTGTATAGTTGTATACTGTATTTTGTGTTGTCGCTACTAAAGACTCGGATTTTTTCCCTATTTGAATAGTTGGTCTGGTCTTTGATGGTAAGAATTTTGATGTTGCTCTTTAGTGTGGCTCGAGGCAACATGGCGTAGAGCTGACCATGAAAATACCGGTTCGATAGGTACATGTCGACCATCATAATGATCGACCCTTCCATCTTGTTTACTACTCCCTTCGTTTTATTTTAGATGACTTTCAAATGAATGTATCTAGACGTAAAGTACATCTAAATATATCTATTTAAAAGTCATCTAATATGAAACGGAGGGAGTAGAAAATACCCCGCCGCGCGTTGCGGTGGAAATCTCTTTTAAATAAAAGCATATAAGATCCATAAAATATAAAATTGTTTATAGAAATATGGAAGACTCAATTGGTCAAAATTGTGAAAAGCTAAATTTAATTGACGTGATTTTTCTATTGTATTTGATGATTAAAAATTGGTGACGTGGACAGTTGAATTGATGAAAAGTAGATGTCGTGGATATGTTGTATGTAAAAAAAAATATCTTTAATGAATCTTAATGGATGACATGAACATATGGTTGTTAAGAGAATGAGTGATGTGGATAGCTTGCATGTTGAGATAGAAAATAATTAATGCATGTTAGTGGAGTTTTGCTTTATAAGAAGAATAGATTTCTCGTAGCAAATCTAGTGATCATGGACAATTTTCTCTTTAATCTGAACGGAAACATGTCATCGCACCAGCACCAGATGGACATATAGAGCTATCCGAGAAAGAGAACCCTTCGTCCAGTTAATAACTAAAGTTGGTCTTGTATGTAGGACAGTAGGAGAAACACCTCCAACCTTTAGTAGCTAAAGCTGGTCTTGTATATATGTGGGAGAAACACCTCCAACCTTTAGTAGCTAAGAGCAACTCCAGCCGTTGCCCCCCCCCCCCCCCCAGGCCGAATTGCCGGCATTTTTTTGGGCATGCTGGGGGGGCGCCGGCGGAAAAAAACGGCCTGGGGGCGGGCTGATTCCCAGCCGCGGCCCCCAGGCCGATCGATAGAAGTATTTACAGAAAAATGTGTTCGACGAACTTACGCGAAATTTGTTCAAACATAGACGATATTTGTTCAAACTTAACGATATTTGTTCGAACAAGATTACAAAAAACAAAAAAAATTAAAAAAACGGCGGCGCGGCGTCTACATGCCGAAGTGGCGGTAGAACCGCGTGTAGTCCCCGCCGTCGGAGTCGTCGGAGTCGCCACCGGTCGGAGGAGGAGCAGGAGCACTGCACCCAGCGCCGTCGCCGCCGGTGCCGGGCTCGTCCTTCGGCGTCAGCAGGCGGGAGGAGCTCCCGCCGGTGCCG
Organism: Puccinellia tenuiflora; assembly: GCA_012064385.1. Classification (NCBI taxonomy): domain Eukaryota; kingdom Viridiplantae; phylum Streptophyta; class Magnoliopsida; order Poales; family Poaceae; genus Puccinellia; species Puccinellia tenuiflora. The sequence continues at coordinate 264,948 of QRDG01001732.1, read as the reverse complement.
GTGCCGTCCTCGTCGCTGCCGTCCAGCACGACGTAAGCCGGCCCGGCGTCAGCAGGCGGGAGGAGCGCCCGACGACGGCGGCGGTGCTCGTAGCGCGCGAGGAGCTCCTTCTCCTCGGCCTCAATGCGCCGTTGGCGCTTCTCCTCCTCCCGCTCGTGCTCGCGGGCCGACCATTGCAGCGCGAAGTCCACCGGCGCCGGAGGGACGTCGTTGAGGCTGGCCGCCATGGCGGCCCGCACGGCCGCCTCCTCGTCATAGGCCTCCTCCTTCACGACGGCCTTCTTCTTGAAGGCCTTCTTGAAGGCGCGGCCGCCGGTGCCGGGCTCCTGGTTCGGCGTCAGCGAGCTCCCGCCGGTGCCGGCGCCGGCGCCGGGCTCCCTGATGACGATGCCGCGGGAGCCGCTCCTTCGTGGCGGCTCGTCCGCCGGCTCCTCCTTGACGCGGGCGAACGGCGTCGAGCGGGCGGCGTCCGAAGAAGAGCGGGCGGCGTCGGAGGAGGAGGACGACGAGAAGGACATCCTCCGCGGCGACCATCCTTGGCGCGCCGCCAACGGGCCCTGAAGGCGCGGCTCGTTGCCGTTGAAAGGGGATCGTATGAGCACCTAGAGGGGGGGGGGGGTGAATAGGTGCTACCCAATTTTTAATTCTTTTTCAATTTAGGCTTGACACAAAAGATAAATTCTCTAGAAATGCAACTACGGTGAATTTATCTATATGACAAGCAAACTAAACAACTAGGCAATTAATGAAACAAGTAAAGGAAAGAGATAACCGAGAGAGGAAGCACGCGGAGACAAGGGTGTATTCCCGAGTTCCTCCTTGTTAAGGGAGTACGTCTCGTTGGAGGGGTGTGAGTTCGCCACAAAGGCCTACTCAACGCCACGAAGGCCTCACCCTATTCTCCGATGAACCTCGCCACAAAGGCCTAGTTCACCTTCCACTATCGGAGTCCTTCAAGGCGGAATCCGGAGCCCTTACAATGTTTTGAGGCACACACCCACAACTTAATTGGGGGCTCTCAAGTCAATACAACAACTGAAACAAGAACAATCAAAGTGAGTACAACCAAACACCTAGGTTTTCCCAATGGAAACCCTAGGCACAAATCCCTCAAGCAAATGAGGGGGAAATGGAAAACCGGTTGGTGTAGATCTAGATCTTGGCCTTCTCCTTCAATCCTCCGAAGATCAACAAGTTTGAGTGGGTAGATTGGGAGATCTAGGGGATTTAAGATTTGCAATCCACGAGGAGAGAGAAACTGGGTCGGGCAGCCTTCAATGGGGAAGAAGGGGGCTATTTATAGGCCCCCCCGAAATCCAACCGTTATGTGCAGAAAAACTGCACGGCGGTACTACCGCTGCACCAGCGGTACTACCGCTACAGGTATGTGGGACGGTACTGCGTGTAAACCGTCTCCAGCGGCAGCGGTACCCTGTGGGAGGTACCGCTGACCCCAGGTGGCGGTACTACCGGCGAGCCACCGGTACTACCGCTGGACACTTAGCCGCGACGGCTAAGCCTTCCCAGCGGTAGTACGATGCACCTACCGCTGGGGTACCGACGGGCATACCCGTAGCCAAAATGAGGCTAGCGGTATGACCCGCGGTACCACCAGTGGTAGTACCGCTGCTGGGAAACAGCGGTACTACCGGTAAGGCACCGGTACTACCGCTGGACACTTAGCCGCGAGGAGCTAAGATGGATCCCAGCGGTAGTACGTGGTAGCTACCGCTGCGGTACCGAACCGCATACCCGTAGCCAAAACATGCCCAGCGGTACCTCTGGCGGTAGCACCAGCGGTACTACCGCTGGAGGTTGTACTGCTGGGCAGCTGCGGCACCGCTCCAGGTTGGAGCGGTACTACCGCTGCACCAGCGGTACTACCGCTGAAGGCAGTTTTGGCAGCTAGGTCAGATTCCTTCCCCTTAACACTTCGCATCGACTCCCTTTTTCCGAACCTGATGAAAGCTATAGATTCTGCAAATATACACACAAACATTAGTCCGATGTTGTGTGTTGTCATTAGACTCCAAAACGGATGATCGAGCAACAATGCTCTTTCAGCCGTCCTCGATGTAATCGAGGACGTATGCCAACGAGCGGCCGGGCATGCCCCACCATTTCTTCCGGCCCTCACTGTTGTTGCGCTTGGGCGCGTAGGCCGCCGGGCCGGGGTAGTCGTTGAGCTGGCACTGGCGGCGGTCAGAGAAGAACGTGTTCCAGGTCACGTTGTTCTCCGGATCCCAGACGGGATCCGCCTGCTCCTCCTCCGTCAGCTGCTCGCGGGCGGCGTAGATCTCCGCCAGCCGCTCATCGCCGGTGGGGGTGGGGGGGATCGGGAACCCCATCTGGCTGAGCCGCCAGGCTCCGGGGAGCCTCATGCCGGTCGGGCATGGGTAGCCCGCCTCGTGTAGCAGGCGCGCCTCCCGGTCCTGGAGCCAGTTCCGGCCGAACCCGTTGGCCGCCGCGCTGCTTGCTGGATCCATTCCGGTGTGTGTGCGAGGGTTTGGTTCGTGCTCGGCGGGGGTGTGCTCGCTGTGAGAGGAGGGGCAGTAAATAAATACCGGCGGGGAGAGGGCGGGGCAGTAACTGTGGCGCGCCTAACTCCGCCGCGTGGCCGATTTGACACGACGGCGGTTCGCCTGACCGGCGGGCAGAGCAGTAATGCGACGCGGAAGGCGAGGCGATGAGGACGACGAAGCGGTAGCCGCTGATAGGGCGGGCCCGCCGGAGCTTCGCACGGTTTCCCTCGGTTCCGCGCCGTTTTCGCGCCATTTTCCCTTTCGCCGGCGTCCCCAGGCCAAACCCGGCGCGCTGGGTTCGGCCTGGGACGCCGGATAAAAATTGGGCCAAATCCGGCGAAAAAAGAGGCCTGGGGGGGGGGGGGAGGGGGAGCTGGGGGGGGGGGGGGGCGACTACGGGAAAAATGGGCCGCCGACGTAAAAAAGGGGTCCTGTGGGGGCTCTCGGGGGGACGGCTGGAGTTGCTCTAAATCTGGTCTTGCATGTAGTAGGTCTAAACTCGTGATTACAAGTAGCTATGAACCATTCTATAGACCGGAAATAAACATGGTGACTAGTGACACACGCGTAGGGAGATACACGTGTTTGTTAAAAAAGAAAAAGGATGCATGTGTACGTCTATGGTATGTACCAACTTAATTACCTTTAGGGCCCGTTTGGCACCCGTCATTTCATTCATTTGGACCAAATGAAATGAAATGAAATGAATTCCAGACAAATGACAGGGTTAGGGACAAGAATTGACTTAACATAGCAAAGTAATTTCAAATGAAATGACATTCCAATTCCATGACATCCAAATATGTTGAGCATAGAATCTGAAAATGAATTCCATACAAATGATGGGATCCAAACGACCCCTTAGAAAACTCACATGTGATGGGATGGTTAGGAGGATAATTGTATCTTCGGCTCAACATAATTCAAACCCCAGATTTGATACCGGTATTTCTTACTAAGGCAGAATATTTCTTCAGTAAGAGGCGGCATTCATATCGATAGTGAGGTTGTGATGGCTTCGTCAATTACAAGACTCAATCCACTAACTCAATTTTTCAAACATATTTATAGGGGTAAATGCAAAAAAAAAAAAAGTGCATGTCTACGTTCGTATGCACGTGTATGTGTGTTTTGTAAAAAAATAAAAAATACCTACCAATACGTGTTAAATCGGCCAGTCTAGATTTTTTTCTCATTTTGTACGACTTGATGGCTAGCTAACTTCTAGTCTCTAACACGCTCTGCTTCGAGGCAGCAGCAAACTCATGTATGTGCGCATGTCGTGCATAAAAAGGAAACAATGTGTGTGCATTTTGTCCCTTTTGTGGGGAACATGTGTTCCGTAAAAATTGGTTGTAGACCATGATTCTAAAATGTTTTAATAACGATGTAGAAGTTTTCGGTGATATTCCTCCTTCCATAGTATCGGAACAGGTTCTAGATTTTCGCGGACGACGTCGATTTTGTATCGAAAATCGCGGAATAGATCTCTCTATACATTTTAGGCCGTCGAGAATATGTAGGTGATGTGGCGCTGTGAGGGATAGAGCCAAGACACGTCGTCCAGCCCCCCGTGGTGATGTTCGTGTCCGTCTCGTAAAGTTAAGCGTATTTCCTATTTTTCTCGAAACTTTGGGTTCCCGTACCGTATTTTTTGGATACAAAAACAAGTGGAAAAGGCAGCAACCGATACTTGACACTGGAGCAATTGGTTAATCCAATAAAATGATGCAAATTGATATAAAATCATACAAATATATAACATTGATATATAGCATATTGGATTAATCAAACATTATAAATATGTTTAGCTCTCATACTAGTCTAGTAAAGCGTATGAATAACAATTAACAATCAGAGGAGGCACGTCCCAACAATACATGGTTCACACAGCAGCGAAAAACAAATGTATCTAGGTAGGTACAAATAAGATGCAAATGTGACTAAGAGGCATGAACATAAAGGGATTTCATTCACGTAATCTGCGGGCTGCCACCTGGGATCTCTAGCTACTCGTCGTAGTACTCCACGTACGTCTAGTCCTCGAAGCCGCCTAAAGAAATCGTATGTGAATACAAAAAGTATTGAACAAGACTTACATTCTATAGAGCAAAGTAAATACATATGCATTGGATTGAAAGAAGGGGTAAGGTGGACTAAGCATCAACAACAACTAACATCATATAGAGACACTCTACTATTGCTCGTCCGCAATGAACGCGTGATGCAACCCTCGAGCTGGCACACGCTCGTACTCCCACCGTTCCAAAATAGATGACTTTCATTCGCCTACATACGAATATATTTTGATGTCTTTTAGTGTGTAGATACATTCATATGTAGACAAATGAAAGTTAAGTATTTTAGAACGGAGAGAGTTAACTCGTAAGGAACCAACAGCGCTCGCTGCAGTTCGCCGCCGTCACATTTGAAACCTCAAGTCTGAATCTTTGTGTCCCCAAATATCAGTTAACTTTGCTTATCACCTATTTTTCGATAAGTTCCAGTTCCCAACACAAACCGTACGCTATTACGGTGGGTCAGTACCCTTTATCTCAGCGAGCAGCCATCGCCCATCCCCGTCCACACAAGAAACCCAACCCTTTTTTTCTGTATTCCACTCGAATCCTTCACACATATGTCCCTGATTTTGGGCAGTTTGGTCCTAGGTTTTGTAATTTTAATAACTTGGTCAATTCAAATCCTTTCTGGGCAAAAAATGTTTAGTATAAAAAAAAGTGATATAATCAAATATGGCATAGAACCTCAATCAATTTGTTCCTTCCATGTTTAAGATTTAAACTTGTCAATTATCAAATTGACATGTCATCATTAAATGCTTGTATGCATGATTATTGTTTCTCCTCCCCCTGTATGTTTAATTCTTTTGATAGACGATGCCGCGATCGACAGTTACCCTGACACCTCCGAGGAGTTAGCTCAGTGTCAGGCTGCTGAGTTTCCAGGCAAGCATCCCGTACCCCAACGTCTCATACTGATATCGCATATGCCCCTCTTCTTTCTTGCACTAGGTTATGATTCTTGTTGTGTCACGGTTCCTATACTTGCATGGCCTGTTTATGTAGTCTTCCATCGTGCTCCTCAAGTTGTTTTTAGGGGCGCACTGCACAATGACCCGTTTCTTAACGGTGTCTTAGAACAAGTAAAAACAATAGTCAAAATTGCATTTTAGAGTCCAATAGCATATCACAAGGTGAAGGTTGCCTTATTCAATTATTAGAACTCGATCAGTTGTCACTCAGCACATCCCTAAGTCAGTTACAGGTGGGCCCTACCAAAGATTCCTTCTTCCCCCTTCATCCCAGCACTCTCTGTCTCGCCGCCGTTTCGTCGAACACCTTGCGCATGCCGTGTATATAAAAACGTCCAACCGTTTACTCTGCTTGCCTCCCATGCAATCCACCACGTGCTTCCCCGCTTTTCGCACACCGAAAATCACCTCAAAACCCTAGACCAGAGGCATAACCAAAATAAACACTATTTGTACTAAATTTTTATACATATCTATATATTAGTTTTTAATATTTTACAATATTACAAATATAATTTATCTGTTGACATAGTTTACCCACATAGCTAACAATGTTAAAAAATACTAGTCGATGTGTTTTTGGGTTGTACTAAAATATGATTGAAAGATGTTGTAACAAAACTATGTTGTATTACTATTTTTATATAATGTATAATATATTTAATTTATAAGCATTTATGTTAAATATCTATAACGAGTACTGAAATGGCATTTCGCTCCTAAGTATGTTTTAGGTGTTTGTTAACCACATAATTGATATCTTACCGTGTGCTAACTACTTTAGGTTCAATTGATTAACCGCAGAGGACGGTGATCAACCCCTCAAAAAAGAGAAGAGACCGAAGACAGTGTTCGTAGAGTTATATTTTATATTAAATCATAGGGGAACCGTACTATCAATAGGGGTTGCTCAATGGAATATTTGGGAAATCATTCACTTACAAAAACTCATATTTGCACCCACAACCTTCATGTCATCTTTGAGGTGGAGAGGATACTCCTTAATCTAGTAGCTGTTGGAAAGCAGCCCGGAGACTCCGGAGTGCCCAGGCCGGAGACTCCGGTGTGAAAACACCAGAGACTCTAGTGTGAAAACAACGGATACTCTGGGACCAGGACAACCGGAGACTCTGGCCTGAATTTATTTGGTACGGGCTTGGAGATGCGCATGTGGTGTGCGTCTCGGGTGCCCAGTACGGAATATGACCGAAGACAGTCTGGAGACCTGCGGAGTTCTCCATATAGGCCGAAGTTTCCGGGCCCCTCGTGGGCCGTAGACTCCGGGGTATCCAGACCAGAGTCTCCGGGGTAAGTTTCCTGCAACTGCTAGATTTGGTGTATTCTCTCCACCTCAAAGATCACAGGAAGGATGTGGGTGCAAATATGAGTTTGTGCGAGTGAATGATTTTCCAAACCTTTCATTGAGCAACCCTTCTTGCTAGTATGGTTGCCCTATGACTCAATATAAAATATAAACTCTACGGACACCGCCTTCGGTCTTTTCTCCTTTTTGAGGGGTCGATCACCATCTTGTGCGTTTAATCAATTGAACCTAAAGCACTTAGCACACGGTAAGATATCACTTATGTTGTTAACAAACACCCCAAAACATACTTAGGAGGGGAATGCCCTTTCAAGTACGATCTAACAAATATCTCAATAGTGTTTTCTAGTTCATGCTTAAGTAAGCATATTTTTATAAAATTCTAGCGTGTAAACTAATCCAATGACACTACGTTTTTGTGATCAAAATTGTTAAGCAAGTCAAAATTTGAAAAGTGTATTTGCTATGTACTTGGTATTGAAACAATATTGGTTATTGTAATCACCTGTGAAAATAAAAATGGTGTGAATTTTTGCATGTGTAAATTTCTTCAAAATTGTGCCAGTTTATGAAATAAAAATGTGTTACACAAAAATAAACATGGAAACCTGGAGGACTTTCCCAATAAATAATTCATATCATGCTCATTAACTTGTTGGTATCGGTCACAGTGGTTTCTTCTATGTCACAAGAGGCCTTTATTATGTTAAAATACTCCCTCCGTTTCAAAATATAAGGCATGTATGATCTCACACCATCTTTGACCACTAATATATATGAAAGTGAATGGATTGAGACTTTACAAGTGTCATCCTTTTATTTTGTCATGATGAATACCATGCTTTAAAAGGTCTTACAAGAGAATATTAAGAGGTAACTTTTGGGTAATTTGCGAGTCTCTCCCATAGTGGGTATGGATGAGCAATTTGCGGGTCTTGACCGAGCAAGTAAGATCAATAAAGGTGATCCAACTATCGACGTGTGTGATTATCATCATTTAGCTCAAGTAGTCAAGTGGATTATGCGCAAGTGAAGGTATGATCTTGATAGGTTTTCTATTTTACCGGTCTCATGATGTTAGTTTAGAGATCAGGTATCTAACCGTACCATCAGGAGGGGATCTCGAGCGACTAACTTTATCATATTGTTCATAGAGAGCTCAAATATTTGCATCCTTGACATCATATTTCTTGGTTATTATTTGACTCTTATCATGGTGAGGTCTTGGTGCTTGTTGTGATCTTCATGTAAAGCTCAAGTCCTTCAAAAACGAAATTTCTATGCATATTCTATTGCATTTTTTATGGTGGAAATATTATCGGCTCATCTTTGAGGAAGGTTACACACTTCTCCATGTGTGACATTTTCTCTGTTGCTAGTTCTTAACTCTGGATCGTTCTTGTTGTTATCTTTCCAACAAAATTGGTTTCATCTTAATCAGACTTCGATTGCAAAAGTTATGTCGTTTTCAGTTTTGGTGTTCTGCTAGGTTGGACAGTTTGGGCACACCCCCGTGGGTGCTGGTTTGTCCAGTTCGGGTTTGGCTATTGTTTAGCGTGCCTTCAAACCTTTGTGGTCTTCCTTGTCGGACTGTCTGGGTCTCTTGCACCTATGCATAACAGACGAATTTCATGGGTATCTATTTAAAGGGTCTTCTTTCCTAAAGGTTTCCTAACTCTTGAGCTCATTTTCCCCCTCCATGTTAACCTTTTGGAGGTCGATTTATCTCCATTCCTCCATGATTTTTCAATTTTTGAAGAGAAAAGTTATAGAAGATTTAGATCTACAATTTCACAATCAATCTTTCCTCTTAGTTAGGGGAAGATTTGGATCTAAATTTTGGGATTCATCTGTTTATTTTTTTCATGTTCTCTCTCTCTCTTGTTTCTCCACACTATTAGTTGGATTGGTGGGATCTAAGAGTGAAATACTTGACCACCTTGTGTATGAAGGGCCACGTAGAGATAAAAAAACTTTTTCTACGCGGTACTCCCAAGATCTAGCCGAGGTAGAAGGCCACGAGGATTACCACTAGACGCGCAGGAGCGGATTATCGATGAAGCGCGTCGAAGCAGTGCAGTCCCACGATCCGATCCAATCCCGCGATCGTCGAAGTGCTGAATGTACAACACCTCTGCCGGTATCCACACGTACGAGGAGGAGCACCGACGGCGGACTGCTAGGTCCGGTGCGGCGGCTGGACTGAAATGGGGTTAGGGTTTCCAACACATGGAAGTGTCTAACCGTGCCCTTTGGGCACCCTACGCCCCTTCTTATAGAGAGAGAGTGAGAATGGGCCTCACAACACTTGTGGCCCATTCACTAAAGCTCCATTCTGGTCCCAGCGAGTCCAACTCGCTGACTCAATCCATGTTTGATTCAGGTCCAACTAAATCGACTTGCTCCTGCTCTTAAGTGTGTGACCCTGCAGGCTCATGGCCACTTGGACACGGCTAGAGTCCAACTCACAATCGATCAATCGGTAGCAGCTCCTAGCAGAATGTGCCGACTCCCAAGTACCACAGAGTCATGATGACATACCTTTCAATGTGACATACATCCAAGTCCCTTTTGGCTTATGATAAACCTTGTCGAGCTATAGGCGAATCATCATCATCCCTAAATAGCTCAACTCTCTTCTCGATCCGTGATATATGATTCATCTGACTCACTCTTAGTCTATCGCCTTGATTAACACTTAACCAAGTCGCGCATGGCCATGCTTTCCGAATCATATCATTCGAGAGGGCCCAGAGAATATCTCTCAAGTAGGAGGGGCAAAAATCCCATCTTGGTTATCCACATCACGAAGCTTGATTCTCAGCCAACCCGAACTCTGCCTTTATGACTGCCTTGTGACAGAACAACGTTTGACAGAACCTAAGTTGGTTGATCCTCAACTCGGATTGTGCAAAAACCTCAGGTCTAAGGATTACATTGATTGAGACATACAAATGACGACTTACTCATTGTATCTCAATATGGGTCAGTCCAACTCGCTAAACTCTTTAGCCGAGTCCTTATAAGTTGGAATGGCATCACCATGCCCATGACAAGTGGAACCGAGTCATCAACCAACTTTCACATTGGTCTAAGTTGTGTGTCCAGCATAACCTCAACGACGAAGGACAATCTAGTGTGAACAACACGAATATATAGTTCCACAACTGAATCACATATTCAATGATACATATCAATTGTTCATGCAAGGACAACTTAATAACTTTATGAATACATTGGGAAATACATCATACATGATTGCTTCTAGGGCATATTCCCAACAGTCTCACACTTGCACTAGAGACAATCATCCCAACATCATATATCTAGGCATCTAATACACATGGCTCTTGTGTTCGCCTCATGCCTTGGCTGTGGTAGCGGCTTTGTCAACGGATCCGCAATGTTTGCATCCATGTGTACCTTGCATAACTTGATATCACCTTGGTCGACAAAACTGGCGAATGAGGTGGTAATGCATGAGTACATGTTTGTTCTTCTGGTGTTGTCTAGGTTCCTTGGCTTGTGCAATAGCACCATTGTTGTCACAATATACGTCCAATGGATTGGACGCACCCTGAACCACACCAAGATCTATCAGGAAGTTCCTGATCCAAACAGCTTCCTTTGCAGCCTCCGAGGCGGCAATATACTCGGCCTCTGTTGTAGATGCAGACATGGTGTCTTGCTTGGAACTCTTCCAGCTCATAGCTCCTCCGTTCATGACGAACATGTATCCAGATTGCGAACGAGAATCATCAAAGTCGGTAAGATAACTCGCATCTGTGTAACCCTTTACACCGAGTTCATCCTCACCTCCATACACTAGAAACATATCCTAGTCCTTCTCAAGTACTTAAGGACAGTTTTAACCGCGGCCCAGTGGGTTTCGCCAGGGTCAGCCTGGTATCTGCTCGTTACACTTTGAGCATAGGAAATATCCGGCCTAGTACAAATCATGGCATACATGATGGATCCGACTGCCGAAGCATACAGAATCGCACTCATCCGACTTCGCTCATTAG
>QRDG01001732.1:135488-246509 GCA_012064385.1 Puccinellia tenuiflora | reverse complement strand
ATGCATCTAAAATGCATACATGAACTTTGCACTATAATAGTCATATTCCAATCATATTTGCATCATATAAGGGGTATATTACTGTTATTTAATTATTTTTGGTAATTAATAATGATTTCCCCTTTTTATGGAATTAATCCTGCGTAGGCAGAAAACCCCTATTTCTTTCTTTATTTGTTTCAGGACCTTAACGACGTCATAATGAGCTATAAATTTACGGGGGTCATTATTTTGGAAGGAGGAAGACATTGGAGCGAAAGAAGCAAGCGAAAGGAGACCGGAGGGCCGAAATAGGGGGCCCCATGCGGCTATAGTACCAGGCCGCGTGGGCCCACCTTATTCAGCCCTCGTGTCCCCGTTTGCGTAGATCCTTCGCCCAGAAGCATCCTTGTGACCTAAAAACGCCTATATAATGGGTTCCCCGACGTTCTTTGAAAGGGGAGCCGCCACAAAAGAGAAACAAGAAACAGAGACCACGAGGCTGCAGATTGGAGGGGAAAACTCTGGCGGAGCCCTGCCGGAGAGGTCTCCTTCTTCTCCATCGACATCTCCACCGTCTCCATGATGAAGAGGGAGTAGTCCACCTCTGGACTATGGGTTTGTGGCAGTAGCATATGTATCTATCTCTCTTGAGCTTCACTAATTAGCACCGTATGAGCTGCTGAACATGATTACGGTCACCGTTGTATTACCATTATGGTGGATCTTTATATGAGTTAATATATGTTGAGATTGCAATGTTATATTTCAGTTATGAAAGTAGATGCATATTATGTACCCCGTTCTTGTATCCTTGTTATGATCAAGCATGTTTATGAGAGCGTGTGTGGGGGAACGTGTGCATTAGTTGGAGTAACGGGGTGGTGAAGTGATAAGATGACAACTTAATATCATGATTCATTGGGTGTTTACCTTACTTTGTTACCTCATTAGGGATAAACCAAAATACCATGTTGTAGGGTAGGAGGAGTGACATGCCTCTACCTAAGACTAGATCCATCATGTGTTTATTTTCACTTCATGTCATTAATCTTAAAGCTATACTCTGATGTTATCTTAATTACTAAGGTGCATGATTTAGTTCACATCTTGGTGGGGTATAAGTGAGACTAATAATCAAAAGGTCTCTATGTTAGGACGTGATGCCCATATAATTAGTAACATGTCATTAACCTTGTTTGCAATCTCATATGTTAAATCTATGTCTACTCATTTGCCACACTATATTAAAGAGAGAGTGCATGTGTGAAACCATGAACCCCGGTCCATTTTTAATCATAATAAACAACTTTCCAACCACGTTTAAGCATCTTTTACATTCAGCCATTTTAAAATCAGAAAATACAAAAACACTTTTATTTCTTGCATTCACATATAAAAACCCCAAAAATACCATCCATCATCATTACTATCATCCTTGCATACTTATTCACCACCATTGAATTTTTATTTACTGTTTTGCATTCATTATCATCTTAATATCATTCTCACACCTTGTGCTTGACAACCACTTGGTGAGGTTGAGGGCACAAAGCAATCTTTTGTTTGCAGGAAATCTAGAGAAGGACAAGAAGATAAAACCCACACTACTGATTCCCGAGAGTTCGATATTAAACCCCCGAGTCACCGTCTTGGGGAAAAACTACCACTTCTACATATGTCGATGGTTTAGATCAACGGTGAAGATACGGGACTACGTACGCGCGGGCATCGTCGATGTGGGTTAGTAGACGAACGACACGGGAGAAAGGATTTATACAGCTTCGGGACCCGGGAAACATCATCCGGTAATATCCCTACGTGCTGTTTGTGGCTAGGTTGTATTCCTTATGCTCTTGGTGGAAGTCGCCGATGAGGCGGCTCCTCTGTTGGACTTGTCTAATCTATCGGGCTCTGTCCCGTCTGTCTTGGTTGTGTTGGGTCTGTCGGGTCTTGTCACTCTNTTTTTGTTTGCAGGAAATCTAGAGAAGGACAAGAAGATAAAACCCACACTACTGATTCCCCGAGAGTTAGATATCAAACCCTCGAGTCACCTTCTTGGGGAAAAACTACCACTTCTACATACTCTGCACTTGGAGGCTCAACCTATCCCATATATTTATTATTTTCCTTTCAGGGTATCAAGAGGCTTGTTGGCATAGTTGAGGGAGAAAAACACTCTCATCAATTCCGTCATCAAGGTAATTTTTCTGGCGCCGTTGCCGAGGAATCATAGCTGGAAGGGTTTGTCCAAGGATATCACAACAAAGTCAACTTCATCACCAACTTGTGCTAACACCTAAGCTTGGGGAGGTTGCACCTACGTGAGCATCATCTTGTCCATCTTTACCTTCAAGCAAATTATCTTGTTTTGTTTTTGTCTTGCATATCATTTTTAGATTTCAGTTTGCATATTTTATTTTCAGTTTTGCATTTTGTTTTGCATTTAGTAATTCGGTTTGCATTGTTTTAGTGTCATTTTATTTTCAGTTTTGCATTAAAAATCAAAAACACATAAAAATCTGCTAAAATGGGTGATAGGACTAAGTTGTGTGACTACACAAATACTCCAAATGATCAATTTATTGCTAAACCTATTACCACACCTGAGATACAAGCTGATAGCTATGAAGTAAGTCCTAGTTTGTTGAACTTGATAACTAGGGAGCAATTTGGTGGTAGTGCTATGGAGGATGCCTCTATGCATCTTCATGATTTTGTTGAAATCCGTGACATGCAAAAATTTAAGAATGTTGAAAGTGATATTCTAAAACTGAAATTATTTCCTTTCTCACTTAGAGGAAAAGCTAAGGAGTGGATGCATTCTTTACCTACTGATAGCATTAAAACTTGGAATGATCTGAAAGAAGCTTATATTAAGAAATATTATCCTCCTGTTAAAATTTTGCAAAATAGAAACAACATTCTATCTTTTAGGCAAAATGAAAATGAACATGTTGCTATGGCTTGGGATAGGATAAAACACATGCTTAGAACTTGCCCATCACATGGAGGTAATGAATGGACCATACTACACTCTTTTTATAATGGTCTGAATTACATGTCTAGAAATATACTTGATTCTGCTGCTGGAGGTGCTTTTATGGGAAAAACTATAGTAGAAGCTAAGAACATATTGGAAAGCATTTTGCAAACTATAGTCAATGGCATACTGATAGAGCACCTAATTCATCTAAGAAAGTAAACTCCATAGAAGAAACTCATGATTTGTCCTCTAAGATGGATGCTATTCTTGCTTTGCTTAATAAGCCTAGTATTGAAAATATTCCTTTGCAAGAACTTGTTGGTGATAATTCTGAAAATATTGATGTCAACTTCATTAGGAACTATGGAAACAATGGCTATGGTAACAACAATTATAATTCTTATAATAAACCTCCATATGTTCCCAACAATCGTCCTTTTGTTCCATATCCTAATGCTAATGATAAATGGAAGCCTGTGCCATCAAGTAATGATAATTTTGAGACTAATAAAATTCTTATGGAACAAGTTGCTAGTCATAATACCATGATACAAGAGTTGAATAAGTCTGTGGCATCTATTAGTTCTGATATTAAAAACTTACAACTCCAAGCTGCAGGACTAGACAAAGCCCTTTCAAAACTTGCTGATAATCAAGCCACTTTATTGAGTATGTCTGCTGGAAAACCACAAGCACCACCTGTGGTTGGATTGAATTCTATTAATATTGCTGAAAATGTTCCTCTTACTTTGGAGGAAACTATGAATGAATTGCTAAAATATCCTGAATATATGTTGCCTTTTATGTCTCATCTCATGGCTTTAAAAGAAGAAGCTAATGAAACTGAATGTGATGAATCTCCTATGTTGATTGAGTTAGAAAGAAAAGTTGAAGAAGTTAAGATGCTAAGTGAAGTTAAAGATCCCTTGATTGATTTAGAGAATAGTAGCTTGCATGAATTAATATCTATCTTACAAAAATTTGCAAGTGATCCTTCTATTGATGTTAACAAATCTGGTTTTGGTTCCTATATTGCTAATCATGTTTTGAAAGAGAAAGTTGCTAGATACAATCAAGAAGCTATGATACCACCTAAGCTTGGGGATGTATGGATCCCCAAGGTGCTAGTAACTATTGGAAAAGAGACACACCATGCTATACTTGATCTAGGATCTACTGTCTTAGTTTTATCTAAAGAACTATATGAATCACTTGAGTTAAAGAATCTTGAAAAATGCTCTATTGGACTTGCACTTGCTGATAATACCATTAAACATGCTCTTGGAAAAGTAAGTGATGTTATGGTAGAGTTACATATGACTTTTGTGCCTGCGGATTTTCTAATCATGGATATGGAGAATAAAACCTCTAGTCCTATTATTCTTGGAAGACCTTTTCTTCGTACCACAGGGGCTATCATTGATTCAAAGGAAGGGAACGTGAAGTTTCAGTTTCCACACAAGAAATGCATGGAACACTTCCCAAGGATGAAGGGCACAACTTTTAAGCTCCCTCATGAGCTTCATCTTCGGTAAAACATCAAGTAAGTAAGCCTAGCTATATGGCTATAAAGAAAGCGCTTTACGGGAGGCAACCCGGTTGTTTTTATTTTGGATTTTCTTTGTGTCCTCTTGCTGTAACAAGAGATTGTCTTTTTAGTTTAGTTTCTGGAATTTTTAATAAAGTGCCAAGTTTTACCCATTTTGGTTTGAAAAGGTTGCTATTTCTATTCGGGATTTTATTCCTGCACGGAGTCTGTACATGGTTTGATTTTCATTCTTATTCTGTAACTCCGAATGAGCTGAGATTTTTACTGTGGCTGCAAATTTTCATCCTCTGTACGCCTGAATTTTTTCAGATTTGTTCGACAAGTTTAAGTAGGACAGAAAAATACGTTTTGCTGCTGCTGTTTTCTGGACAGATTCTGTCCCATATTGTTTTATGCATAGTTTGAACTTTTGAGTTGATCCAATTATTTATGAGTAGGCATACAACATTATACATTCTATGGTCATTCATATGAAAATTTAATCCATGGATTATATGCAGCAAGAAACTTGTTTATTTATCTCTACTAATATCACCCCACAGAAAAGAGATGGGAGAAATTGTGTTTTGAAGTTTTTTTCACAGGGATTGGAGGAGATGCACCATGAGTTATCCAAGGATGGTGAAAACCATAAGCTTGGGGATGTGAACATCCCCACTGAACCCAAAACACTCTCGGTTTGCACACGTCTAACTTCTGTTTTTCTATCGATACACTTTATCGCATAAACTTGGAGCGTCTTTTGTTTAACTTTTCTTTGATTTTTATTTTGTGAGACCACCACACTATCTTTTATATATGAGTAAGCTACTGGAATTATGGGTTGAAATATCTTGCATGCTTTTATTGAATTGGGAAAAGGGATGTCTAAGTTGATTTTTAATGACACACATAGTTGCATGATTCATGAGCTTCTTTATGAGTAATAATTTGCAAATGCTTATCATGAGCTATCTCTTATTCATGTTTTGATGCTGTATGTTATTTCACTTTGTTTGACATGAATTAGTTAGTTCTATGGACACTCATGCATGCATCTAAATGGTCATCTTTCTCCCTTTTGCTAGCCCAAAAATTTCAACAAGTAAAAAACTTGTTTCCAATACCTTCAACCCAAGTTTTTTTCCCAGTGAGTCCACCATATCTACCTATTAGCTTTATGCTATTCCAAGTATGTTTATCATGTTATATGTGTTATCTATGTCTCTAAATTAAAATGATGATGTTATTTATTGTAATGGCAAAAGTTGGTTAAAAAGCTCTCGCGAACTTGATGCACACTTTACTTTTATTGCATTCAAAAAGATGAACCATTGTGATTAATATTATGAAGATAGTGGCTTGATACAAGTTTAAGGTTGGGAGTTAGCCCATATGTGCTGTCACATGCAAAGCTTTCAACATGTTCTATCATTTGTTTAGTTGATATCATGTACTTTTGTCTATGGATGCCTATCATGACGAAATAAATGTGGAATATAAAGTTAAGTTTAAATGAGTTTGTATAAATGGTTAGAGAGAAACCTGGGCCGCTAATCTAAGCCATGCATCATTCATGGTGGAAATTTAATTACATGCAAATTTGAGCTCTCTATGATACACCGTACAATAAAAAACTATAACAAGTGGTAAATAAAAGGGTGTTGAGATTGTTCATTATGTTTGTTTGTCTTGTTGTTTTGATGTGGGCTTGTTCCATATCATGGGACAAGAGGTACCCCAGACGAGACTCTTGATGATACCATTATTACTTACAATGATAGATATTTAAACTTGCTTTGTTTCCCAAGTTGAGTAATCATGGTGTAGGTACTTGTATTCAAGGGGCATGAGACATCTAACCTTTACTTTATCAAGGCCACTACTCATATTCGCTTTCACATTCAACTTTAATCATTCAAGATGCTATGATAGGGGAATGAGAGCTTGACACCAAGTTTTACCATTGCATTCAATAACTTAAGAAGAATAGTTTGGAGGATAGATGAAACTCATGCATGCTTTACCTCTACTTATTTATATATCTTTGCCAAAGCGTCCACCTTTTATATTCAGATTTTCTACACTCTATGGACCTTAAGTATGCAAAAGTAAGAATGTCCATAGTACTATCTTTTTATGTTGCACTTTGTGAACTATCATTGATCATCTTTGCATTGAATACTTGATATCACTTTATAAATTGTTTGCACATTGCTACTTCTTTGAAATAATGAATCATTTGACTTTATGTAGCAGTAGCAATCATCTTTTATATCCATGTTTTATTATATTGCAAAGTTCATGTTAGTTTTATCACTTTCATACTCGAGGACAAGCATGAGTTAAGCTTGGGATGTTGATGCATCTAAAATGCATACATGAACTTTGCACTATAATTGTTATATTCCAATCATATTTGCATCATATAAGGGTTATATTACTATTATTTAATGATTTTTGATAATATATAATGATTTACCCTTTTTATGGAATAAATCCTGCACAGGCAGAAAACCCCTTTTTCTTTCTTTAATTGTTTCAGGACCTTAACGACGTCATAATGAGCTATAAATTTAGGGGGGTCATTATTTTGGAAGGACAAGATTATGGAGTGAAAGAAGTCAACGAACGGAGGCCTGGAGGTCAAAAGGGAGGGTCCCACGCGGCCCCTGTACCTGGCCACGTGGGCCCACCCCAATTGGCCTTCGTGGCCCCAATTGCATCGATCCTTCGCCCCTAAGCATCCTCATGACCTAAAAACGACTATATAAGAGGTCCCCCGACGTTTTTCCAGAGGAGAGCCGCCACACGAGAGAAACCAGAAAACAGAGATCAGGAGGCTGAAGATCGGAGGGGGAAAACTCCGGCGGAGCCCTGCCGGAGAGGTCTCCACCTTCTCCATCGACATCTCCACCGTCTCCATGATGAAGAGGGAGTATTCCACCGCCGGACTATGGGTTTGTGGCAGTAGCATATGTATCTCTCTCTCTCTTGAGTTCCATTAGTTAGCACCGTATGAGCTGCCGAACATGATTACGGTCACCGTTGTATTACCATTGTGGTGGATCTTTCTATGAGTTAATATATGTTGAGATTGCAATGTTTGTTTCAGTTATGAAAGTAGATGCATATTATGTACCCCATTCTTATATCCTTGTTATGATCAAGCATGTTTATGAGAGCGTGTGTGGGGGAACGTGTGCATTAGTTGGAGTAACGGGGGTGGTGAAGTGATAAGTTGACAACTTGATATATCATGATCCATTGGGTGTTTACCTTACTTTGTTGCCTCACTAGGGATAAACTAAAATACCATGTTGAAGGGTAGGAGGAGTGACATGCCTCTACCTAAGACTAGATCCATCATGTGTTTATTTTAACTTCATGTCATTGATCTTAAAGCTATACTCTGATGTTATCTTAATTACTAAGGTGTATGACTTATTTCACATCTTGGTGGAGCATAAGTAAGACTCATAATCTCTATGTTAGGACGTGATGCCCATATAATTAGTAACTTGAAAGAACTTGTTTGCAATCTCATATGTTAAGTTTATGTCTACTTGTTTGCCAGACTATATTAAAGAGAGAGTGCATGTGTGAAACCATGAACCCCGGTCCATTTTTAATCATAAGAAACACTTTTCCAACCACTTCTAAGCATCTTTTACATTCATCCATTTTAAAATCAGAAAACACAAAAACACTTTTACTTCTTGCATTCACATATAAAACCCCAAAAATACCATCAATCATCATTGCTATCATCCTTGCATTATTATTCATCACCATTGCATTTTTATTTGCTGTTTTGCATTCATTATTATCTTAATAACATTCTCACACCTTGTGCTTGACAACCACTTGGTGAGGTTGAGGGCACAAAGCAATTTACTTGTTTGCGGGAAATCTAGAGAAGGACAAGAAGATAAAACCCACACTACTGATTCCACGAGAGTTTGATATTAAACCCTCGAGTCACCTTCTTGGGGAAAAACTACCACTTCTACATACTCTGCACTTGGAGGCTCAACCTATCCCTTATATTTATTATTTTCCTTTCAGGGTATCAAGAGGCTCGTTGGCATAGTTGAGGGAGAAGAACACTCTCATCAATTCCGTCATCACGCCCCGCCGGAGTTTTCCCCCTCCAATCTGCAGCCTCCTGGTCTCTGTTTCTTGTTTCTCTCGTGTGGCGGCACTTGTTACGAAGAACATCGGGGGGCTCTTTATATAGGAGTTTTTAGGTCATGAGGAAGCTTCGGGAAGAAGGATCGACGCAAACGGAGCCACGAGGCCCAAAAGAGGTGGGCCCACGCGGCCAGGTACAGGGGCCGCGTGGGGCACCCTCTTTTGGCCCTCCGGCCTCCGTTTGCTTGCTTCCTTCGCTCCGAGGTCTTCTTCCTTCCAAAAAAATGATTCGCATAAATTTGCAGCTCATTATGACGTCGTTAAGGCCCTGAAATAAATAAGGAAAGAAATAGGGTTTTTCTGCCTGCGCAGGATTAATTCCATAAATAGGGGAAATCATTATTAATTACCAAAAATCATTAAATAACAGTAATATACCCCTTATATGATGCAAATATGAATGGAATCCAAGTATTATAGTGCAAAGTTCATGTATGCATTTTACATGCATCAACACCTTCAACCAAAGTTTTTCCAGTGAGTCCACCATATCTACCTATTGGCTTTATGCTATTCCGAGTATGTTTATCATATTACTTTGTATTATCTATACCTCTGAATTAAAATGCTTATGTTATTGATTGTTATGGGAAATTTTTGGTTAAATAGCTCTCACACCTTACTATTGCACTTAATAAACATAAACCATTGTGATTAAAATTATGAAGTTGTGAATTTGACAATAGTCTTGGTTGTTAGTTAGCCCAAATGTGCTGTCACATGGCAAGCTTTCAACATTGCACTAAATTATATTTAGTTGATATCATGTACTTTTGTTTATGGATGCTTATCATGATGCCAAATAAATGTGGAAATTTAGTAGGTTCAAGTAGTTGTATAAATGGCTAGAGAGATACCTGGGCCGCTAATCTAAGCCATGCTGTCATGGTGGAAATTTACTTACATGCTATGTGAACCTTCAGTGATACACCTCACAATAAAAAACTATACCAATGGTAAATAAAGAGGGTGTTGAGATTGTTCCTTATGTTTGTTTGTCTTGTCATTTTGACATGGGCTTGTTCCATGTCCTGGGACAAGAGGTACCCCAGTTGACCCTCTTTATGACGCTATTATACAATGCTTTCACTTGAACTTGCTTTGTTTCACAAGTTGAGTAACACCATGGTGTAGGTACTCATATTCAAGGGGCATGAAACTTTCAATCATTGCTTTGTCAAGCACACTACTCATATTTGCTTTCAGTTTAAACTTAACCATTAAATATGCTAAAATAAGGGGTAATGAGAGCTTGATACCAATGATACCACATTGCAAACATTAACTTAAGTAGAATTATTTGGAAGTTAGATGAAACTTGTTCATGTTTTTACCTCTACTCATTTATATATCTTTCCAAAGTGTCCACCTTTTATATTCAGATTTACAAGAGTACTCTATGACCACTATAGAATGTTTTTACTTTTCATTATGCATACATTTGGTACATAGTACTTTCTTCTATGTTACACTTTGTGAATTATCATTGGACATCCTTACATTGAAAATTTAATATCACTTCATAATTTATCTTGTATATTGCTACTCCTTTGAAGAATGAATCATTTGACTCTATGTAGCAATAACTTCATCACTTCATTCATAACATGTACCTTACAATATTTGATCAAGTTTATGATGGTAGCATGTCACTTCAAAAATTATTTTGTTTTATCGTTTACCTACTCGAGGACGAGTAGGAACTAAGCTTGGGGATGCTTGATACGTCTCAAACGTATCTATAATTTTTGATGTTCCATGCATGTTTTATATCAATTGCCACATGTTTTATATGCACTTTATATCATATTATGGCATTTATTGGACTAACCTACTAATAGTTGCCAAAGTGCACAATATTCTTGTTTTCCTATTTGTCGTGTAGAAACTATCAAAAATACAATAGGAAACCATATTGGAGTCGAATTGGGACTTTCCTGAAATCTGTCTGGAAACGTTTTTCAGAGATTGTCAGTTTGAGACCCGAAGATGACGTCAACTGAAAATCAAATTGCCTGCAACGTTGTGGGAAATTTCCATAGCTTTCATTTAAGCCCAAGAACAGCCCAATCGGAGGTCCGTAGCTCCGGGAATCCCCGTTTTACTGAAGGCCAAATATCTGATTACGGGATTCCGAAAGTTGGTGATGTGATTGACTCCAACTCTTACCAAATTTGGAGGATTCGACCAAGCCACGACTTTGGGACCTCATTAAGGATATGAGGGGTCCTTAGGAAGGTTCTAGAGGTGCCCAAGAGCCATTGGATCAAGGGGCCATCCATCGGAGGGCCGGGAAGCATTGTCTCCACCTATATAAAGAGAGGAAACCCTAATTTTGGGAGAGCCACCATGAGCCACGAATTTTCCTCATCCTAGGCAGCTGCCTATGGCCAGAGGACCTCCTCCATACCAGCACCATCTCCAAGGAAGAAGAGGGCCAAGGGCCGCTGCCCCCAAGGGCCGCCGCCGCTCCTCGCCGCTGCGGGCTGCCGCTCCCGCGCCGGGGGGCTGCCGCCATCACGCCGCCGCCGCCGCGCCGTGGCTGCTGCGGGCCTCCGTCTCCACTCCGGGCTGCACCTCTTCATCAACCTCTCCATCAAGCTCCTCATCACCATGACCATGTGTGAGTAGTTTCCCTCGGGGCTGAGGGCTCATGCCGGTAGCTATGTGGTTTATCTCTCTCTCCCATGGTGTGATCTTTATGTGATCATGAGCTTTGTAATCTAGTTGAATTCATAGATGGTACTCTTCTTTATCTTATGAATTATGCTACTCAAGTGGTTTTATTAATGTAATTTCCGGAGTCACCTTTGTCCCATGGTGTGAAGTTGACAGTGTGTGCACCGTTGATGCATGTAAAATGCATACATGAACTTTGCACTATAACACTTGTTTTCTATTCATATTTGCATCATATAAGGGGTATATTACTGTTATTTAATGATTTTTGGTAATTAATAATGATTTCCCCTTTTTTATGGAATTAATCCTGCGCATGCAGAAAACCCCTATTTCTTTCTTTATTTGTTTCAGGGTCTTAACGACGTCATAATGAGCTATAAATTTACGGGGATCATTATTTTGGAAGGAGGAAGACCTAGGAACGAAAGAAGCAAGCGAACGGAGACCGGAGGGCTAGAAGAGGGTGCCCCACGCGGCCTGGTACTGTAGCTGCGTGGGCCCACCTCTTTCAGCCCTCGTGGCCCCGTTTGCGTCGATCCTTCGCCCTGAAGCATCCTCGTGACCTAAAAACGCCTATATAAAGAGCCCCCCGATGTTTTTCGAAGGGAGAGCCGCCACACGAGAGAAACAAGAAATAGAGAGACAGAAGGCTGCCGCCAGAGAAGATCGGAGGGGGGAAACGCTGTCGGAATCCACCTCCGGAGGGCTCCACCCCCCTCCGGCGTGATCATCATCAACATCTACAGCAAGATCATCTCCATCTCTCCACTGTAAACTCTTGGCAAACATGATGTATAATGCAATATACTTTTCCCGTGATCTATTGTGTCTCTCCATCTATGTTTGAGAAGTGATTTGTTCATGGCAATAGTGAAATAGTTCGTTGATTGGTTGCATACAAGTTTTGTTAGCTTTTATGATTGTCTTGATGTATAATGTATGAGTTCACGCATATGTTGGGGAATGCATGTAAGGTGATCACCGGTAAGGTAATGGAGTGAGGAGGACTTGGGAGGACAAGTAAACCCGAGATCGAATCATGAAGTTACTCTATTGGGGATATATGTGAGACCCTAGAACTTAAGGCTATGGTGGGACAATTATGTCTTAATAATTCTTATGTTGCACATTTATTTGGCCATGAGATCCATCATAAGAGTTGTGTAATTTGCTCAGTTACTTGGCTACACCTATTTATGGCTCCCCCTTACAAGAAACAATTAAGACTAAAACATGTGCTTCACTAATTGTGACAACCACACGAATGAAATAACAATTGCCAGAACATTTGCTCCCTTGAGATATTTGCTACTTGAGATTCTTGCTACTTGCTACTTTAAGAACTTGCATTAGAAAACTTGCTCTTAGAAACTTGTTGCTAGATAAACCTACTCCACATCACTTGCTTCCATTAGTTAGTTCCTTTCATACTCAAATTTATTGCTTTGCATAAAAGGCCATATAAGAGGGTTATAGGGCTTTAGAGAATAGATAGTTTACCTTCAGCTCCTCGTGGGTTCGACACTCAAATACTTATCGAATTGTGCTACAGTGATTCCTTGCTCTTGGGGATTATCAAGTACTTTTCTGGCGCCGTTGCCGGGGAGCGTTGTGCTAAACTTTTATTCTTGTTTGTATTGCATACTAACCTTTATTTCAAAACACAAAAAAATTAGAAAATGAAAAGACCAAAAAAACTCGTGTTATGGGCATAAGCATGGATATAAATGATGCTTTGTTTAGACACTGGAATGCTGCTAAGATTGCCAAGGAATATAGAGAATCAAAGGAAGGGAAATTACTAAAAGGTTTCATGATGGAATTAAATTATATTGCTAAGGAGTTGCTTTTACACCATGATGTAACTTGTATTTTTTGCTCTGAACAAGAAGTTAAACATTTTGAATTTCAATGTAGGTTCCATGAAGAATGTGTTATTTCATCTTACCATACTGGTGTTTATGCTTATTTAGGAATGGAACAAGTAGAGGAATTTGTTACTTTCAAGGCATCTTTTGAATTGCAAACCTTCATTCATGAAAATAGAAGTTGCCCTATAGCTAACAAATTTGAAAGAGAGATAGATTTTATTCTTGAATATTGCATAGACAACTTCTCTCAAAATATTTATGTTGTTGAATATAATGAGGCTCCCCAGGAGAGCTCTATTGTTTTGCAGGAAGAAGATGATGAAAACATAAGCTTGGAAGAGGAAGTATGTGAAGAAGAGGATAAAAGCCTAAGCTCGGGGATGTTCATGCAGCCCCAAGAAGAAGACATTGAAGAGCAAAATGATGAAGAAAATGATGAACAACTAGAGAATGAACAGAAGAAACATCCACCTTCACCACCTATGGACGAGGGTAACACTCAAGATTTTGCTGATGATAAACTTTGCTTTTATGATTCTGATCATGAGGAAGAATATCAACCTATGCCTAATGAGAACATTATTAATAATGACGAAGAATATGGTTTAGACATGCTATATGATAATGCTTTACATGATGATCCATTATGCTCATTAGATGATAAGTCTTTATATGGTGATTCTATTCAAAACTATGTGGTTATGTTTAACTTTGATGCTTGCAACTATTATGAGAGAGGAAGAGATAATAATACCCTTTATGTATATATGTTATTTAAAATGCAATCTATTGATTATTATATGCATTGTTTACCTCAAGTTTGCTGTTATTTATTCATATATAAAAATCCAATGCATAGGAAGAGAGTTAGACTTAAAGGTAGATTGTTTAATATTCTGTGGTGTGTTCCTTATGCTTTAATGTCCTATTCAGTTTGAGCACACCTTTATATCCTTAAAACATGTAAAATAACTTTACCTATTGTTTGCTAACAATTAGTTTAAAATTTTCACTTTACATAAAATTTGGGAAAGTAAATGAGAAGGATGAGTAATGGAGAAGTTGGGGTCGACCTTGAACATGTGTTGTTCATGCCAATGGAACCATTGCAAAGTCCCTATCATTAAAACTTTTCCCAAAGCTAAAACCAAATAAAAAGAGTGACATCACCCTTGTATCTTGTTTTTCATCTTAAAGGCAATAATAACCTCTTTTGAGAAGTAGGATTAAACAATAGTGATTTGCTGTCCAGAAAACAGATTCCTGAGCTCCACTGAGAAAAATGTTAAAAATCAAGAAAAGGAATATTGACTTGATATTTTACGACAGCAATCTTCAGTTATTAATACACAATTCATTAGTTCAAAGTTTTTTGTTTTGAGCAACGTAAGTGCCTCTGAAAATTCACTCTTTACGGGCTGTCCAGTTTTTGACAGATTCTGTCTTTATTTCGCATTGCTCTCATTACTTGTGTTTTGTGCGGTTATTTTGATCAAGGAGCATTACACAACCATAGTAACAGTAGCTAATGTTTATAATCAACTCATGATATGTCTTTGCTATACCTATGTGGATTTAATTTATGATGGCACTGACCCCTCTAATCAAGTTTATGATGAGTTTTGTGTGAGATAAATTTTAAGGTGGAAGAATTGAGGGTGATGAACAAGATCAAGAGGGACAAAAACTCAAGCTTGGGGATGTAACCCCTAAGCTCACCCTACATACAAGAATTTAAGCTTGGGGATGCCAAGCCACCTCACTCCAACCATCTTGATACCAAGTAAGTAAGCCTAGCTATATGGCTATAAAGAAAGCGCTTTACGGAAGGCAACCCGGTTGTTTTTACTTTTGATTTTCTTTGTGTCCTCTTGCTGTAACAAGATAATGTTTTCTTATCTTAGTTTCTGGAATTTTTAATAAAGTGCCAAGTTTTACCCATTTTGGTTTGACAAAGTTGCTATTTCTATTCGGAGATTTTATTCCTGCACGAAGTCTGTGCACGGTTTGATTTTTCATTTTTATTATGTAACTCCGAATGAGCTGAGATTTTAAGTGCTGCAACTTTTCATCCTCTGTACGCCTGAATTTTTTAAGAATTTTTTGATGAGTTTAAGTAGGACAGAAAAATACGTTTTGCTGCTGCTGCTGCTGTTTTTCGGGACAGATTTTGTCCCATATTGTTTTATGCTTGTTTTGAACTTTTGAGTTGAATCTTTTTGATCCAATTGAGTTTATGAGTAGGCATACAACACTATACGCTCTCTGAACATTCATATGTATTTTATTCCATGGATTATATATATGCAGCAAGAAACCTATTTATTTATCTCTACTAACGTCACCCCACAGAAAAGAAATGGGAGAAACAGTGTTTTGAAGTTTTTTCACAGGGATTGGAGGAGATGCACCATGAGTTATCTAAGGATGGTGAAAACCATAAGCTTGGGGATGTGGAGAACATCCCCAATGAACCTACACACTCTCGGTTTGCACATGTCTAACTTCTGTTTTTTGATCAATACACTTTATCGCATAAACTTGGAGCGTCTTTTTGTTTGTTTTTGCTTTGATTTTTATTTTGTGAGACCACCACACTATCTTTTTTATATGATAATGCTACTGGAAATTTGGGTTGAAATATCTTGCATGCTTTTATTGTATTGGGGAAAGGGATGTCTAAATTGATTTTTAATGACACATATAGTTGCATGATTCATGAGCTGCTCTATGAGTAATAATTTGCAAATGCTTTATCATGAGCTATATTTTATTCATGTTTTGATGCTGTATGTTACTTCACCTTGTTTGACATGAATTAGTTAGTTCTATGGACACTCATGCATGCATCCAGATGGTCATCTTTCTCCCTTTTTGCTAGCCCAAAAATTCCAACATGTAAAAACTTGTTTCCAACACCTTCAACCTAGTTTTTCCAGTGAGTCCACCACATCTACCTATTAGCTTTATGCTATTCCAAGTATGTTTATCATGTTATTTGTGTTATCTATACCTCTAAATGAAAATGATTATGTTATTTAGTGTAATGGGAAAAGTTGGTTAAACAGCTCTCGCGAACTTGATGCACACTTTACTTTTATGGCATTTAATAAACATGAACCATTGTGATTAATATTATGATGATGGTGGCTTGATAAATGTTTAAGGTTGGGAATTAGCCCATATGTGCTGTCACATGCAAAGCTTTCAACATGTTCCATCATTTATTTAGTTAATATCATGTACTTTTTTTATGGATGCCTATCATGATGAAATAATGTGGAAATAGAGTGAGTTTAAATGAGTTTGTATAAATGGTTAGAGAGAAACCTGGGCCGCTAATCTAAGCCATGCATCATTCATGGTGGAAATTTACTTACATGCTATTTTGAACTTTCTGTGATACACCCTACAATAAAAAGCTATATCAAGTGGTAAATAAAAAGGGTGTTGAGGTTGTTCATTATGTTTGTTTGTCTTGTTGTTTTGATGTGGGCTTGATCCATATCATGGGACAAGAGGTACCCCAGTTGAGCCTCTTGATGATACCATTATTACTTACAATGATAGATAACTTAAACTTGCTTTGTTACCCAAGTTGAGTAATCATGGTGTAGGTACTTGCATTCAAGGGGCATGAGACATCTAACCTTTACTTTATCAAGGCTACTACTCATATTTGCTTTCACATTTAACTTTAATCATTCAAGATGCTATGATAGGGGAATGAGAGCTTTACACCAAGTATTACCATTGCAATCAATAACTTAAGTAGAATAGTTTGGAGGATAGGTGAAACTTGTGCATGTTTGACCTCTACTCTTTTATTTATTTTTTCCAAAGTGTCCACCTTTTATATTCAGATTTTCATCTACACTCTATGGACCACAAGTATGCAAAAGTAAGAATGTCCATATTACTATCTTTTATGTTACACTTTGTGAACTATCATTCAACATCGTTGCATTGAATACTTGATATCACTTTATAAACTGTTTGCATATTGCTACTTCTTTGAATAATGAATCATTTGACTTTATGTAGCAGTATCAATCATCTTTTATATCCATGTTGTGATTATATTGCAAAGTTCATGTTAGTTTTATCACTTCCATACTCGAGGACGAGCATGAGTTAAGCTTGGGGATGTTGATGCATGTAAAATGCATACATGAACTTTGCACTATAATACTTGTTTTCCATTCATATTTGCATCATATAAGGGTATATTACTGTTATTTAATGATTTTTGGTAATTAATAATGATTTCCCCTTTTTTATGGAATTAATCCTGCGCAGGCAGAAAACCCTATTTCTTTCTTTATTTGTTTCAGGGCCTTAACGACGTCATAATGAGCTATAAATTTACGGGGATCATTATTTTGGAAGGAGGAAGACCTAGGAGCGAAAGAAGCAAGCGAACGGAGGCCGGAGGGCCAGAAGAGGGTGCCCCACGTGGCCTGGTACTGTAGCCACGTGGGCCCACCTCTTTCAGCCCTCGTGGCCCCGTTTGTGTCGATCCTTTGCCCTGAAGCATCCTCGTGACCTAAAAACGCCTATATAAAGAGCCCCTCGACGTTTTTCGGAGGGAGAGCCGCCACACGAGAGAAACAAGAAACAGAGAGACAGAAGGCTTCCGCCGGAGAAGATCGGAGGGGGGAAACGCCGCCGGAATCCACCTTCGGAGGGCTCCACCCCCCTCCGGTGTGATCATCATCAACATCTACAGCAAGATCATCTCCATCTCTCCACTGTAAACTCTTGGCAAACATGATGTATGATGCAATATACTTTTTCCGTGATCTATTGTGTCTCTCCATCTATGTTTGAGAAGTGATTTGTTATGGCAATAGTGAAATAGTTCGTTGATTGGTTGCATACAAGTTTTGTTATCTTTTATGATTGTCTTGATGTATAATGTATGAGTGCACGCATATGTTGGGGAATGCATGCAAGGTGATCACCGGTAAGGTAATGGAGTGAGGAGGACTTGGGAGGACAAGTAAACCCGAGATCGAATCATGAAGTTACTCTATTGGGGGATATATGGGAGACCCTAGAACTTAAGGCTATGGTGGGACAATTATGTCTTAATAATTCTTGTGTTGCACATTTATTTGGCCATGAGATGCATCATAAGAGTTGTGTAATCTGCTCAGTTACTTGGCTACACCTATTTATGGCTCCCCCCTAGAAGAAACAATTAAGACTAAAACATGTGCTTCACTAATTGTGACAACCACACGAATGAAATAACAATTGCCAGAACATTTGCTCCCTTGAGATATTTGCTACTTGAGATTCTTGCTAATTGTTACTTTAAGAACTTGCATTAGAAAACTTGCTCTTAGAAACTTGTTGCTAGATAAACCTACTCCACATCACTTGCATCCATTAGTTAGTTCCTTTCATACTCAAATTTATTGCTTTGCATAAAAGGCCATATAAGAGGGTTATAGGGCTTTAGAGAATAGATAGTTTACCTTCAGCTCCTCGTGGGTTCGACACTCAAATACTTTTCGAATTGTGCTACAGTGATTCCTTGCTCTTGGGGATTATCAACCGTGTGCGGCTCTTAGACTAAAGATTACATGAATACTTATCATGAGTTATTATTTGTGTTGGATGTCTCTATGATATTGTGGTGTTTGTTAATACTATCTTTGGATGCGGATAGTGACCGCATGAAATGTTCATAGATGTGGAATACGAACTTTAAGGTGTGCTTTTCGTAGCCCTGCGCAATGGATTGGTGTTCGTTATCCAACCAGAGGATAGTTCGGGGTAGCAGAGTGAAGAGGAAATATCTATGTATTCAATTATATTATTATTGTAGAGAGTGTCCACTAGTGAAAGTATGATCACTAGGACTTATTTCCAAGCATTGATACACCATTTTTAGTCACTCTTGTCACTTGTTTGCTTGCTGTCATTTTTATTACAGAATTACAAAATCATCTTTTACCATGCATATCACTTGCATTTTACTATCTCTTCGCCGAACTAGTGCACCTATACAATTAGTCATTGTATTAGGTGTGTTGGGGACACAAGAGACTTTTTGTATCTTAATTGCAGGGTTGTTTGAGAGAGATATCTTTGACCTCTACCTCCCCGAGTTCGATATACCTTGGGTTATTCACTTAAGGGAAACTTGCTGCTGTTCTACAAACCTCTGCACGCTGCTGTTCTACAAACCTCTGCACTTGGAGGCCCAACACTGTCTACAAGAATAGAGTGCGTAGACATCAGCCGCCTATGCCTAACAGTGAAGATTATCGCCACCTAGACCCCTCAACATCTGACGGCGAGTTTTATCAGGAAGGAGGGCTCCCTGGGATATTCACTATCAACTTGCCGACCGATGATGACATGGAATACGTCGAAGAAAACGAAGATGCTGGAATGGAGGAAGACACCGCGTATGATGAAGTCGTGGATATTCATAACCAAGCCGATGTGTCTTTGCTAGAGCGGTTCCACGCAGGACTTGACGTCGATGAGCCACAGGGACCACCTCCAGGTTCCGTGGAGGGTTGGTGGTGTGGCGACCCTGACAGTGATGATGACACGGGTGGTCCAATAGTTGATCCCAATGATCTCGACACAGGCTACTGATAGTGATGAGGACACATGTATTAGTAATTGCCAGTCTAGCTTATATGTAATAGGTCAATGCTACTCTATGTAACAGTGATTGTCAGTCTAGTTTATTTTGTGAGAACTCATTGTCGCTACTCCATATATTTTGTTTTATTCTAATTGTTGCTTCATCTAATTGTATTCTTTTTTACTTTACTCATTATTGCTTCATCTATTTACCTTAATTTTGGATCATGTATACTGAGGAAACTTTTTTTTTGTCAATGCAGGAAACATGAAGAAGGCCTTGGCAAAAAAGGTGCGTAGTGTGAAGAAAATCCTGGAGGGATCGAGTTCGGCACGACGACTACCTTCACCTACACCCTCACCTCCACGTGCGAGGATTGCACGGCGTGGGAGTACGAGGACAGAGAGTCCTCCCCCGGACGAGGAGTCCGACGAGGAGGACGTGGAGTACGAGGAGGAGCCGGAGCCGGATTCTGAGGATGAGTCGCTGGATGATAGCGAGGAGGAGGGGGCGAGGAGGAAGACGGCGAGGAGGAGGAGGGGGGTGAGGAGGGACCTGGGGAGGAGGGGTTTGAGCTTGACCCGACGCTGCAGTGGGAGCCGCCGGAGGAGGAGTGGGTTGAGACTGACCCGACTATCCCTCCGCCGCAGACCAAGCCGCCGTATCAGCGGGGGGCCGCGACATTCCCGATCTTCCTTACGCCGGGCGTCACACTGTTCTCGTGCCTACCGGGAGAAGGTACTTATTATAGTTTATGTTGAATTTTAGCTTTTCATTGTGTTTTGACCCGCTAACCATACTAATTTTGGTTTTTTCATTGTGTAGGTCGTTTGAGTATGTGCCTCCTAGAACAAAGGGACAGCATACCTACGCGAGCATCCTTGGATGTCTTGTCAGGAAGTTCTCCCCTGGGATTGTCACCCTCCCAGATGGTGGCAAGAGTGTAGCTTGGACTTTCAAGCATTACGCCTACGAGCTGGATCCCCAGGGCGAGTACAACAACATGGCGCATAAGACACTCTGCTATTTCTGGGTAAATTTGTTTGACTTCTCATCATTCTATAAATCCGATATTGCATCGATGTCTTTGACCCTATTTTACCTATGTGCATGCTTGTAGAATTTCTTCTCCTACCGGCCGGAGGACGAGGACGGGTGCACGAACATCCTTGTGGAGATGGCCTCTAAGATGGTAATGGACATGCACTACGAGGGAGGCGTGAACTCTGTCCGCAACTGGTACGCCGAAAAGATGATTGCGCTGGACAAGAAGCGTGCCCGGGACATGTTACTGCAGCCATGGCAGTACCTGCAGGTAGCTTCATTTCTATACTATCGATTTTGTTGACCGCCATGTAATATCATTAATATGTGTGTTCTGTGTACGTAGGTGCCTCCTCCGTACGTTGGTAACAACGCAGCGTGCCACCTCGCGATGGTAGCGTGGTGGACTAGCCCGGAGTACCTCAAGCTGCACGAGGAAGGAAAGGCAAAGCGGGCGCACAACAAGGGTGGAACACACCGCCAAGGCAACCTCAGCCTCCATGAATGCGTGCAAAAAGAGGTGAGCAAATGCATTCTTTAGTCCATCTATGTTCGTGCTCTCTTTTGCAATATCGTCTCCTTTTCACCTATGTTCGTGCTCTCTTTACAGAAAGTGAAGACCGGCGTAGACCCCTCGCCCTTCGCCGTTTGGTCAAAGTTTCGTACCAGGGATGAGCCGGATCCTGAGACAGGGTCGATGTGGATCAACAGCTGCGCCGAGCTCCGGAGCACGGGGTACACGGCGAAGTTCAAGGAGCGCCACGGTGAGGATGCTGACCCTCTCACCAGTCCACTTGACGTCGAGGCTGTCGTGCTTGCGGGGGGAGGCCAGGTGAATGGCCGCTTGTGGATAGGTGACGGCTCCGTCGACCCTCGCACCGTCCTGTCCCTGCAGGTCCGCCGTGGGAGGGTGCCTGGTGCGCCTGCTATGGAGACCCGCCCACGAGTTTCGGGTCTTGTTGTTGACCAGCTCCGGGAGCAGGTTAGTCAGCAGCAGTTGCTCTATGAGCAGCAGCAGGAGCAGATCCGGCAGCAGCAGGAGCAGTCCAGGCAGATGATGGAGTGGATGACGAGCACGATTCAGCGCTTGGCTCCTGCGGACGGGACTCTTGCTTTTCCTCCACCGATGTTCCCATGGGTATGTTGTCAAACTTGTGATTCTATCCATCTTATTGTTGTAACTAAATTATTTGTGTAATGCGAGCATTTTTCCATGTTGTAGATGAATCCAGGATCGGCGGGTGGATCTCACTCGATGGCGCCACCGCCTCCTGGTGGCCAAGACGATCCGGAGGGGTGATACCCACAAGTATAGGGGATCGTTGAAGTCTTCGATGTGTAAGTATAGTATCGATCCCACGAGGAGTAGAAGGTATAAGTATTTATCCTCTCAAATAAGAGCATCACTACTCTTATTATCTATGCACTAGACACGCAAAATGATTAAATGATGCAAGTGTTTTTGGGTTTTTGGTGTATAGATTGCAAGAAAGTAAAATGCTAGGAATGCAATATGACAAGTGAAAGCTCTCAAAGAGAGAAAGCCCAATCCTCTATGCAGCAAGAGGACAAGCTCAACACTACCACAGAAAGGGTTATAGGGAGGTTGGCACTATGTGGCGCACCGTTAATCGGTGCGCCACAGAATTATTTCTGTGGCGCACCAGCATCCATGCGCCAAAGAAATTTTCACCTTTCTGTGGCGCATCATTTGCCCATGCGCCACAGAAAGTCCAAATTCTGTGGCGCATCCTTTGCCCATGCGACACAGAAAGTCCAAATTCTGTGGCGCATGGCTTCCAATTACATATCATGCGCCACAGAATTTCAGTGGGTCCCACGAGCAATTATTGAGCCAAAGTCCATCTGGGTATATTCTGTGGCGCACCGTGGCTGGTGCGCCACAGAAACTCGACATTCTGTGGTGCATGGTGTTGGATGCGCCATAGAAAGTGGACGTTCTGTGGCGCATGGGTTCACATGCGCCACAGAAAGTGACATTTCTGTGGCGCATGTGGTTCCATGCGCCACAGAATTGTGCAGCATTTTTTCACCCCACTCCCCCCCCCTTGTGGATCGCCTTTTCAGTTTTGCACCAAGTGAAAGAAAATGATAAAAAATTCAAAAAAAAAATCCTTTTAGATATAGGGAAGGTTTAGGGTCTAGTTGTTAGGAAAAATTAAAAATACACATTTTGACTTTTTTTCCAAAAGTAGGTGAAAAAATATTAAAACGGGCATAACTTTTGCATACGACGTCGAAAAAATGCGTTTAATACCTTAAAAAAAACTAGAGAAAATTTCGGAACCGCCCTCACCCGGGTTTACCCGGTTGGGCTTTTCTCCGATTCTCAAAATTCCAAACGAAAAAAAAGTTATGGCGAAAAGAAGAAAATTTCCTGCAAAATAAAAAAATAAAAAAAATAGAAAAGACAATTCTGTGGCGCATGTCTAGCCCATGCGCCACAGAATTGTTGGGCGGGATTCGAATTTTTGAATCCCGCCGGCACCCCCTTCTCTCCCTCTCTTTTTTCCTTCTCTCCTCCACTTCTCCCTCCACTTCTCCTCTCCCCTTCTCCTCTCCACTTCTCTCCACTTCTCTCCCCTTCTCCTCCCTCCTTCTCTTCTCCTCTCCTCTCCTCCACATCTTCTCTCCTCCTCCACCTCCGGCGACCTCCTCCACAACTCCGGTGACCTCCACCTCCGGCGACCTCCTCCACAACTCCGGCGACCTCCTCCACAACTCCGGCGACCTCCACCTCCGGCGACCTCCTCCACCACCCCGGTGACCTCCTCCACAACCTCAACCTCCGGTGACCTCCTCCTCCACCCCGGCGACCTCCTCCTCCACCTCCACCTCCGGTGACCTCCTCCACCACCGGCGACCTCCTCCTCCACCTCCGGCGACCTCCGACGACCCCTTCCTCCACCCACGGCAACACGGTCTCCGACGAGCTCCGACGAAATTCCGGCGAAATTCCGGCGGCCAGATCTAGATCCAGATCTGGATCTAGATCTGGCCGCCCTTTTTTTTGAAATTCAAAAAAAATTCAGTGGCGCACGGCACTGGGATGCGCCACTAAAATATTTCTGTGGCGCACGGTAGTGGGATGCGCCACAGAATCTTGGCATTTCTGTGGCGCACCACCGGCGTGCGCCACAGAAATAATTTTTGTGGCGAGAATTCTGTGGCGCACCAGGCAAACCTGGGGGTGCGCCACAGAATTCAAATTTGGTGCGCCACAGATAGCCCTTTCTATGGTAGTGCAAGTGTGTGTTTCTTATAAGTGGAGAGAGTTCCCAAGGGCTACTTAGACTTCATGGCATAAATATTTCTAGAACAACAAGGTAAACATTTTGTCAAGTTTTAATCTTCTTTGGACGGAGCCATAATTAGGAATAGCTAGATAAACAAACTAAACCTCTTATGATGGATCATGTGGCCAATTGAATGACTGCACAAGAGTTATTAAGACATAAAGTCCCACCATAACATTAATCTTTAAGGTCCCCGATACTAATACCCCATAAAGTAACTTCATGATTCGGTCTCAGGTTTACTTGTCCCCCTAAGTCCTTCTCAATTCATCACATTATGGTGTTCTCCTATGAACCCATATAGGTGAAGTGATATGCAGTCGACGTTCGCACAACACCATCATAGAATCACATCAAAGATAAAAACTAGACAAAATTCAAACACATGTCATATATAAATCATTGCCAATTCATCCTATACCCCCAGGAACATGAGAGAACTACTCACAACGCCAAGACATGATATGATTCAGTGGTACAAGTGATACAACACAATCTGAATATATGATCTCCCCACAAAACAATGACAAGTAGCAATTCACAAACATGTAAAATAGCACTTAGACAATAGCTAGGGATCAACCAATCTCAAACTATGAGGGGGATGAAGTGGATCACGAAGATGGTGATGGAGATGGTGCTGGTCTTGGCGGTGGTGTCGATGGAGACTCTGGAGGGGGGATGGAGAAGACCTCCGGAGGTGATTCCGGCGGCGTTTCCCCCCTCCGATC
This sequence comes from Puccinellia tenuiflora, assembly GCA_012064385.1. Taxonomy (NCBI): domain Eukaryota; kingdom Viridiplantae; phylum Streptophyta; class Magnoliopsida; order Poales; family Poaceae; genus Puccinellia; species Puccinellia tenuiflora. The sequence goes on along the minus strand of QRDG01001732.1, from coordinate 221,567 downwards.
TTCTCCGGCGGCAGCCTTCTATCTCTCTGTTTCTAGTTTGGTGTTTTTCCGCCGCCTCCTTGTGAATCTCCTCGGGGGACTATTTATGCAGTCGTTTTTAGGTCACGAGGAAGCTTCAGGGCGAAGGATCGACGCAAACGGGGCCACGAGGGCCAAAATAGGTGGGCCCCCATGGCCTAGTACTATAGCCGCGTGGGGCCCCCCTTTCGGCCTTCTGGCCTCCACTTTTTTCCATCCCTTTTCCCAATGCTTTGTTTCTTCCAAAAAATGATCCCCGTAAAATTTCAGCTCATTTGGACGTCGTTTGGGTCCCTGAAACATCAAAATGCAGAAAATAAAGTTTTCTGCCAGTGCAGGGTTAATTCCAAATAAATGGGGAAACTGTGATTTATCCCCAAAATCAATATAAAACAATGATATAACCCTTATATGATGCAAATATGATTGAAATATGAGAATTATAATGCAAAGTTCATGTATGCATTTTAGATGCATCAACATCCCCAAGCTTAACTCATGCTCGTCCTCGAGTATGAAAGTGATAAAACTAACATGAACTTTGCAATATAATAACAACATGGATATAAAAGATGATTGCTACTGCTACATAAAGTCAAATGATTCATTATTCAAAGAAGTAGCAATATGCAAACAGTTTATAAAGTGATATCAAGTATTCAATGTAACGATGTTCAATTGTAACATCCCAAGTTTTTCAAATTCTGAAAAATCAAAAACTTTTTGAAAAATACACTTCTGTGTTTTGAAAATTTTCAAAAAAAAGCATGGCATTCATGTTTTCACTGCATTTGTGCATTGTGCTCCTGGTTTTATGAAGTTTTCAAAAGAATAAAAATTTATTTTCTTATATTATGAAATGGCAATTACCATTTGAATGCCCAAGGGTATTTTGGTAATTTAATTTGTGTAAAAGTAATAAAAAATGAGTTTGTCATGGTTTGTATTACATGATGCTACTCATATTATTTTCTTGGATTTTATTTGAGTTCAAAAAGATTTTATAAAAGCCTATTTGTTATTTTGTCATAAAGGTGTCAATTATGCAAATATGCAATATTTTAAATTCAAATTTTCAAATGTCTTGAAAAAGTGTATTTGAATATTTCAAATGATAGATATTGATTTTACAAAAATTTAGAAACTGGTTTGAGCTGTTTTGGACACTTAAAACAAAAGGTATGAAAGAAATAAGAAAAATCAGAAAAAGAAAAAGAAAAAAAAAGGGGTGGCCGACCCAAACTGGGCCGACCCAGCCCAACAAGGCCGACCGGCCTCCCAGCCGTTGACGCAGTCGTCTTCCTCCTCATGCACGTACGTTACCCATTATTTCACCTTCCTTCTTCTCCTTTCCCAATTAAACTCCCATAACTTTTCATTAAAGAGTACAAATTCAATTCCGCTTTTTTTGGCATGCTCCCTACCCCAGGTACTACCTACCCACCGGCCTCCATGCCTATATAAACCCCAGACCCGGCCTCACACTTGATCCAAAGTCGAAATTTCGATTTCAGCTCTAGCTTTCAATCGTCCACTCATCACGATTCGAGCTTTGCTCGTATGCCGTTTCATGCTTCGCGAGAGTTGTAGATCTCGTCGATACCTTTCCATTCCGATAAATATCACCACTTTTTATACACCGTAGCCGGAGATATCTGCATCGCAAGCTTTCAGATCTGACGGACGAAAATGTCCATTTCTCCTCAACCACCCAACAAAATCCGGTGAGATTTTTACAGAAGGTAGATCTAATTTATACCTACAACTTTTCTGAAGAAAGTTTTTCATTTTGACGCACGGTTTTATTTCTAAAAATCAGATCTCTTTTCGGGATATAGGAAAAGCCACGCGTCTTCCACTTCGCCGCCGTTGCCACGATCCCGACAAGGTGAGACCTCACCATGCCCCACTATGATGTCCTACGTGATATATGTGTCCTCCTTCAGTCCCCCTAATTTTTCCAAATTTTCCCCGCAGCCCAACCATGGAGAACGAGCTCAACCGATCTCACCGGTGACCGACGTCGCCGTCGTTCTTCTCCTTTTCTGGCGCGTCCAGAAATCCACCAACCCCGAGATCTTGTCCTTTTGTTGTCGTCTCATTCCTGCGAACATCTACGACAACTTCATCAACTACTTCCCGGAGGCCGTGTTTGATCGTCTACATCGACCACCTCGTTTAGCCGCGTCACGTCCTCTCTTCGACACCGACGCTATTCGTTCTTGTCGGTGAGCCTCTCAAAATGTTATAATCCTACACGTATATTATTTATAATATATTAGTTGAGACCACCATATTATGCCCAAACAAAATAATTTTGGCCATACAATTTTTCCCAAGTGTCAAAACCTTTTTATTTTCGGATTTGACTTTGGACAGATTGTTGGTCAATCTTAGAAATTCCATATCAAATCAACCGTAACTCCGTTTTCGATATTTTTGTAGTCTACAGATTCGTATGAATGTGTAGAATACAGTGGTACAATAAAAATATATATTTTAGTCGTGCACTAACTTGTTAATTGCAGAACCTTGTATTTCTTGTTTAGGCCATATCTCTAGTTTAAAAATAGCTTTTTGAGTAAATCCAATTGGGTTAGTTTAGTTTTGAAACCCTCTGTCCAGTGGGACAAACCCCATATTTTCTGTAATTAGTTATTTAACAGTAGTTTTCAATTTGTGTTTATTCCCTTTTTGGGAATTGTTTTGTATTGTTGTTATAATAAAAATTGTTTTAATTACATTTTGACTTCATGCATATTTCTAAAACCAGAAAACTTAGTTTAATGTTTTTCTTATGATTTTAATTGCATTTCATACATAGCATATTTTTGTTGTATTGTTATTATTTTTGTATGATTATTGTTGTTCTGTTTGTTTATGTGTGGCTTGTTTATTTTATTAGTTTATTCGGAGAGTCACGAAGACTTTGGTGGTTGCTACTCCTGCCACTCCTGTTGCCAAGGCAAGTGGCACACTTGCATACTGTTCGTCCTATTATTTTGATATGCATTGTTGTAGCTTTTACTTAGAAAATTTGCATGATAGGCTTATTAGTATTGCTATGCTAGACCTGTTTAGTATTACCCTAGAATATTCCTTAGTGTCTAGTACCTATATGATAACTTAGTAGTATAGGCAAATGCTATGCTATGTGTTTTGTATCAAAAGCTAATGAAAATTCTACTAAGTAATAAACTACCTGGGTGGGTGGTTGGAATAAAGCAATTCCCCATATATGGGAGGATGAATTGTAGAAGAGGGTGATTCCCTATTTTGGGAGGAAGGATCATACGTGGTCCCCTGACTTAGGAGGATGAATCACACTTGCGGAATGCCACCCAGGATCAAAGGGATTTGAAGTTACTCCAAGTGAGGATTGCTTCCAGTGCAGCCACTAGTCATATGGGCTCTGTCTTGACGGAGTAAGTTGTGTGGACCTGGGTCAGTGAGATCTGATGATGTAGAGGGATAGGACGGCAGTGATCTCGCTAGTAGTACCACGGGAAGACACTTCTGAAAAAGTCTCGTCTCGATCTTCTCCTTTCCTTTTCACTAAATGAGGGTGAAGGACAGAATGGGTTGATCGAGTCTAGTGGGGAAAGTGCCACAAACTCTCGAGAGTATAAAACTATGATCATAGCCGTGTCCCCGGTTACGGACAATTCTGAGCAGCTGAACAAGGACGTCAACGGAGGATCCCAACATTCCAATTTCTCTAAGTTAAAAATTTGATGGGTGAACAAGGGGGATTTGAGACACTGGTGCGCCCAGGGATGTCTCTTAAAGTTTTGGAAAGAAAGAATTGGTTTTGAAAGAATAGGATAAAATTGGCTTTATGCAAAATAGCCTTCAAACTCCACAAGCCAAATATGCATATAGGTTATTAGAGTTTTCCTCTATGAGTCCACAAAGTGTCACTTGCCAGATCCATTTTATGGTTCTGACCCACCTTGTTGATATCTTTTATCAGGTTGTTCTGACGATGAGTGAGGTTTCGTTAGGGGTTTCGAGTCTGCAACCAACATGTTTCGCCTGTGGCTACATGAAGATTGGGACTCCATGCAATAATATTTAGTCTTCCGCTGTTATTTTTGTTTATGCTAGCTTCGAGCTATGCAAAGTTGTATGGATTATTTTAAGTCTGGATCATTTTGTAATAAATTGATACAATGTTATGGTATTCATCGTAAACTGTGTGTGCAAATGATTCGATCCAGGGATTTGCACTATACACAGGGATCTTGCCAATTTTAAGTGCAGGTCCGCTACAGATGGTATCAGAGCACTGTGTTGCCTGTAGGTTCGAAACCCTAGGTTTGGATTAGAACTAGGAAAAGACAAAAAATTGAAATCTATTTTATTCAAAAGGAAATATTTGCAAGTTACCTTTTCTTATACTCTCATCTACTATTCACTTTCTAAACATCTTTTATCACTTCAAATGACGCTTATTGGTGGATTCAACTCAACTGATGTCAGAACGATGGAGATCCCCACAAGACAGTTGTGCTTCATGGAAGGCCATGGAAGAACTTGAAGAACTCAACAAAAGATAGATGAGACCACCAATTTAGTTACCCTGTCAGAACAACGAATATCGAGATAGTGTATTGATCATATCAACTTGGTTGGTATGGTAATACTAGGTTGTTTGTTATGTTTGAACCATGTTGCTTGATGTTTGCTAGATGTTGTTTGGAGATGAATTGCCTTGATCTGCTGGTTATGGGTAGAACTTCTTTTAGTCTCTTTCTATCTTCACTCATCCCTGCTAAACCCAACCACAAGCATCACCAATATGCCAACCGAAGTGACTTACCTCTTGGATTGCAACAATCGGTGGCCACCCCCATGCAAAGGGTGTAACGAGTGGTTCAACAACTCAAACATATCATGGAAATCTTACTACACCAATGGAGAAGAAATCAGAGGAGAAGTTATAGCTTGTGAGCTAGTGTGTGAAGGAGCTTTCGCAACCCGTAGTATTAAAGGTTCGATAGTTTAACTCAGGTTTGTCTTACAGATTGGAAACTCTCTGTCGGACAAGTAAGATCGACCGAGTGTTAGCCTACGAGATTCACCAAACCAAGTACAAGGTAATGAGTGAGTGCGACATGGACTGGCCCCCATGGCGACTACTCATATCATTCGCTGTTGCTATGAGGAATGGTAAATCTGAGCAACAAACCTATAAGAGAGTCGACGATGAGCCTAAACAACATGGAAGTATTATAACCCTATGTGAGGCAAGGATAAACCTCAACGCTCATGAAGAAGAAGGAATCCAGCAAATTGAAGTGTTGACCAACCATGAGAGTTCGTTAGAAATGGCGTAGTGCTTGCACTGAAGAAAGTCAACCAGGAGAAGCAACATGACAAAAGACAATACAGAGATGGATGACATGATGTGGTGAAATCCTGTCATCTTGGACTTCTGGTGGACCCAAAGAGTAAACCTTCAGTGTCCTAAGTTACTTGAAGAGACACCCAACAATTGGAATTGAAGCATATGATACAAGGGTCCACACATTTCCATATGGACCTTAGTCCAAAGACAAGAGCTCAAGACTGCCTACAAAAGTTTATTTTAAGGGTGGTAGCCCACCCAGTTGCCTAAACCCGGAGATCCCAAAACCTTCTTTCTAGCCTCTTCGAATCTCGGGACGAGATTCCTTTTAAGGGTGGTAGTCTGTAACATCCCAAGTTTTTCAAATTATCACAAAATTTAAAACTTTTATTATTAAATAAATAAAGTCTCCAAAATTAAGAAAAACCATCATAAAAGATTATTTTGAGGGTTATTATTTTAAATATTCTTTTATCCTCCTATTTCAAGATTTAAAGATTTGGAAATAAATATTTATTTGGATATTTATAAAACCCATGTTTAAAATGGGTATTTGTATTCAAAAGGATTTATCAAAAACTATTTAATAAAATATTTTGTCCCAAAATATTGGTTGAGTCTATCATTTTAAATGATATTACTCATACCGTTTTTCTGGATTTTCTTGAGTTCAAAAAGATTTTATGAAAACCTATTTATTAAAATGACATAAAGGTGTCAATTATGCAAATATGCAATATTTTAAATTCAAAATTTAAATGTCTTGAAAAAGTGTATTTGAATATTTCAAATGATAGATATTGATTTTACAAAAATTTAGAAACTGGTTTGAGTTGTTTTGGACACTTAAAACAAAAGGTATGAAAGAAATAAGAAAAATCAGAAAAGAAAAAGAAAAAAAAAAGGGGTGGCCGACCCAAACTGGGCCGACCCAGCCCAACAAGGCCGACCCAGCCACAGGCGACCGGCCTCCCAGCCGATTGACGCAGTCGTCTTCCTCCTCATGCACGTACATTACCCATTATTTCACCTTCCTTCTTCTCCTCCCCAATTAAACTCCCATAACTTTTCATTAAAGAGTACAAATTCAATTCCGTTTTTTTGGCATGCTCCCTACCCCAGGTACTACCTACCCACCGGCCTCCATGCCTATATAAACCCCAGACCCGGCCTCACACTTGATCCAAAGTCGAAATTTCGATTTCAGCTCTAGCTTTCAATCGTCCACTCATCACGATTCGAGCTTTGCTCGTATGCCGTTTCATGCTTCGCGAGAGTTGTAGATCTCGTCGATACCTTTCCATTCCGATAAAGATCACCACTTTTCATGCACCGTAGCCGGAGATATCTGCATCGCAAGCTTTCAGATCCGACGGAGGAAAACGTACATTTCTTCTCAACCACCCAACCAAATCCGGTGATATTTTTACAGAAGGTAGATCTAATTTATACCTACAACTTTGCTGAAGAAAGTTTTTCATTTTGACGCACGGTTTTATTTCTAAAAATCAGATCTCTTTTCGGGATATAGGAAAAGCCACGCGTCTTCCACTTCGCCGCCGTTGCCACGATCCCGACAAGGTGAGACCTCACCATGCCCCACTATGATGTCCTACGTGATATATGTGTCCTCCTTCAGTCCCCCTAATTTTTCCAAATTTTCCCCGCAGCCCAACCATGGAGAACGAGCTCAACCGATCTCACCGGTGACCGACGTCGCCGTCGTTCTTCTCCTTTTCTGGCGCGTCCAGAAATCCACCAACCCCGAGATCTTGTCCTTTTGTTGTCGTCTCATTCCTGCGAACATCTACGACAACTTCATCAACTACTTCCCGGAGGCCGTGTTTGATCGTCTACATCGACCACCTCGTTTAGCCGCGTCACGTCCTCTCTTCGACACCGACGCTATTCGTTCTTGTCGGTGAGCCTCTCAAAATGTTATAATCCTACACGTATATTATTTATAATATATTAGTTGAGACCACCATATTATGCCCAAACAAAATAATTTTGGCCATACAATTTTTCCCAAGTGTCAAAACCTTTTATTTTCGGATTTGACTTTGGACAGATTGTTGGTCAATCTTAGAAATTCCATATCAAATCAACCGTAACTCCGTTTTCGATATTTTTGTAGTCTACAGATTCGTATGAATGTGTAGAATACAGTGGTACAATAAAAATATATATTTTAGTCGTGCACTAACTTGTTAATTGCAGAACCTTGTATTTCTTGTTTAGGCCATATCTCTAGTTTAAAAATAGCTTTTTGAGTAAATCCAATTGGGTTAGTTTAGTTTTGAAACCCTCTGTCCAGTGGGACAAACCCCATATTTTCTGTAATTAGTTATTTAACAGTAGTTTTCAATTTGTGTTTATTCCCTTTTGGGAATTGTTTTGTATTGTTGTTATAATAAAAATTGTTTTAATTACATTTTGACTTCATGCATATTTCTAAAACCAGAAAACTTAGTTTAATGTTTTTCTTATGATTTTAATTGCATTTCATACATAGCATATTTTTGTTGTATTGTTATTATTTTTGTATGATTATTGTTGTTCTGTTTGTTTATGTGTGGCTTGTTTATTTTATTAGTTTATTCGGAGAGTCACGAAGACTTTGGTGGTTGCTACTCCTGCCACTCCTGTTGCCAAGGCAAGTGGCACACTTGCATACTGTTCGTCCTATTATTTTGATATGCATTGTTGTAGCTTTTACTTAGAAAATTTGCATGATAGGCTTATTAGTATTGCTATGCTAGACCTGTTTAGTATTACCCTAGAATATTCCTTAGTGTCTAGTACCTATATGATAACTTAGTAGTATAGGTAAATGCTATGCTATGTGTTTTGTATCAAAAGCTAATGAAAATTCTACTAAGTAATAAACTACCTGGGTGGGTGGTTGGAATAAAGCAATTCCCCATATATGGGAGGATGAATTGTAGAAGAGGGTGATTCCCTATTTTGGGAGGAAGGATCATACGTGGTCCCCTGACTTAGGAGGATGAATCACACTTGCGGAAATGCCACCCAGGATCAAAGGGATTTGAAGTTACTCCAAGTGAGGATTGCTTCCAGTGCAGCCACTAGTCATATGGGCTCTGTCTTGACGGAGTAAGTTGTGTGGACCTGGGTCAGTGAGATCTGATGATGTAGAGGGATAGGACGGCAGTGATCTCGCTAGTAGTACCACGGGAAGACACTTCTGAAAAAGTCTCGTCTCGATCTTCTCCTTTCCTTTTCACTAAATGAGGGTGAAGGACAGAATGGGTTGATCGAGTCTAGTGGGGAAAGTGCCACAAACTCTCGAGAGTATAAAACTATGATCATAGCCGTGTCCCCGGTTACGGACAATTCTGAGCAGCTGAACAAGGACGTCAACGGAGGATCCCAACATTCCAATTTCTCTAAGTTAAAAATTTGATGGGTGAACAAGGGGGATTTGAGACACTGGTGCGCCCAGGGATGTCTCTTAAAGTTTGGAAGAAAGAATTGGTTTTGAAAGAATAGGATAAAATTGGCTTTATGCAAAATAGCCTTCAAACTCCACCAGCCAAATATGCATATAGGTTATTAGAGTTTTCCTCTATGAGTCCACAAAGTGTCACTTGCCAGATCCATTTTATGGTTCTGACCCACCTTGTTGATATCTTTTTATCAGGTTGTTCTGACGATGAGTGAGGTTTCGTTAGGGGTTTCGAGTCTGCAACCAACATGTTTCGCCTGTGGCTACATGAAGATTGGGACTCCATGCAATAATATTTAGTCTTCCGCTGTTATTCTTGTTATGCTAGCTTCGAGCTATGCAAAGTTGTAATGGTTTATTTTAAGTCTGGATCATTTTTGTAATAAATTGATACAATGTTATGGATATTCATCGTAAACTGTGTGTGCAAATGATCGATCCAGGGATTTGCACTATACACAGGGATCTTGCCAAATTTTAAGTGCAGGTCCGCTTCATCAATGATAGTTCACAATGTGCAACATAAAAGATAGTACTATGGACATTCTTACTTTTGCATACTTGTGGTCCATAGAGTGTAGAAAATCTGAATATAAAAGGTGGACACTTTGGAAAAGATGTATAAATAAGTAGAGGTAAAGCATGCATGAGTTTCATCTATCCTCCAAACTATTCTTCTTAAGTTATTGAATGCAATGGTAATACTTGGTGTCAAGCTCTCATTCCCCTATCATAGCATCTTGAATGATTAAAGTTGAATGTGAAAGCAAATATGAGTAGTGGCCTTGATAAAGTAAAGGTTAGATGTCTCATGCCCCTTGAATACAAGTACCTACACCATGATTACTCAACTTGGGAAACAAAGCAAGTTTAAATTATCTATCATTGTAAGTAATAATGGTATCATCAAGAGTCTCATCTGGGGTACCTCTTGTCCCATGATATGGATCAAGCCCATATCAAAACAACAAGACAAACAAACATAATGAACAATCTCAACACCCTCTTTATTTACCACTTGTTATAGCTTTTTATTGTAGGGTGTATCACAGAGAGCTCAAATTTGCATGTAAGTAAATTTCCACCATCAATGATGCATGGCTTAGATTAGCGGCCCAGGTTTCTCTCTAACCATTTATACAAACTCATTTAAACTTAACTCTATTTCCACATTTATTTCATCATGATAGGCATCCATAGACAAAAGTACATGATATCAACTAAATAAATAATGGAACATGTTGAAAGCTTTGCATGTGACAGCACATATGGGCTAACTCCCAACCTTAAACATTTATCAAGCCACTATCATCATAATATTAATCACAATGGTTCATCTTTTTGAATGCAATAAAAGTAAAGTGTGCATCAAGTTCGCGAGAGCTTTTTAACCAACTTTTCCCATTACAATAAATAACATCATCATTTTCATTTAGAGGCATAGATAACACAAATAACATGATAAACATACTTGGATAGCATAAAGCTAATAGGTAGATATGGTGGACTCACTGGAAAAACTTGGGTTGAAGGTGTTGGAAACAAGTTTTTACTTGTTGGAATGTTTGGGCTAGCAAAAGGGAGAAAGATGACCATTTAGATGCATGCATGAGTGTCCATAGAACTAACTAATTCATGTCAAAAAGGTGAAATAACATACAGCATCAAAACATGAATAAAAGATAGCTCATGATAAATCATTTGCAAATTATTACTCATAAAGAAGCTCATGAATCATGCAACTATATGTGTCATTAAAAATCAACTTAGACATCCCTTTTCCCAATACAATAAAAGCATGCAAGATATTCCAACCCATATTTCCAGTAGCATTCTCATATATAAAAGATAGTGTGGTGGTGGTCTCTCAAAATAAAAATAAAAGCAAAACAAACAAAAAGACGCTCCAAGTTTATGCGATAAAGTGCATTGATAGAAAAACAGGAGTTAGACGTGTGCAAACCGAGAGTGTTTTGGTTCAGTGGGGATGTTCACATCCCCAAGCTTATGGTTTTCACCATCCTTGGATAACTCATGGTGCATCTCCTCCAATCCCTGTGAAAAAACTTCAAAACACAATTTCTCCCATTTCTTTTCTGTGGGGTGATATTAGTAGAGATAAATAAACAAGTTTCTTGCTGCATATAATCCATGGACTAAAATTCATATGAATGATCAGAGAGTGTATAATGTTGTATGCCTACTCATAAACTCAATTTGATGGGGGGATACTTTATAGGTAGGCCCATGGACCCGGAAAGTAGACCCGCCAAGACCAAGAAGGCCGACGCCGAGTCACGAGTCAAGTCACATGGGCTGGGCTGGAGACAAGCCGACCAAGGCCCGTGTGGAGAAGGGACTCGCCAGATAGGAGTTCTAGTACAACCCGGAGTTCTAACTTGGAAGGACAAGACCTAGAGTAGGACTCCATGTCAAAGTATGACTCGGTACAAGTTGTAAGTCCAGGGACCCGGTCACCTTTATAAGGGGGCGCCTGGACCTTAGTTCGATAAGCTTAATCAGAGAGAGAAACCCTAGTACACCAGAGAGAAGTCGCCGACTCCTGAATTAGAGGAGTCGGAATCTTGTAATCGAGATCTGATCCAAAGCAATAAAGCCGAAGCAGGAAGTAGGTCTTTACCTCTGTCAAGAGGGGCCGAACCTGGGTAAATCCTTGTTCCTTGGCGAGAGTAACAACTTCTACGTACTTCGATCATCCATGGCCCCAGAACTCATCTTCCCTGAGGAAGAACTCGCCGTGACAACCCCACGACAGTTGGCGCCCACCGTGGGGCCTATGATGAAAGGAGTTGAGATCGTGGGAGCAGCTCGCCGAGCCATGGAGAAATTCACCATCGGGCGAGTCTACACTGATGAGCATGGAGAAACCGAGATCGATGACTCGGGTTGGACCTCGGAGATGAACGAAGTCGACGAGGGTTATCAGCTTGTCTTTGGAAGAATCAACATGTTCGTCGGCATGGTTAGCACGTCAGGAATTCGCTCTAACTCGGCGGAATCAGTTTCAGAGCCTACGATGATCGTCGAGTCTGATGGCGAGGAGTCGGTCGGCACGTCAGAATTCGATCGGCATCATCGCCAAGTCTGAAGAGGAGCAGAACCAGGCTGAGAAGCCGGGGATGCTGCAAGATTTAAGTTCAGATCCAGATTACGATGCAGATTCAGAGTCTATCTTACCCTTGTTTGAAGATCGGCTTGGGTATGGTATTGAGGAGGAGGATTATGAGGAGTCGCCGGTACGCGCCCGCGTCGTTGGAGTCTACATGTTTGGAAACGGTGGAAATCAGTTTGACCCAGCTTTACTGACAAAGGAAATTAATGCAAGTAACGCTGTCGTGGGGTTGTCACGGCAAGTTCTTCCTCCGGGAAGATGAGTTCTGGGGCCATTGGTGATTGAAGTACGTGGGAACGGTTAATCTCGTCAAGGAACAAGGATTTACCCAGGTTCGGCCCCTCTGATTAGAGGTAAAGACCTACTTCCTGCTTCTATGTTATTGCTCTTGATTGTATCTCGATTACAAGGACCCGGCTCCTACAACTCAGGAGCCGGCGACTTCTCTCTGGTGGCTAGGGTTTCTCTCTACTGGTTGAAGCTTATCGATCTAAGGTCCAGGACCCCGCTTATAAAGGCTGCCGGGTCTCTGGACTTACAATTTACACCGAGTCATACTAGAACACGGAGTCCTACTCTACGTCTTGGTCTTCCAAGTTAGGGCTCCGGGTTGCACTTGGACTCCTTCCGGACGGGTCCTTTCTTCATCATGGGCCTTGGTCGGCTTGTCTCCAGCCCAGCCCATGCGACTTGATACGTGACTCGGCTTTGGCCTTCTTGGTCTTGGTGGGTCTACTTTCCGGGTCCATGGGCCTACCTGTAAAGTATCCCCCCATCAGTAGCCCCCGAATTTATCTTGGGCGCAGCTTGGCGGCTTCCTCTGACTTGCTGGTTCGACTCTCTGGGTCGACTCCTTCCACTTGAGCCAATGGCTCCAAAGTCGCTTGCTGCTAGCTCCAAGATGAATTCCTGCACAAAAACATAATACATATATAAAATGAGTCCACTCTTATCCCTTGTTCAAGCCACCACTCTTGCCTTCGTACTAGCAGGCCGGGTTCTGGTGTGACTCTTGCAAACAAGGACTAGATAACTTGATTTCACTGTCACAGGACTCGTCATTCTGAGACAAGCCGGCTCCTTCCACATCTGTGACTTTGACCTTTCTCTATTATAATTTCTTATCTGTCTGTTAGCCACTGGAACGTTTTTACTGAAACGTTATCCACAGTTAACTGTGGACCCACTCTGTAACTTTCTAGGGTTTTACCCCCCTTTATAAATCGCGAAGGGTTAGGTCTTAAACCTCACTTGCCCCTTCAGCTCAAAACCTCTCCTTTTCTCTTCGCGCCCATCTCTCTCCGCGCCCAGCACGCACCGCCCGCATACCATGGCTCCCAAGCGCACAAAGACCACATCAAAGGCCAAGGCAACCTCGTCGAGCAGGACGGTGGACATCGCCGCCGCGGCCGCCGCCGCCGCAAAATCCTCTTCCAAGCGGTCGATCTCCGCCGATTGGGGTGGATCTGTGGTCTCGGCGGAGCAATTGAAGACCCATAGGCTCTCAGGTTTGATTCCCTCTAGTGCTCAAGCTCGGGCCCCAGGGGATGAGATTGTTCCCTCTCCCGCTAAGGGTGAAGTAGTTGTCTTCGTGGAGCACCTGTTCCGCGGATTTTCTCCCCCCGGCGATCTTTTCTTCCGCCAGCTCCTCGAACTTTACGAGCTGCGGATTCACGATCTAGCTCCTAACTCCATTCTAACCCTTTCCAATTTCGTCGTTCTCTGTGAGGATTACCTCCAGATTAAACCCGACATCAATCTCTGGCTTGAGCTCTTCTACTGCAACCCTCAGCCCGAGACCTCTGGGGGCCCTCTTCTCCAATGTGGCGCCGTCGCTCTTCAACGGCGTCTCAATTCTGTCTTCCCAAAGCCAATCTTTTCCAATCGCATCAAGGATTGGCAAAAAACCTTTTCTATTGCAAAGATACCTCCCCTGCAAATGAACCCAAGCTTCCCTTGTTCTCTGAGGAACGCCTCCGGGCGACTCCTCTGATGAAAGCTAGGTGCCCAGAGGCCGACCGGCCAAGAGTCGAGTCTCTGATCACTCGCATCCGGGCCCTCTTGTCCCACAACTTAGAAAATATGGATCTTGTCCGCTGCTGGACGACCTGGAGAATCCAGCCACTGAGTCCTAGGACTCGACTGATCTGCTCATATACCAGATGCGCTGGTGATGACCTCCGAGTTACGGAGCAGCTGTCTGACGGACCCGAACTTGGTCGATTGATCAAGAAGCTGACCGGAAAGATGGTGAAGGACCAGGCCCACTTTGGGCTTCAACCTTTCTGCTCTACCTGCCCCGCTCCTGCTGTAAGTACTTTTAACTGTCTTTCCTTCTTGCTTGCTTGCTTGCTTGTATTGTCTTAACTTACTAACTCACACTTTCTGTTTCCTCTTTGCAGCTTACCGACTCCTTCTGGAAGTCGACCCTTGAAACTGACAAGGGCAAAGGGAGTACCTCTGCTGCTGCAGAGATTGTTGAAGAAGAAGAAGCCAGCGAGGAGTCCTCTAAAGAGGCTACTGCTGCTGGTGATGAGAATGAAGATGAGGAGTCCTCACCTGAGGCTCCCACTGTCAATGTCATTGAGGAGGAGTCCTCTTCTGAAGCACAGTATGCTGACAAGGAGCATACCGAATCGAGTCCTGCAGGAGCCCAACCAATTCCATCTGAGGAGTCATCAGATGCCAAGAGTCGCTCCCCGACTCCTCCAGTTCCGAAAAATGGGTCCCGGGCTGCTGTGCCTAAGGTACCCGCCTCACGAGTCCGAAAATCTAGCAGCTCCTCCAGCGAGCCTGAAGAAATTCCTGCGCAAGTCCTTGCTGCCAAGAAAAGGAAACTGCGCTCAAGCGGCCCTGCAGAGACTCCTCCGCCTCTACCTGTATCACACCAGAGGAAGTCGATCTCTCCTCCTGAGAAAGCTGACTCCTATGTGTCAGGAATGTCAATCTTCTCTTCTGACTCTCAAGCTACTCTGGATCTTGAGACAAATGTTGGGTATGACTTTTCTCCTCTATCTTTACTAGCATGACATCTGCATTTTTCTTTGATCAATATCTGACTTTTAATCTGTCCTGTCTCAGAGCTCGGCCCTGCGCCAAGGTCTCCAAGCTACCAGGCATGGATGATATGACTTCCAGCCGAGGAGCTGTACCGCTGTCGATTTCTCAGACGACGAGTACAAAGACCGCTCCTACGACTCCCGCATCTGCTGGTGCAACAACCACTGGGACTCCCCCTGTTCCCGAGTCCGCTCCAAGGACTCGGTTGGAGACTCCTGTGGTGATCCCATCCTCCTCTGGGGGTGGAACTCCAACTACTACGGTTCAAATGCCTCCGAGTCAAGAAAAAACGGCACCCACTTCTCAACTGAACACCGAGCCAGCAAAATCCTCAACTGACTACAGCCGGCTCAGGATATCTGACAATAAATCCTTCAACGAGGCCTATATTGAGGCCGTAGAGCTGAATGATCAAGCCTCCAAGCTAAAGGATGAGGAGCAAGTAGCCCTCAGAGCCCTTGAAATGATTCATAACGTAAGTATTCTAACTTGTGCTCTTTATGCTCCATCCATTAGTCTCCTATTACAGTAGCCCCCAAGCACCTTATCTTTGGTGACTTGGAGCTAAGATAGGTGCTTCATCCTGAACTCAAATCACTTGCTAGGTAGAAAAAACTTGCATACTGTAGCCCCCAAGACCTGAGTCCTTAGCTCTACTAGGACTCGGGGCTGCTGATTTACTGTCTGTCGGGTCCTTAGACCAAAAACTTTTGCATGAGTAGCCCCCAAGCGCCGAGTTGTCAGCCTACGACGACTTGGAGCTATTAATATATGTTGCTTACTGATACCTTACTTGAAGAAAAAATTCTGTTCTGCGAGTAGCCCCCAAGCGCCAAGTTGCTAACTTGTGGCGACTTGGAGCTGCAAATATATGTAATGTACTCATACTTAACTTGATGAAAAATTCTGATCTGCCAGTAGCCCCCAAGCGCCAAGTTGCTAACTTGTGGCGACTTGGAGCTTATGACTTGTCCACTAGGACTTGCGTGTCTGGAAAAAATCTGACTCCTGAGTAGCCCCCAAGCGCCAAGTTGTTAACTTGTGACGACTTGGAGCTCATGAGTTATAGAATTTGACTTGTAAAAAACCTGGCTTGCACTTTTCTGACTTGTTGATTGTCGACTTGTACATTACTGACTTCTGCTTTTCCTGACTTGTGCTTTTTCAGACCGTTGTCTCCAAAATGAAGAGAGACATGAAAAAATTGGAAGACCAAGCGGCTTCCAGCGCCAAATCTGCTGAATCTGAGAAACAGCATTCCCTCCAACTGGAGAAGGACTTACAAATTCTAGCTGCTGAGCTAGCAAAGGTAAAGAAGGAGTCGGCTGAAGCAAAGAAGGCCGCCCAAAAGGCACACACTGATCTGAGAGCCGTCTTGGACGTATGCCAAAAGGGAATTAAGGCTATGTGTCATCATATCTTTGGTAAGTTACTGTACTTGCCTTCTTTTAGCTTGATACATAGAACTCAGTTACTTATGACTTTTGGCTTCTCTTACTTTGCAGGGGCTGACTCCCCAAAACTCAAGCTGCCAACTAGCCAACAACTCCATGCCATGCTAGACCACTGCCATGGGCTGCAGGAGGGTGCTCGCTCTGTGGTAAAGTATCTTAACTCCAAGGGCAAGTACCCCAAGGAGCCTGAACGATTGGTTGATGAGTTGTCAAGAGCTCCAGGGTACATGCGCTTGTGGAAACAATCTGCCATGAGGAGATCTGCCATAAGAATACTTGCACTGGCCCACAGCTACTACCCCACTGTCCTGGAGCCAGCAATGCTCACTATGGGGAAGCCGGAGCAGCATGAAGATGGCAAACCCTTCACCCAAGATGACTTCAAGGCTGAGGAGTTGCTAGTGCGGCCTTACGCCTGCGAAATCGCCAATAAGATGGACCCGGAGGTATGGGTTCATCACTATGACTTGGAGAACAAGAGGGTTAATCCAGGAGTTCCTCCAATCGTAAACTTTGGGTGTCCCTCACAGGACATGGCCGGTGCCCCATCAACTGTGCCCAGCTCTTCCACTCCAGCGGCTCCTAGGACTGGCGACTTGACTGGTGCAGAGCCCACGCTGAAGACTCCTGCTGCACCCACTCCTTCAAGAGTCGCAACTGGCGGCTCCCTAGTTCAAGAGGAGTTGAACAAGCACCTGAGGAACCCGAGAGGGACTGGCTTTCAGAAAAAGAAAGTTGCCACGAAATCTCCTGGAAAGTCGACTTCCACATCTGCTGCACAGGCGAAAGACAAGTCTCCAGCTAAAGACTCCACAGCTCCAGTCAAGGACTCAGCTCCTGTAAAAGACAATTCTCTAGGTGACTCTAGTTTGTAATAATTTATTTCTGATGGTTTTTAAACTATGTAGCTTGTTAGCTACTTTGGGCTGTAATGATGCACTACTGGTGCTTTTAACTTTATTTAGCTTGTTAGCTATTTGGAATTTGTGCCAATCGGCTTGGTTCTTATAACCCGTCTAATTTTTCACTGATGAATAAGTAGGCCCTGCATGACTTCTCTTACAGTGTGCGCTGACAGGTTCTTAACTCATATGTTCCTTAGGATCCATAAGAGAGAGAAACAAGTCATGCCTGTAGATAGATCATATTGCGCAGGATGCATCTGACTTACCAGCGAGAAAACTAGGAAAATTTGGCTACTGTGCCGGGTCCAAGAGTTTAAGCTTAACTTTTTTCACTGAAAAGCAAGCCCCCAAGAACCTGATGATCAAAATTTAAAGAACAAAGCGCACTCACTGGGTGACTCGACTAAAGGACTCATGTTCACAAAAGCCGGCTTTATTTCATTTGATCACAATAATTCGATTACATCTAGGCATGGCTCACTGGGCTCATTGCCTTTCAACTCATGAATCTGTTACAACTTAAGTATAATAAGGACGTAACTGAGCTATGTTCCAAGGCCTCTTTGCCTCTGCATAAGGATCTAAAGTATGAGCTGTATCAGCTCCTTTGCCCACACTTGCCGGCTCTCGCACATCCATTAGATAGTACGACCCGTTGTTCAGATTCTTGCTTATGATGAACGGTCCTTCCCATGGTGGAGATAACTTGTGCATCCCTTCCTTATTCTGGACTAGGCGAAGCACTAAGTCTCCTTCCTGGAAAGTCCGGGTTTTGACTCTGCGTGCGTGATATCGCCGCAGGTCTTGCTGATAAACTGCTGATCTCTCAAGGGCTAACTCCCTTGCTTCCTCAAGTGCATCGACCGAGTCCTGGCGGGCGAGTTCGTTTTCTGTCTCAACGTAATTGGCGACTCGTGGCGAGTCATGCAACAAGTCGCTTGGCAAGACAGCTTCAGCTCCATACACCATGAAGAAAGGTGTGAAGCCAGTGGATCTGTTAGGAGTCGTCCTGATGCTCCAAAGTACTGCTGGTAACTCCTCAACCCAAGACCCGGCGGCTCTTAGCAAAGGGACTCGGAGCCGAGGCTTAATTCCCTTCAACAACTCCTGATTTGCCCTCTCTGCTTGTCCATTGGACTGTGGATGTGCCACTGAGGCTAGGTCGAGTCTGATGTTGTTCTCACCACAAAACTTGGCCATCTCTCCAACTGATAAGTTGGTACCATTGTCTGTAATGATACTGTGAGGGTATCCAAAGCGTGTTGCTATTTTCTTGAAGAATCTCACAGCTGATGCACCGTCGACTCTGCTGACGGGTTCCACTTCCACCCACTTGGTGAACTTGTCAACTGCTACTAGCAGATGGGTCTTCTGACAAGGCGACTTTGAGAAAGGGCCCACCATGTCGAGTCCCCAAACTGCAAACGGCCAAGTGATAGGGATTGTTCTGAGTTCTTGAGCTGGCACGTGGTCTTGCCTTGCGTACCTTTGACATCCATCACAAACTCGCACTATCTTCTCTGCATCCAAATGCGCTGTCAACCAAAAGAACCCGTGTCTGAAAGCTTTTGACACCAAGGATCTAGTGGATGCATGATGACCACAATCTCCTGCGTGAATCTCTTGTAATATTTGCTTGCCCTCTTCTGGAGACACACATCTCTGGTAGACTCCAGTAACGCTTCTTCTGTACAACTCGCCATCAATGACTGTGTAGGACTTGCATCGCCTGATGAGTTGCTTTCGCTTGACTTCATCCTTTGGGAGTTCACCCCGCAGGAGATATGCTAGGTAGGGCTCTGTCCATGTTGGGATTGCTCGTACTGCTGCAACAAGTGCCGACTCTGGGTCTGGAAAAGCTAACTCCTCCTCTGAGGGCAATTTGACTGAAGGATGATGGAGTTCATCCAAGAACACATTTGGTGGTACTTTCTCCCGATGAGAGCCGAGTCGTGATAACGCATCAGCAGCTTCGTTCTTGCGCCTGTCAATATGCTCCACTTGATAACCAGAAAAGAACCCGGCTATCTGTTCGACTGCTCTTCTATAAGCCGCCATGTTTGCATCCTTCGAGTCCCAAGTTCCAGACACTTGCTGAGCTACGAGATCCGAGTCTCCAAAGCACCTGATACGCTTGATGTTCATCTCCTTGGCCAAACGCAGGCCATGCAGCAAAGCCTCATACTCTGCCATGTTGTTTGTACAATCAAAATGCAACTGAAGGACGTATGCTAACTTATCTCCCTTAGGCGATGTTAACACCACGCCGGCTCCTGAGCCTTCTAACTGTCTGGACCCGTCAAAATGCATTGTCCAATACTTGGTGCAAGGGGTGCTTGGTGAAGATGTAAAATCTGTCCAATCATTGACAAAATCAACCAAAGCTTGAGATTTGATCGCTGTCCTTGGCTCATATGTGATATGATAAGGACCCAACTCAATTGCCCACTTGGCGACTCGCCCTGTTGCCTCTCTGTTGCGTATAATATCTGCCAGCGGTGCTGAACTCACCACCTTAATTGGATGCTCTTGGAAATAATGCTTGAGTTTTCTACTTGCAAGAAAAACTCCATAAACTAGTTTCTGCCATTGAGGGTACCTTTGCTTTGACTCTGTGAGGACTTCACTGATGTAGTAGACAGGTCTTTGCACTGGGTACTCCTTTCCTTCCTCTGCACGCTCCACAACTACTACTGCACTGACAACTCTCTCGTTGGCAGCTACATTTAATAGCATGGGATCCTTATCTGTAGGAGCTGCAAGCACTGGTGCTGTTGACAAAGTTTTCTTCAACTCCTCAAAAGCACGGTCGGCTTCTTCATCCCATAGGAATTTATCTGACTTCTTCAGGAGTCGGTAGAGAGGACCCGCCTTCTCCCCGAGTCTTGAAATAAACCTGCTTAGAGCTGCCACACATCCAGTGAGCTTTTGAACGTCCTTCAGACAAGTCGGCTTTTGCAAGTTATGGATAGCCTTAATTTTCTCTGGATTTGCCTCAATGCCTCTCTCTGAAACGATGAAGCCTAGGAGTTTGCCAGCAGGGACTCCAAAAACACACTTGGTCGGGTTAAGCTTCATCTTATACTTGCGTAGGTTCTCAAAGGTTTCTGTCAGGTCTGCTATCAGAGAGTCGGCCTTCTGAGATTTGACCACTACATCATCCACATAGGCATGAATATTCCTTCCAATCTGTTTCTTGAAACAATTCTGAATACACCTCTGATATGTAGCTCCTGCGTTCTTGAGTCCAAAGGGCATTGTTGTGTAACAAAATGCTCCAAAGGGCGTGATGAAGGACGTTTTCAACTCATCCTCTATGTTGAGTCTGATCTGATGGTACCCTGAGTATGCATCCAAGAAACAAAGCAACTCTGACCCTGCTGTGGAGTCAATGATCTGGTCTATGCGAGGTAGTGCAAACGGGTCCTTAGGGCAATGCTTGTTTAGGCCCGTGAAGTCGATGCACATACGTAACTCTCCTGTCTTCTTTGGCACTAACACTGGATTGGCCACCCACTCTGGGTGAAAGACCTCCTTGATGAACTCGGCTGCGAGGAGCCGAGCCACCTCTTCTCCTATAGCTTTCCTCCTGTCATCATGAAACTTGCGCAGACCCTGCTTAACCGGTCTTGCATTAGGATTAACATGTAAGCTGTGCTCGGCGAGTTCTCTCGGGACTCCTGGCATGTCAGATGGCTTCCATGCAAAGACGTCCCGGTTCTCACGGATGAACTCGACGAGCGCGCTTTCCTATTTATCAGAGAGGTGCGCCCCAATAGTGAACTGCTTAGAAGAGTCACCAGGGGTAAAGTCGACTTGCTTTGTGTCCTGAGCTGACTTGAATTTCATCTTCTCCTCTGTGGCCGGCTTCTTAAGGACCGAGTTGTCCTCCGGGTCCACGTTTGCCTTGTAAAACTTTAGCTCCTCTTGGGCACAAGCTGTCTCAGCCATAGCTGCATCACCTAACTCACACTCCAATGCCATCTGTCTGCTGCCATTAACTGTAATGACTCCTGCTGGACCTGGCATCTTGAGCTTCAAGTAAACATAGCATGGTCTGGCCATAAACTTAAAATATGCAGGTCGACCAAAGAGAGCATGATATGGACTCTTAAGATCTACTACCTCAAAAGGCATAATCTCTGAACGAAAATTCTCCACTGTGCCAAAAGCAACCTCAAGGTAAATCTTACCAATAGGTTTGGCCGACTTCCCTGGTACTATCCCATGGAAAACTGTCTCTGTTGGAATTAGCTGTCTATCTTGCAGCTGCATCCTCTTGAATGTGTCGTAATATAAGATGTTGATACTGCTTCCACCATCCATAAGCATTTTGTTCAATGTATAGCCCCCAACTTGAGGTGCCACTACCAAGGCTACCTGTCCTGGCTCGTCGACTCTTGGAGGATGATCTGCCCGACTCCATGTGATGGTTTGCTCTGACCACCTGAGCCACTGTGGAAGGGCCGGCTCTACTGCATTAACTGCTCTAACTTTCAGCTTCTTGGAACGTTTGGACGTACTAGTCGTGAAGACATGGTAGCTGCCACGACTCGGGTTTTGCTGCCGAGTTGTGACATAATACTGACCATTGCCATCATTGAGCTGCTTCGGGTTCTGCTGGAACCCGCCCTGCTGATTACCTCCTCCTTGAGGCTGGTTTGGATTGTTGCCGGCTCCTCCACCATTATTGCCGGGTCCTCCGGCTCCATTGTTTCCTCTATATCCACCATTGTTGTTACCTCCTCCTGGCCCTTGGAACCTGGCGCGCTGCAAATCTACGCACTGTCCCAAGGTATGACCGCATCTACCGTTCTTGGCATGTTTAGGGCATGGAATCCTCAAGACCTCCTCTGTGCTTGGAGTACGGCCTTGGTACCCACCAGAATTATTGTCCTTACGTCTGACTCCAGCGTTTGTGTTGGCCACTAGGTCAGAGTTGTCTCCATACGGCCTCTTGCCACCACCTTGATTCTGGTGTTGATTCTGGTTCTGACCCTGGCCATTGCCACCTTGTCCTTTGGTCCCTTCCTCCTGATCCTTTGTTTTGTCTGTGGCAGCGTGCTTATTAGCACCTGCCATGATCTCACCAATCGTAAGGGGAATACCTTGATTCAGGCTCTCCTTCATACGACCTAGCTTCCAACTCAAGGGATTGTAACTACAATTTCTCTCCATCGCCATTAACACTGAAACTGGTGGGAGTCCTTGTGAGGAATTAATGATCTCTGAGACTCGCTTCATCCAGTGCCTTGCTGACTCGCCCTTCCTCTGGACACATCGCTCCAGGTCCTCAATGGTGCTAAGTTTTTTGCATGTGCCCTGGAAGTTCTGAATAAAATCCGCCTTCAATTGCTCCCAAGAGTTGATTGACCTAGGAGGCAAGTTGCGCATCCAAACCTTGGCTGCTCCCTCCATCATAAGATACATGAACTTGGCACACAGATTACCTGTGGCATTGCGAATACTCATTGCCATCTCGTATGTACCCAACCAAGAGGTCGGGTCCATGTTAGGCTCATAGTTTGGAACCTTGCGCGGCTCCTTGAAACTGCTGGGGAAGGACTCGGACCTGATGGCATCGGACAAACACTCTGGTCCTGTTAACGCTGGGGAAGCACCAGGAGAAGTCACCTCCTCGTGCACCCGGGTTGGCTGAGGCGGGTTGTGTGCACCCACTAACGCTCTGTCCCTCTCTACCTCCCGAGCTCTTGCTGCTTCTCTCTCTCGTCGTTGCCTTGCTTCATCAACCACTAGCTGAGCTTGTGAAGCGGTTGGTATGTTTGCACGATTCCTCACTAGTTCACGACGCCTTGCACTCGTAGAGTTTGCCGGGTTGGACTCACCGTGCCGACTCCTCGTGCCTGAGTTAAAAGGTGTTGAATGTAGCCTACTTGCATCTGGAAAAGTTGGATACAACGCTTGCTGAGTCAAAGCTGTTTTCAGTAACTCGATAGCCTCACGAGTCTCCTGACCCGCTGGTCCCTCTGGTACCAAGATATTCTCCAATCTCAGAGTCGCCGCATGAACGTTGTCCATAGGATTGGAGTAATGTCCCTCTGGAGTATGAAATCTGTTAGGCTGAGACCCTAAGCCACCAGATGCTCCTCCTCCGACTCCTCCTTCAGGCGGTGGTCCGTTGGTACGGCTGCCTCCCGGTCCTTCTGGGGGTGGTGGTGGTGGTTGTCGTGGTGGTATCACGGCAGATGCCATATAGGCTTGATGTGGGGCCGATTGGACGCTGGAGGTACCGGGGAGGGCTTGCACGCACGGCGTACAGACACGAAACACACACTCACTCGCACACACGCACACGATTTACCCAGGTTCGGGGCTCTCGTGAGGAGATAACACCCCTACTCCTGCCTGCTACTTGATTTATATGAGGATTACAACTGGTTACAAGATTGCTCCTCGAGCTGTATGCAAAGAGCTGAAAGATCCAAGCCTCTACCGAGTTAGAGAATAGCTCTCTGGCTCTCCTCTAGTTCCCAGGAACTGCTAATTATTTGCTCAGCGTCTATGCGTAGTCTCTAGGAATCGTCCCTGTAAGAGGAGCCCCTGGTACCCCTTATATAGGGAAACCCAGGGTTACAGTGTAAAACATTGCTACTGGCGCCATACCCCTTGGTCTCCGGCCGGCACGGGCGCCGCTGCGCCATACCCAGACCGTGGCAGCGCTGGTCGCCACGGTCGCCGCTGCACCAGACAGCACGCCCAAGCCTAGGCCTAGCGCAACTGTGCCGCGCCGCACGCGTCAGAGGCGTGGCCGAGGCCTGGCACGCCGTCCACTTGCGGCACGCTGCCGCCCTTGTCTCGCTCCGTGTCTCAAGGAGTTCTGTCCATCTTCCGGGATAACCTTCAACAGACATAAGTGTGCCCTAGCTGATAACTCGGTTTACTCCCTCCTGCACATAAGAACAACGAAGGATAGTCCGACATATAATAAGCATGATCCGACATAAGGCTATGTCGGTTTGACCTGACTCGGATGAATCCGGATAAGCCAGTATGATATGTCGGTTTCCATTGACTCGGTCAACTCCGAGTCAACCTTATTTTACCATATTGACCCCACTCGGGGGCTTCCCCCCGACATTAGTCCCCGAAGCTGGCGCGGTCCTGCAGCCTCGGATGGAGGACCACGGCAGGTTTACCCGAAAAACCAGCGTTCTTAAGTTGATCTCCGACATAACATATGCCGGCGAAATTCATATGTCGGAAAGCAGCTTTTGCCTTTCTCTGTGATATTCGACTTTGATGTCGGCTCGTTCCGAATTACCGGAAGAACCCACGATTCTTCCGAGTCATTGGTTCATCCACGTGGCAGAGCATCTCTGCCCCATGCCTCGACTCTTGCACCCGGATGGACGTGTCCCTGGCACGCATGCCACTTGCGTCACGCCGGTCGCTTCGGAAACTGTGCATACGATAGCACTTGATTGCAGTCTTGACCACACCGCCCACGTCTCCTCGGGTCCTGCCCGATCAAGTGTGCGGCGTTATAACCGTTGCCACTCTGTGGCCTCTCGTGTGGCCGATCGGGCGGCGGTTAAGCCGCAGAGGAAATCGTGGAGGAGATCGTGGGGCCATAACTCCCCGTCCGTTACGGGATCGTGCGCAGCAGATCGCGCGCCCACGATCTCCTCAAATCGCCCTTAAATAGCAGGGAGAGGGCACCGTTTCACCCCTCCGCACTCCTTCTCGCCTCGCCTTCGTCCTCTTCTCCAGCGCTCCAAGCACAAGCAACACCGCACGCTTCCGCGCACCGCACCGCCGCCGCTTGCACGCACGGAGCGCGCACGCCGTCGAGCCACCGGACGCCAACGTCGCCGACACACGACGCCACCGCCGCATACCGCGTCACCGCGGTAAGATTTCCTTCTCCTCCTCTCTTTTGCGCATTAATGTTTTGAATCTACGGGAGCTCTTGTTCTTGTTCTTCCTCATTTCTTCACTGCAACGACACATCCGTCGGAGCGGATGAAGCGCTAACATATGTGCTATCTTGGTACGAGGAGCTTGACCTCGACATGCTGAAGACAGTGCGGGACGGGTCCAGGTGGCTCTCTGACCCGAAGCACATCCAGCGCCGCCAAGAGTTGGCTCACTCGCTCATCCAGTATGCTCCAGTACACAGTTTCGTCCCGGGTGATCGGGTTCCCCACTCGGAAGAAATAGAGACCGACGGCGAAGGCGAAGAAGAAAACGAAGAGCCCGTCGATGAAGAAATCCAAGCCGATACCCCTCCCGACACAGCTACAGGCACCACTTCGGCCGCTGCGACCAAGGATAGCACCGAGACCTCGACCTCGGAACCGGCCAAGACCGATGCCGCTACCTCTGCTCCGAGTATCCAGGAACCTGCTGCCTAGACTTAGAGAAAAACTTAAATCGTCAAATCCCCGGAATGCCGGGTGCAAATGTAATATAAACCTTTAGCTTTTTATGGTTGGTACTTAATTCGTTTACTTTGCACATTTTTAGCATGGTTTATTTAGTATGCCGAATCATTCTGAACCGAGTCCCCGAGCTCGGTTTCTTGTTTACCATACTTAGCAACCTCTGCTCTTGCCTACCTCGATGGGTTTCTTGGCAGTCGAGTCACAAGACTACCGAGATACGGCATACAATACTAATGAACTTTGAGTCAAAGCTCATAATCATCCGACATAAAGGTTAGAAACGAAACAACTTGTGCCGAATCGCACTTGGGCCGAGTCCCCGAGTTTGTTTTCTTGTGTACTACTTCTTGCAATCTCAGCCCTTGCCTACCTCGATGGGTTTCTTGGCATTCGGGTCGCAAAATCACAATAACATAGCATACAATACTCAAAACTTTGAAACATGGTCTAGAGCCATCCGACATAAAACAGAAAAGAAAACCGAATCGCCCCTGGACCGAGTCCCCGGGTCTGTTTTCTTGTTTACTATCCCTTGCAATCTCAGCCCTTGCCTACCTCGATGGGTTTCTTGGCATTCGGGTCACAAAATCACAAAAACATAGCATACAATACTTGCAAACATGGAGGCACGATTTTTGGAGCCACCCGACATAAAGGAAACAGATATAAACAAGCATACAACACAAGATTCATAGCAAGGCAGTCCCCGAGTTTCATCTCGGAGTGCCGACATTTCATTTCAAAGTTTTGAGATACATACAGTGAGTCCTTAAGAGTAAAATGGGCGAAGAAGAGCTACATTCCAAGGTCGCTTGGTTTCCTCTCCGGATCTATCCATCCTGTTCTTCACCTGTGTCTGGGCATCAATAAGATAATATGCATCGTTGTTCAAAGCTTTGCTCACAATAAATGGCCCTTCCCAAGGAGGTGAGAGTTTGTGCATTCCGGCGGTGCGCTGTACCAGCCTGAGCACCAAGTCTCCTTCTCGGAACTTGCGAGGATTTACTTTCCGGCTATGATAGCGTCGGAGATTTTGCTGATATATTGCCGACTTGGACAATGCCAATTCTCTTGCTTCCTCGAGCAGATCAACATCATTTTCTCGGGCTTCCTTTGCCTCTGACTCGGTATATAATGCAACTCTTGGCGAGTCATGCTCTATGTCGGTCGGCAGAACCGCCTCTGCTCCATAAACCAGGAAGAATGGCGTATAGCCAGTGGAGCGATTCGGCGTGGTCCTTAGACTCCACAGTACTGCCGGAATCTCATCCAGCCAACAACCCGGAGCACGCAACAGTGGCTCAATCAACCGGGGTTTGATGCCGGATAAGATTAAGGCATTTGATCTTTCCACTTGTCCATTGGACTGCGGATGCGCAACCGAGGCCAGGTCTAGCCGGATTCTCTTTTCCTGGCAAAACCGAGCAAAGGCTCCCTCGGCGAAATTGGTGCCATTATCCGTGATAATGCTGTGCGGGTGCCCATACCTTAGGATAATATCCTTTAGGAATGACACGGCTGTGCGGCCATCGCACTTTCTGATTGGCTTCACCTCGATCCATTTGGTGAACTTGTCCACCATCACCAGGATGTGAGTCATGTTACCTCGGGCTGGCTTAAATGGTCCCACCATATCCAGACACCATACAGCAAATGGCCAAGTGATAGGAATGGTTTTGAGAGCTGATGCCGGCATATGGATCTTGTGAGCGAACCTCTGACATCCTTCACATTTTCGGACAATATCTTCTGCTTGTTGCAAAGCGCTGGGCCAGTAGAATCCATATCGGAATGCTTTAGCCACTATAGCTCGGGAAGAGGCGTGATGACCGCACTCCCCCTGGTGGATATCCCGGAGGATTCTTTCTCCCTCTTCTGGCTCAACACAGCGCTGAAGCACGTGGTNCCTCTTCTGGCTCGAACACAACGCTGAAGCACAGTAGTCACACTTCTCTTGTACAACTCACGATTGATGATGGTGGAAAGATTTGGATCGTCTCTGAATCTGTCTGGCCGAGACCTCATCACTCGGTAGAGTGCCATCCAACATGAATGTCATGATGGGTTGTGCCCATGCCGGTACCGGGCGAGTGCCGAGTACAGGCTCGTCGATTTCCATTGCATCAACCGACATCACCACACCCGACATAGGCTGGTGAGTCCCCGAGTCCTCCCAAGGAGTCCCCGAGTTCCGCCAAGCAGCTTTCCAATTCTCCAGCGTAGTCGCCGAGTCTTGCTGAATGTAATCGACCTCCATGGAAGTCCCCGGGTCCTGCGCAGCAATCCCCGAGTTCTGCAACTTGCTTCCGACATCTACATCCTTCGGGATGATGCCGAGTTCCGGATTACCCGGAATGAATATTGATTCTGACTCGGGTGAAGGCTTGATTGATGGTTTGTGAAGATGCTCCAGTGATACTCCGGGCGGAATGGCTTGCCGATATGACCCAATCTTGGACAACATGTCTGCACTCTCATTATCTGTCCGCCGAATATGAGTGAACTCGCACCCATCAAAGAATCCTGAAATTTTCTGGACATGGAACCGGTATGCCGCCATGTTGGCATCTAGGGCATCCCAGTTGCCCGATGTTTGCTGAATCACCAGGTCCGAGTCGCCATAACAGATGATCCGGCGGATTCCAATTTCTTTGGCCACTTTGAGTCCATGAATCAGTGCTTCATACTCGGCGACATTGTTGGAAGCTGCAAAGTGAACTTGCAACACATATTTCAGTTGATCTCGCTTTGGTGAGGTGAGAACTACACCAGCTCCCAGGCCATCCTTTACTTTGGACCCATCAAAATGCATTCTCCAGTAGTTGGAGTCTGGCAGGGACGGCTCATATTCCATCTCGGCCCAGTCCACAAGGAACTCGGCCACCGCTTGAGATTTAATGGTATCTCTCCTCGCGTACTGCGGTGCATAAGCCGCAAGCTCAATAGCCCATTTGGCGACTCGGCCACTGGCATCTTTGTTGCCTATGATTTCCGACACCGGAGCCGCACTTACAACCGTTATGGGATGCTCCTGGAAGTAATGTTTTAGCTTTTTGGCTGCCATGTAGACACCATAAGTCATTTTTTGATAGTGAGGGTAGTTTTGTTTGGATGTGGAGAGCACCTCACTCAAATAATATACCGGCCTCTGCACGGTAGCTCCTTCTTCTTCTCGCTCTACCACCACTACGACACTAACCACCCGGTTAGTGGCCGCAATGTAGAGCAGCATGGGCTCACTCGGTAAAGGTGAAGCCAATATCGGTGCAGTTGCCAACATTACTTTCAACTCATGAAACGCCGCATCTGCTTGCGGAGTCCAGCTAAACCTGTCCGATTTTTTCATCAGTTGGTATAAGGGCAAGGCCTTTTCTCCCAACCGACCTAAGAAACGGCTTAGAGACGCCAGACATCCGGTGAATTTCTGGACATCTCGGAGACATCTCGGCAATTTCATATTTTCTATCGCCCGGATCTTAGTCGGGTTTGCCTCAATACCTCGGCTAGATACGAGGAAACCGAGTAACTTTCCTGCCGGTACACCGAATGTACATTTATCCGGATTAAGTTTAAGTCGGAATTTTCTCAGGTTTGCGAATGTTTCCCTAAGGTCATCCAGCAGTGTGTGTTTTTCTTTAGTTTTAATGACTATGTCGTCGACATACACCTGTACATTTTACCTATCTGGTCATGCAGACATTTTGCATACAACGCTGATACGTTGCGCCAGCATTTCTCAGGCCAAAACACATAACACGATAGCAATAAGCCCCGTACGGGGTGATAAAAGCAGTCTTTATTTGATCATCAGGGTTCAGCGGTATCTGGTGAAAACCAGAGTACGCGTCTACAAAGGAGAGCAGTTCACACCCGGCCGTGGAGTCGATCACCTGATCGATCCGGGGCAGCGGGAATGGATCTTTAGGACATGCTTTGTTCAGGTGTGTGTAGTCGACACACATGCGCCAGACAGTGGCAGCATTCGGTTCATCTTTCTTCTTCTCTACCAGGACCGGGTTAGCCAACCAGTCCGGGTACTTCACTTCTACCACAGCATTTGATGCAAGTAACTTGGCTAACTCGTCACCCACAGCTTTCCTTCTTCCTTCGGCAAGACGCCGTGTCGGTTGCTTCACAGGCCTAGCATCTGGCCTGACATGCAGAGAGTGCTCAGCCAACTCCCTCGGAACACCCGGCAGATCCTGACTGGACCATGCGAAGATATCCCGATTCTCACGGAGGAAGTGGATGAGCTCGCTTTCCTATTTGCTGTCCAGCCCTGGCACCGATGATGACGGTGTGGTCCGGGTTAGACTCGTCGATGCCAACTTTCTTGGACTCCTTCGCCGCCTGGAAGGTTGCAGTCTGCTGTGGGTTGGCCGGACTCGGTATACCGAGTTGAGCAGATTGGGCCAGAGCCACCACCTCATGGATTCTCTTCTTCTCGGCAGCGATCACAAGTGACTCGGCCAGCATAGATCCGGCAGAGGCACACTCCATGGAACGCTTGTAGTCACCCGAGATAGTGATGACACCATTCGGTCCCGGCATCTTCATCTTCAAGTAAGCCACATGAGTAGACGCCATGAACTTGGCGAGTGCTGGCCTACCGAGTAAGGCATGATACGGGCTTTCGAGGTCCACAACCTCGAACAACAGACTCTCGGTCCTGCTATTGCTTTTGTCACCGAAGGCAACGTCGACCCACACGGTGCCCATAGGTGCATGCGAGACACCCGGCACAATACCATGAAAGGTAGTTCTGCTTGGCTGCATCATGTTCTCGGTAATACCGAGCTTGACCATGGTATCTCGGTACATAATATTGATGCTGCTCCCGTTGTCCACAAGGACCCGGGTGAACCTGACATTAATGCTTGGTCCGACGAATGTCGGATCCACAACCAGAGCATAACCTCCGGGATTCGGCATGACCTTGGGATGGTCCTTGACACTCCAACTGATCTGATCCTCGGACCAGTACATGAATTTCGGCACCGCCGGCATAACAGCATTTACCTCCATCGCACGCCTGTGCTGACTCTGTTTGTCATTGGGTTCGGTCACAAAGACCATGTAACTCTGGTGAGGCTCTCGGTACTGATTCTGCCTACTCGGGCCAGCATTGCCGTTGTAATTGTTGTTGTTGTTGTTTGCTACCTGGTTGACGTCCTCCTGCCTCGGCTGAGCATTCAGAGGCTGAGTGTTGGCACCTGTCAAAGGTGCGGGTCTCGGTGTCGGACCAGCAGCCGCTGGCTGATTCTTGTGCCGGTCACAGTCACGAGTCGAGTGTTGAGCTGGTTTGCTGGGATGTCGGGTGTGAAAGCAGCAAGGGCCATCCAGCATCTTCTCGTAGATGTACCTCTCCTGATCATCCAACTGTTTCTTGTTGCCACTCCATGGCTTCCTTTCTCCGTTCCATGGCTTTCTCTCGCCGTTCCACGGCTTCCTCTCGCCGTTCCATGGCTTTCTTCCTTCCGAGTTCTGGCCCCAAGAGGGACCCTCATTCTTCTGGCGCTGGCTGCTGCCGGCACCCGCTTGATCTTGGTCGACGGCTGCGACTTGGTCCGACCCGTACCGGTAATCCGGTCGATCGTCTCTTCTCTTGTTTCGGTTATCCGGGCGATCGCTACGCCGGCTCGATCTATCTCGGTCTTGAGCAGGATACCTCCTGCCCACATCAACCTGGGTCAGCAAGGGCTGTGTCGGGTCACCGAGTGCATAGCTGTCAGCAATTGACATTGTCTCGGCCAATGTGGCCGGCATTTCCCTCTGGAGTCTCTGCCAAAGCATGGAGCCATGTCGGCATCCTTGCGCAAACCAGGCAATGGCTTGTGACTCAATCACTCCTTCACAGGAGTTCCGGATCGTGCTCCACCGGGTCAGATACTCCCGGTCTGTTTCGTCTTCTCGCTGCCGACACATGGACAGCTGCTGAGGTCGATTCGGCCTCTTGTAAGTGCTGGAGAAGTTGCTGACGAAAGCGTCGGAGAAGTCGAGCCAGCAGTCAATGCTATTCTCCTCCAGATTGTTCAGCCAGATTCGGGCTGGTCCCTCTAGCATCTGCGGTACATACCGCACGGCCCATCGGCGACTGCCACCAGCGATATGCACCGCTGTGACGTAATCTGTCAGCCAGTCCTCCGGCTTGGTGCTGCCGTCATAGGTCTTTGCACCCCGGGGGAGCTGGAAATTCGGCACCGGTGGCTGTTTCATGATCCGGGGTCCAAAGCAGGCAGGACCCGGTGGGCCTTGCTCCTCCAGCAGTTCAGACAGATAGATTCTGTCAAGCTTGTTGCGTACATCGTGAGCCGGTAGCTGGCGAGCTCCCAGCCTAGCACCGAGTGCACCCTCGGTCGCCAGATCTCTGTATCTTGTGTACCCGGCACGCTCCATGGCCGAGTAACCGTCGTCGTACCGGTCAGCGGCCGGCTCGGCATACCCGGCACCCGCTTGATGACGAGGTGGAATGGGTGCCGGATACCGAGGTGGCTGACCCGGATTCACCGGATTGACCCGGTTGGCCTCTTGCCTGCCCTGAACGGGTCCTGGGGCTCCCTGGCCTACATTGCCTTGGGCAGCCTTCTGCTTTCCGGCATACACCGGATCATACGCCTGCAGCTGTTTGTTTTTGCCAGAGTTCACACTCTGGCCACGGCTTGCACCGACATGCGGCGAAGAGGCCTGTCCCTTGGACATTCCTCCAGCATTTCCACCCGAGTAAAGGTACCCGGATCCTCCTACACCCGGATTTGCATTCCGGAATGCCTCATTCTGACGGTTGGCTACAGCTACCAACTCATTAACTCGGTCCTGCTGCCTATCACGAGCTTCACCGGATAAATTGGGTAACTCTGCTATGGCAGCCTCTGCAGCTCTAAGGTTCTTACCCGGGGTACTATATTTCGGCCGGCCTGCCGACACATGACTAGCAGTTTTACCAGATCTAGCCCTACCATCTCTAGCTATCTCGGCATTGAGGTCTCTACCTCTAGCACGTACTTCATTTATGCGACTAACCGGGTTGGCTACCGGCGTAAAACCATGAGCGATATTGTACTCACGGAGGGATATGTCGAAGTCCTGTCTGACTTGGGCCACCACCTGAGCCTCTCGGAGTATCTCCTGGCGCTGCTGCTCCAACTCCGCCTGAGTCAGAGCAACATCTGCGCTCGGAGCCACTGGCGTCGCCAGCTTCTCGATCGCGTCCTGAAGAGGACTCGGCGTCACCGGCACAGCTGATGTACCGGCCTGCTCCGGACGATTCTCCGGCCTCTCCAGCGGCGGGCGCGCCGTCCTGGTGGTTCTGGTGCTGACCTCGGCATCAACAACCGGGGCGGTCATCATGACCTCTGCACAGCTAGCGGCGGGACGGGCGATACGTCGGCCGCGAGCTGCGCACACAACGGGGGGATCTGCTGCAACCTGCACCCTTTCGGGAAACCGGCAGGGAACCTCGGTGGCGACGTAGACGGTGAGGGAGCCGAACTCGATGAGACAGCCGTTCCGGGGCAGTGGCCTGCTGCCGAAACAGCCGGCGTTGTCGCTGACGACGTTGAGCGAGCCGAACCTGTGGACAAGGCCACAGAGAACGCGCTCACCCGACGCGAGGAAGGAACCCGTCCGGATGAACACACCAGCCAGCGCCGCTGCTGGCCCCATGGTGGGCGCCAACTGTCGTGGTGGTGTCACGGCAGATGCCATATAGGCTTGATGTGGGGCCGAATGGATGCTGGAGGTACCGGGGAGGGCTTGCACGCACGGCGTACAGACAAGAAACACACACTCACTCACACACACGCACACGATTTACCCAGGTTCGGGTCTCTCGTGAGGAGATAACACCCCTACTCCTGCCTGCTACTTGATTTATATGTGGATTACAACTGGTTACAAACTTGCTCCTCGAGCTGTATGCGAAGAACTGCAAGATCTAAGCCTCTGCCGAGTCTCAGAACAACTCTCTGGCTCTCCTCTAGCTCTCGTATTTGCTCAGCGTCTAGGCTCAAATGAAGTGCTGCCCGTCCTTCTAAGAGGTACCCCTGGTACTCCTTATATAGAGAAACCCAGGGTTACAGTATAAAACATTGCTACTGTCGCCATACCCCTTGGTCTCCGGCCGACACGGGCGCTGCTGCGCCATATCCAGACCGTGGCAGCGCTGGTCGCCACGGTCTCCTCTGTGTCAGACAGCACGCCCACGCCTAGGCCTAGCGCCACTGTGCCGCGCCACCCGCGTCAGAGGCGTGGCCGAGGCTTGGCACGCCGTCCACTTGCAGCACGCCGCCGCCCTTGTTTCGCTCCGTGTCTCAAGGAGCTCTGTCCATCTTCCGGGGTAATCTTCACCCGACATTGGCGTACTCTAAGCTGGTAACTCGGTTTACTCCTTCCTGCACATAAGAACAATGAAGGATAGTCCGGCATATAATAAGCATGATCCGACATAAGGCTATGTCGGTTTGACCTGACTCGGACGAATCCGGATAAGCCAGTATAATATGTCGGTTTCCATTGACTCGGTCAACTCCGAGTCAACCTTATTTTACCATATTGACCCCACTCGGGGGCTTCCCCCCGACAGCAATCGAGCAGGAGACGAGCGGGAATTGGAAAAGGAGCTCACAGAGGAGGCGCTGCTGTAGGCGTTCAAGCTCGAGGTTGACCACGGCGGCGGGGATTCGAGGAAGACCGGCGGTGACCGTGCCGAAGGCGAGGAGGTTGCCGTCGTCCTGTGGCTCCTCCGGCTTGTGCTTGATGTCGAGGAGGAAGAGGAAGTCGCGGCGGTTCTCCTCCACCGCTCAGCTTGGCGCAGGGACGTCCATGGCGTCGGGGCGGCGGAGCTTGTTCCGGTGGTAGCCTTCGGTGGGGAAGAAAAAGAACGAGGAAGGAGAGGGAGATCGAGGGGAGAGTGTGGCAGCGGCAGAGGGAAGGGAGAGGGGAGGCGCTAGGGCAGCTGGAGGGAGCAGGCACGGCTTAAGCAGCCCTCGGGACCAGGGCTCCGACCGTCAAATCGCTTGGAGGTGGACGTGGCACCGGTGGATTTCCTGCCGTACAGGAGGGAGAAGAACAGAGCGACGCCAAGGGGTAAGATGGGCTGTGGGATGGAAACGGGCCAAGAGAACGAGATATGGGCCGGAGGAAATCCCAGCCTGCTTAGAATTTTCAGGATTTTTCCCAATTGCAGAATTGGAGAAGAGAGAAAGAAAAAGAGAGAAAGAAAAGAGGGAAAAGACAAGAGGGGGAAGGTTTACAAAAATAAAATAGGGGTTGTCAAAAATAATTTTGAGTTATGTGCAATGTGATATGATGCATGATGTCATGATGATGCAAAAAGAAAAAGAAGCAAAAACTAATTTGGGGAAAACCCCGGGATGTTACAGGCGGAGAGAGTGAGAAGCAAGGAAGCAAAAGGAGTCAGGAGGTGCTGAGGATCTTGGGGGCTGGATAGCCTTTTTATAGGCCTTTCACTCCCTACCTACCCCTCGGCGGTACGACTGGTGCAGTAATTGGGGCGCATTTTGCAAAAAAAACCGTTCTCATTCACACCAATTCAACCCGAAGGCCAAGCGACATCAAGGATACAAGATCTCCGTCATTTCGAGAGCTACAAAGGGACCTACTTTTTATAGAAAAGCTTGGCTCCTAAGCGAACAGGGAGCACCGCCGCATAACGGAAGGCGCTACTTCCAGAAGTACGTCGACGGGGCTGCCAAGAAGGAGCTCGAGGACATCTTCGGGGCTGCTGCCTCAAAGCCGCCCCACGCATCCTCAGGAAGACGAGGTCTCCTCGACCTTGATGCGGAAGGAGCTTTCTTCATCTTCATCCTCATCCTCGTCGCCGAAACCGCTGCTACGGCTGCTGCTGTCACTCTCCGCGCAGCAGTCCACGCGTCCTCCCTCGGCGCGGAAGATCTTCACGGAGAGCGTCACGTCTCCGTCATACTCGAACGCCAAGTACTACCCCCCGGGTCAGGCGGCGGGAGCGCGCGAACGCCTTCCATCCCAAGCCCACGACCATAAAGTCATCGACGGTGTACTCCACTTCGACCCAGGAGGGGCTGTTAGGGCAGCCGTCCACCTACAACCAGAAGCCGGTGGGCCTGCCGTTGTCCGAGTCCACCACCGGCGCGAAGGAGTCCGGCAGATGGAGCCGACTACAAAGACTGCTATCCAGATCTACGACCAACTCGAACGGAGGGAAGCCGGAGTTGGTCGTACTCCGAGGAGGCAGATCTAGAAAGCCTCCAGCCCCATGACCTCTGCGACCACGGCTTCCACGACCATGACCGCGGCCGCCGCCACGACCACGCCCCCCTCGACCTCGGGGAGCAGCCCACCCACGCCTGCTGGCGGCCACCTCCGCCACCGCTGAGGAAGAACGGGTGCGTCCAGCTCCTCACCTTTCTCTCATCATCGACGCGCTCGGCTCTGCTGGGATGTGGAGCTGGGGGAATGAGGAAAACGATTGAAGATTCGGGTAGGGCAACCCCGCCTTTAAGAAGGCTCGGCTGCGTCTTCGTCGGCGGCCTCCTCGCGTTCTCCGTTTCCGAGAATCGAGGAGGCAGGCGCAGTTACTTCCTGACGGATGGGACAGAACAGTCAAGACAAGATGCCGGGGACCCACTTTGAGTTTTTGGTCATAGCCCCGGCAGCAGAAGGACGTGCTCGCCGGGACTATGCCCGGGGGCTACTGTCGTAACAGTGGATCACGGGGTTCCCCTGATGTGGTCAAAGTGGGTCCACCACCAGTGGGCCCACCAAGGAGGCGAACAAGGCAAGGAGTCAAGACCCGCACATGGACCTCCCCATCTGCCCCACAGCAACCGGACAAGGACGACATCAACAATCACGACTAAGCACCGGGTGTCCTTCCGGGGTCACCCTCAACCCGGCAGACAACGCGGAGGTCCCGGGGACCCGGACGCCTGGAAGGAGGCCAGGCTCACCCCCGGGCTCCAACCTCCGTACAGGCGAAGAGGATGAGCTTGCCAGCTCCTGCTGGAACCTCCTAAAGATGTCAGCCTTTGTCCGCCCGCTCTCCAAAAGGTGGGCGACCGCACCTAAACCCCCTCAGAAGAATACTTGGATGAGAAGAGGCCAGGTCGCCCCATAAGAAGAACCCGGAGGGGTTTTCCTGCCTAAAACCCCTCTGCTCCCAAAGGTGCCCTTTTGGGATCCCCTTAACCTATAAAAGGAGGACCGAAGCACCGGAGGGAGGGGACGGAATTCCAGAGAGTCGGAGGCTAGGCTAGGTAGCACACCAGACATGAAAAGCTTAGGCGAGAGGTGATCTCCTCTGGGAAAGGATCTGCTCGTCTTTAACCTCTAGCCAACACCTCCCGGGTTATCACCCGCCACCACCTCTCTAAGCCACACCATGATGATCCACTCAATCCAGACATGCAGGAGTAGGGCTTTTAGCCTCCGAGCAGCCTGAACCTGGATAAACTCCTTGTGTCTCTGTGTTGCTTGTGAGTACATAGATCGGAGATCTTGGCGAGGTTCTCCCGGAAGTTGGCGTCTCCCAGCCTCCTTTGCGCCCCGTGCCGAACCTAAAAAGAGGGTATCCTTTACTCCCGGTGTCCGTGATCCAAGACACGACACTCTCCAACAAGGTCATGCCCCCCTCGCGGGGAACCATGGCAGCATCGCCTGAGGGCGTTGGTCCCGAGGGACATGAGGACTTCCCCCTACCATCAGCAGCAGCGGCGTCTCCCAGCGGGGCCTCCGCGTGCACAAGCGTCGTTGCCTCTCCCGTCGGAGCGGAGGCTCCTACCTCCAGCTCACCGAAGTTCGCCCCTACAGCCGCTCGGTCGACGGGTACCTCCCCCGCTGTCAGCTCCGGCCTGAAGTTCGCGCCCATCTTCATGGCCACAGCGGGCTCGGCAGGCGTATCGCCTGGTGCCATGCGTGTTGTGGGCGCGTCTCCCTCCGACGATGGTAGGGGAGGTGTCTCCTCTGCTGCCGTGGGTTCGGGGAGTGCCTCCACCATCACCATGGCCGCGGGCACCGTGGCCGCCGTGAGAGGTCCCTCTTCCGCAGCGGCCTTCACCGCCACGGCCTCCGCCGCCGCGGCTTCTTGCCCCGTGGCCTCCGCAACCGCGGCTGCCGCCCCCGATCCGCCCAAGTTGCATGGTCACGGCCTCCGTCGCCGCGCCCCCGGTAGCCGCCGCTTCTGGCGCGGTCTGCCCCGCCGTTGCCTTTGGTACCTTCACGGGTCGCGGCCCGCAGGAAGCAAGAACACTCATCAGCAGGAATGAAAGGAGGTCCGCTGCGAGTCTGTTGGAGACAAAGGGGCCTACCTTCTCATCAGCACCCAGACGTGGTGCCTCACTCCCACGAAACGGGTAGAGGCTGCCCCGGGTGCACCCTCCACACCCGCACGAGAACTATAGGGATCCCCCTCTGCGGCAGCGGCCGCCGCAGGCATCATTTCCGGCAAGGTCCCGAGAGAGGACCCCATGAGGTCCTCGTCACCCAACGATGGGCGCCGCGGTCGTTTCTGCTAACCCGACGT
Source organism: Puccinellia tenuiflora (assembly GCA_012064385.1). Taxonomy (NCBI): domain Eukaryota; kingdom Viridiplantae; phylum Streptophyta; class Magnoliopsida; order Poales; family Poaceae; genus Puccinellia; species Puccinellia tenuiflora. The sequence continues at coordinate 183,256 of QRDG01001732.1, read as the reverse complement.
CGCACGGTCCCCGCCCCCGGAGTCGGAACCAGCAGGCGCCGCCGCAGATGGTTGCACCGCCTCTCCGCGCACCCCGCCATCCTCACCGGCTCTAGTCTCCTCCGAAGCCAGCTCCTCACGTTCACCGCTATCGCCACCTGCTCCGGCCTCCTTTGGAGTTGCACCCTCGACGAGACCCTCACAGTTGAACTCCGGCATAGCGAGGAGGATTGATTCCCGGGTCCTCTACGACCGGTCGTACAAGGAACGGATCTCCCCATGAAGGTCGGGAATCTCCTCCGACCCGAACAGGACCCAGGAGGCGTGATTCAGTGTCGCCTCATCAACCGGGAGGCTGCGCAGCCGCATCCGACTGTCGGCCCCCTCGAGCTCCCATAGGCCCTGCTTGCGGAATTGCAGGTGGGCCAAGCGCTGGCGGAGGAACTCTTTCGCCACCATCTGGCATGTCAGGCCCTCGTCCTTCAAGAAGATGAGTCGCTTCGCCAGGGCCTCTATCCCGTGGCCACGGAGCGGCTCCTTGGCCCACTCTTTCATCTTCACCGGCACATCATCGGGGAGCTGGTACAAGGGCTCGTGGAGGCAGGTATCAACTAGCACCCACCGCTGGCTGAAGTCCTCCACCTTCCTCGACACCGCCATGGGGATCAGACTCCCTGCCGCGAAGGGCTCCAGAGACAGAAGGAGATACTCCCAGATATCTCGTTCTGCGCCGTGCTCCACAAACTATAGAAGTGGCAAAAGAGTGCCACGGACGGCATCACGCCCAGGAAAGCTTCGCAGAAGAAGGCGAATATGGAAAGGATCGCGATGGAGTTTGGTTGGAGGTGGAGAAGTTGGATGTCATAATGGCTGAGTATGGCCAGGAAGAAGTCGGAGAAGGGGGGCACGAGCCCGACGACGATGGAGTGGAGAAAAACTGGCTGCACGGTGCCCGTACTCCGCACGACGATGGCCGAACCCGGGAAAATCCTGGTCACGCCGTACTTATTGGACAGCCAAGTGACCAGCGGAAGAACTCTAGCGAGGCTCTCCTCGCTGAGGACATTGGAGCCCTGCAGCACCACGGGGCCCGTCCCCGCCATCGGCTTCTGGCCCCTCTTGGGAGCCGTCTTCCCGGGGGACATGGTTGACGCTGTCGGAGCTCTCGGAGTACAGATCCGATCAGGAGGAAAAGAAGAACTACCAGGACTCGAAAGTGCGGAAGACGAGAACCGACACGGTTCACCCCTCTTTCTAGGCAAACGTGGGACGGTTGCGGTACCACGACGTGGAGATAGAGGGGGTTGCATGGTCATGGACAACAGAAGGATTGGACACATGGTGCGGCGGGCCTGACATTTTTTAGGCCCCTGCCTCTTCACCTCCTCCATCTCGTCTTCGCCGCCTGGGCTCCACCTCTTCGACTCCTGTGACAAATGTGTTCGAGGCACGGGCCCGGGGGCTACTGTCGGGACTTTGTTAACTAGGGTCCCCTGTCCCGGCTGTCAGCGGCACCATCCGCACCACATCATCACAAGATAAGGTGTGCATCGCTGGCACACGCCTCGTGAGGGACGCAGCTCCCTCGCGGGATCAAGACCAAGGGGGCTTGCCAAGTTTGCCTCGTGAGTCCTCCCGATGAAGGCCCCTCCGCGTCCGCTTCGCGGGGAGCAGGATGACACCAAAAGTATGTTGTAGAGCCATGTAACATCCCAAAAGTAATCCCCTTTTTATTTTCTTGCTTGTTAATTTAATTGATGCATCATCATGACATCATCATGCCACCTTGGTTGCATTTTTGGTTTTACTTTTTCAAATAAATAAAATGAGTTATTATTTTATGTCACATGTGACAACTCCTTTTAATTTGAAAAACCAAAATAATAAAACTAAAATTATTTTTGGACAAGCAAATCAAAATTATTTTTGAATTGGCAAATTAATAAAATTATTTTAAGGAAAAACAAAACCCTAGTTTTATTTTGTTTTTCTCTTTTTCCTTCTCTCTTCTAAATTCTGGAAAAAGAGAAAAACAGAAAAACAAATAAAAACCAGGAACTGGGCCGCAGCCCAGCTCCCCTATCTTTTCTTCCCTCCTTTTCTCTCCCGTGCGGCCCACCTGTGGACCATCTCTTCCTCCGGCCCAGCCCCTTTTCTCCTTGTCTTCTTCCTCACTTTTTGCGCCACTTCCGACGCCACCAAAGCCACCTCGCCACACCGGCTCCTCCTATAAAGCACTAGCACTGGCTGCTCCTTCCCCAAACCCTAGTCCCTCTCCTACTGCCACCGCCTCCCTCCTTTTCCTCCCCTCTCCTATCTGCTTCTCCCTCTCCATCCCGAGACCACCACCAAAGATAGCCGGAGGAGCACGGCGTCGACGCCATGGGAGCTTCCGCGCCAGGCTAGCGAGGAGGAGCGCTCCTACGATTACGTCCTCGACACGCATGGAACCGGAGCAGAACGACCACACCAGGGCTGCTTCCCCTTCGTCCTCTACTTCCTCTCCGGTCACCGACGTCTACCCCGTCACCTGCACGCCACCGTCGTCATCCCCTTCGCCGATCTGCTTTCCCCGGCGTTTCTGGGTGAGCACACCGCCCTCGGGCACCTTCCTCTATCCCTCTCCCTCCTGCTCTGGACGTCGCCATCGAGCGATCCGTCACCGTAGACCGCCGGTAGTCGTAGCCCATGTCGAGCACGAACACGTCCGCGAGCACGACCGCCCGACCTGCACACGCACTCCTTCGACACGTCCTCCATGCGCAGCTCCATGCAGTAGATGCAGCGCCGCCCGATCTAGGTCGACGCCGACCACCGAGACGTCGCCGTTCGTTCTCTGTCGTCGCCGAAAGTGCAAGCATGCACTTCTTCAATTAACCGCTATGGATCTAGCACTTAGGCAACCGATCCCCTTCCTTGACAACATCCGCGCATAGCCCAGATTGTCTTGTTCCTCGCACGCACAATTTGATCCCAGGATCGAGTCCCCGATCCGGCGATTTAAGCCACCCCTTTTTCCTTTTTTTTCCAGTCACTGACTAGTGGGCACATGGGACCCGCCTGTCATATTGATGTCTAGGTTACACCCCGGTGAGAAATGTTTCCAGATCTTCCGAAATTGCAGAAAACCCTAGTTTTCGAAAAACTTTTTGCAAATAGGTCCTTGCAACATGATTCTATCATGTTTTTAAAACTTTTAATTCTTGGCCCTTTCTAATTCAAAAATTGCAAATAAATTATGTTTTAAAATCAGAAAAATCTAATCTGTTCAAATATAAAATTTGTTTAATTTTTGGAATTAATTTAAATGGCTAAAATAAATAAATCTTTTGCTAATTAATTAATCTTGCAAAATCCATAACTTTTGTTTTACAATTCCAAAAATTATGAATTTTATATCAAATTAAAGCTAAAAAAGTAATCTGCTTGAATCTAATTTTGCATGCATGAAATAAATCATTTAACTTTCGGGTTAACTAATAATTCAATTAAATGAACTTTAAAAATGCCTTAATTGCATTAGATGTTTATATTATTGCAATAAGCCACTTTAGCTTTGCCTAATAAAATGTTTAGCACTTTAACTTGCTGCACAATTAACTTGCTCATGTCATCATCCTTGATTGAAGCATATGTATTGATTGTTTCCTTTGCTATGTTTGGGGTTACCCATAGACGACGACGTTGCCGAGTACCCCGACACCTCCGAGGATCTAGCCCAGTACCAGGCTACTGAGCAACAAGGAAAGCAGCCCCTCCCCAACTTTCTCATGTGATGCCTATGCCTGTCTTGCATGCTTTAGGACTTCCGTTCTGTTGTGTCTTACGATTCCTACTAGTACTGCATAGCCTGTTAGAAGTCCAGATATTCCTGATATGCCTGCCTATATCCTATGATTATTTTCCTGTTACTATCTACTAGCATGCTTAGGAGTTGATTGTGGTCTATCACATGTTTAGGTGGTATATCTTAATAATTGAAGACTTGCTATGTGGGAATCACCTTATTATATTAAAGATAAGGCACCGGCGGAAGGCCAGTTAATGGTGATTTGTTCTGCTAGTGTCGCCTAGGAAAAACTGTTCTTTTCCGCTTATCCAAGACTGAGCACCCTACCCACACGTGGGAATACTTATGGAACCCCCCTCAACTTAGTACCGGACCTGCTATATTGTGTAGGGAGCCACAAAGTAGTTCGGGTGTTTACCGTTTGGAGCATACGCACACGCATGATGTTGAAGATGAGAGGTTACAACTATGGGGGGTGCATATAGGTTTGCGGCACGAGCGTTAACCGCATGTGGAAGGAGGAGCAATCGTATAAGTGTTATCCTCCTGAAGCCGTCCATGCAACTTTTGGGCCCGCAAAGGAGTTCCGGCCGGGCTCCCGACGTGGATCAGTCTCAGATAGGTGGCTCTCTATCCAATGTAGTAGTGAAGGGGAAGGTCGTGTTGAGATACCTTTTGCCTTTGTGGCATGTGGTTGATCGAATGTGTATGGTTACATTTGGGCACCCCTGCAGGGTTAAATCTTTTCGAAAAGCCGAGTCCGTGGTTATGGACGACTTGGGTAATGTGCTGGCTAAAAAGATCATAGACATCACTGTATATCATGAATAGCCAAATTGACTAGTAAATAGCGATATTCAGATAATAACCTGCTAAAAATTTGATCAGCGTGTGAGTGTCCGGGCTTCTTCCTCGTGGGTATATGATACGGTGGAGTTGTCTCAGATCGGGTATTGCTTGGTGAGTAGTATAGCCCAGTAGCGCAAGTGCTCCCTTTCCTCTTTCTAATTAGACGCAAGTTGTAGTGTGTCTTCTGTAGTTGTTAGGTGCTGCTGCTGCTAGTCCACTAAACAGCCTTGCCTACCCCAATTGCATGTGCACCGTACTTCTTTTACCCCTATGCGTAAGACTTGCTGAGTACCCCCGTACTCATACCATCGGGTGTTCGGTGCTCGTGTTTTCACCGATGCAGGAGCGACAGCAGAGTTCGATGATCCAGATGGAGGCTACTATGTAGAGTTCGACGCTGACTACGACGAGTAGATTGAGATCCTAGGCGGCAGCCTGAGACCACTGTGGGTGGGTCCTCTTTTATTTTCTGGCCTATGGCCGTTGATGTAGTATGTACTCAGACGAGTGATTGCTTCCGCTGCATTTGGGACGTATGATCCCCTTTAATGTAATAAAAGTATTTCGAACTATGTTTATTTATCATTTTGTGTCGTACTTGTGCATGTGATGCAACCCAATTGTGGTTCTACTTGGCAAAATGTTCATTTCCGCTAAGTGGGGCTTACAAATTGGTATCAGAGCATGGACCGCCTTTAGGAGCCTTTTTCTACTGGTCGTAGTTGAGTCTAGAAATTATTTTGGTAGCTATTCAGGAAAAATTATATGCAAGAGTAGGAACTCTGTTCTCTTTACTTCTTTCCCCAACCACCCTCCCTCTTTTCTGGTAAGGAAGTGAAACGAGTTTTTCTCTCCTTTCCTAAAATTTTCAAAATTAGGGTTTCACGTGTTCGGGTTTTTCCGTAGTACCTTAGGTTGGACCTGTTCTTATGGTGAAAAGAAATGTTGATTCGGTCACTTCGCCTTTGTGTTGAACCTTTCTTGCATATGCAATTCCACTACCCTTCACACACTTATTAGTTTTATGCTAATTCGTGTTCCTTTTGAACCGGTGCATAGTCAACTTTTTATCCCTTCTGTCCACCTCTTTACTGTAATTGTCGACCCTCTCCAAGCCATTCAAGTTGTTCCAGTGGTCTGTAACTTTCCTTATGTTTTTTCGGAGGAGCTTCCAGGTATGCCACCTGACAGAGTTGTTGAACTTTTCATCGACCTTGAACCAGGCACATCTCCTACCTCCAACAACCTTACAAGAACTATTGCAACAATCTTATGTTCTTGGACACGAAGATCATCTTCGATCCGAGTATCTCGACCTTTTTCCCTTCTTTCTTGGAATCTCGGGGCGCGATTCCTTTGAGGGGTGGCGAGTTGTAACATCCCAAAAGTAACCCCCTTTTTATTTTCTTGCTTGTTAATTTAATTGATGCATCATCATGACATCATCATGCACCTTGGTTGCTTTTGTGGTTTTACTTTTTCAAATAAATAAAATGAGTTATTATTTTATGTCACGTGTGACAAATCCTTTTAATTTGAAAAACCAAAATAATAAAACTAAAATTATTTTTGGACAAGCAAATCAAAATGATTTTTGAATTGGCAAATTAATAAAATGATTTTGAGGAAAATCAAAACCCTAGTTTTATTTTGTTTTTCTCTTTTTCCTTCTATCTTATAAATTCTAGAAAAAGAGAAAAACATAAAAACAAATAAAAACCAGGAAATTGGCCACTGCCCAGCTCCCCTCGCTTATCTTCCCTCCTTCTTTTCTCTCCCGGGCAGCCCACCTGTGGCCCATCTCTTCCTCCGGCCCAGCCCCTTTTCTCCTTGTCTTGTTCCTCACTTTTTGCGCCATCGCGCCACTTCCGACGCCACAGAAGCCACCTCGCCACACCAGCTCCTCCTATAAAGCACCAGCACCGGCTGCTCCTTCCCCAAACCCTAGTCCCTCTCCTACTGCCGCCGCCTCCCTACTTTTCCTCCCCTCTCCTATCTGCTTCTCCCTCTCCATCCCGAGACCACCACCAAAGATAGCCGGAGGAGCACGTCGTCGACGCCATGGGAGCTGCCGCGTCGGGCTAGCGAGGGGGAGCGCTGCTACGACTACGTCCTCGACATGCGCGGAACCGGAGCAGAACGACCACACCAGGGCCTGCTTCTCCTTCTTCCTCTACTTCCTCTCCAGTCACCGACATCTACCCCGTCACCTGCACGCCACCGGCGTCGTCCTCTTCGCCGATCTGCTTTCCCCGACGTCTCTGGGTGAGCACACCGCCCTCGGGCACCTTCCTCTATCCCTCTCCCTCCTGCTCTGGACGTCGCCATCGAGCGATCCATCACCGTAGACCGCCGGTAGCCGTAGCCCATGTCGAGCACGAACACGTCCGCGAGCACGACCGCCCGACCTGCACATGCACTCCTTTGACACGTCCTCCATGCCCAGCTCCACGCAGTAGATGCAGCGCCGCCCGATCTAGGTCGACGCCGACCATCGAGACGTCGATGTTCGTTCTCTGTCATCGCCGAAAGTGCAAGCCTGCACTTCTTCAGTTAAGTTCAGTTAACCGCTGTGGATCTAGCACTTAGGAAACCGATCCCCTTCCTTCACAACATCAGCGCATAGCCCAGATGGTCTTGTTCCTCGCACGCACAATTTGATCCCAGGATCGAGTCCCCGATCCGGCGATTTAAGCCACCCCTTTTTCCTTCTTTTTCCAGTCACTGACTAGTGGGCACATGGGACCCGCCTGTCATACTGATGGCTAGGTTACACCCCGGTGAGAAATGTTTCCAGATCTAGATCCAGATCTGCCGAAATTGCAGAAAACCACAGTTTTCGAAAAACTTTTGCAAATAGGTCCTTCCAACATGTTTATGTCCTGTTTTTAAAACTTTTAATTCTTGGCCCTTTCTAATTCAAAAATTGCAAATAAATTATGTTTAGAAATAAGAAAAATCTAATCTGTTCAAATATAAAATTTGTTTAATTTTTGGAATTAATTTAAATGGCTAAAATAAATAAATCTTTTGCTAATTAATTAATCTTGCAAAATCCATAACTTTTGTTTTACAATTCCAAAAATTATGAATTTTATATCAAATTAAAGCTAAAAAAGTAATTTGCTTGAATCTAATTTTGCATGCATGAAATAAATCATTTAACTTTCGGGTTAACTAATAATTCAATTAAATGAACTTTAAAAATGCCTTAATTGCATTAGATGTTTATATTATTGCAATAAGCCACTTTAGCTTTGCCTAATAAAATGTTTAGCACTTTAACTTGCTGCACAATTAACTTGCTCATGTCATCATCCTTGATTGAAGCATATGTATTGATTGTTGCCTTTGCTATGTTTGGGGTTACCCGTAGACGACGACGTTGCCGAGTACCCCGACACCTCCGAGGATCTAGCCCAGTACCAGGATACTAAGCAACAAGGAAAGCAGCCCCTCCCCAAATTTCTCATGTGATGCCTATGCCTTTCTTGCATGCTTTAGGACTTCCGTTCTGTTGTGTCTTATGATTCCTACTAGTACTGTATAGCCTGTTAGAAGTCCAGATATTCCTGATATTCCTGCCTATATCCTATGCTTGTTTTCCTGTTACTATCTACTAGCATGCTTAGGAGTTGATTGTGGTCTATCACATGTTTAGGTGGTATATCTTAATAATTAATGACTTGCTATGTGGGAATCACCTTATTATATTAAAGATAAGGCACCGGCGGAAGGCCAGTTTATGGTGATTTGTTCTGCTAGTGTCGCCTAGGAAAAACGTTCTTTTCCGCTTATCCAAGACTGAGCGCCCTACCCACACGTGGGAAGACTTATGGAACCCCCCTCAACTTAGTACCGGACCTGCTATATTGTGTAGGGAGCCACAAAGTAGTTCGGGTGTTTATCGTTTGGAGCATACGCACACGCATGATGTTGAAGATGAGAGGTTACAACTATGGGGGGGGCGCATATAGGTTTGCGGAACGAGCGTTAACCGCATGTGGAAGGAGGAGCAATCATATGATGTTATCCTCCCGAAGCCATCCACGCACCTTTTGGGCCCGCAAAGGAGTTTCGGCCGGGCTCCCGACGTGGATCAGTCTCAGATAGGTGGCTCCCTATCCAATGTAGTAGTGAAGGGGAAGGTCGTGTTGAGATACCTTTTGCCTTTGTGGCATGTGGTTGATCGAACATGTATGGTTACATTTGGCACCCCTGCAGGGTTAAATCTTTTCGAAAAGCCGAGTCCGCAGTTATGGACGACTTGGGTAATGTGCTGGCTAAAAAGATCATAGACATCACCGTATATCGTGAATAGCCAAATTGACTAGTAAATAGCCATATTCAGATAATAACCTGCTAAAAATTTGATCAACGTGTGAGTGCCCGGACTTCTTCCTCGTGGGTATATGATACGATGGAGTTGTCTCAGGACGGGTATTGCTTGGTGAGTAGTATAGCCCAGTAGCGCAAGCGCTCGTTTTCCTCTTTCTAATTAGACGCAAGTTGTAGCGTGTCTTCTGTAGTTGTTAGGTGCTGCTGCTGCTAGTCCACTATACAGCCTTGCCTACCCCTAATTGCATGTGCACCGTACTTCTTTTACCCCTGTGCGTAAGACTTGCTGAGTACCCCTGTACTCATACCATCGGGTGTCCGGTGCCCGTGTTTTCACCGATGCAGGAGCGACAGCAGAGTTCGACGATCCAGATGGAGGGTACTACGTAGAGTTCGACGCTGACTACGATGAGTAGATCGAGATCCTAGGCGGCAGCCTGAGACCACCGTGGACGGGTCCTCTTTTATTTTCTGTCCTATGGCCGTTGATGTAGTATGTACTCAGACGAGTGATTGCTTCCGCTGTATTCGGGACGTATGATCCCCTGTGATGTAATAAATGTATTTCGAACTATGTTTGTTTATCTTTTTGTGTCGTACTTGTGCATGTGATGTAACCCAATTGTGGTTCTAATTGGCGAAATGTTCATTTCCGCTAAGTGGGGCTTACAAGCCACGCCAGGGTTGTCTTCCCATTTCGGTGATTAAAGACATGGACGGTGCGAGACCAGACCAAGGACGAGAGAGCCATTCCTCTTTGGTGTTTAAAGTGCCCGCTTGCAGACCCGCTCTGAAATACAACGTCAGCAAGCCATGTACCCTCATTTGTCTTCTCTTGACTGATTGTGGCTGCCCTTACCATCTAGTGGAAGAGGCCTGAGTTACTATAAAAGGTAGTCCACTACCTTCGTTGTAAGGGGTTCGCATCCTGATCAACTCCACTAGCAATATAGACAAACAAGCAACAGTATTGTGTTGCACCTCCACGGTGGCCTGAACCTGGGTAAACCTCGTGTGTGTTCTTGCCTTGCTCGCTCCGGCCCTCGCGAGGATCTCGTCGGTAGACTAGCTTTCAATCCTGTGGAAGAACACGGGTACGACAGAACCCACAAATCCGACATAGTCTTCGCTTGAGTCCCTTCTGATCTTGTCCTACTCTCTCCTCAACCCAACCTCCCTTCCCCTTTTTTCCCAGCCCTTATGCCTTGGTCCTCCATTTATAGGCCAAGGGGATCCAACAAGGGCATGGGGGGGGGGGGGCTTAGGCGGGAAAACCCTCCGGTGGTCTTTAGGAGGCGACGTGGCCTCCTCTCGTCCAACTATTCCTCCAAGGGGTTAGGTGCGGTCGTCCACCTTTTTAGAAAGCGGGGTGGACAGGGGCTGACACCCCCACCGACCATGTCCTCGCTCAGTGCGTTCACCTTCTTGGCACCCAAGTCTTCTAGGAGCTTCTAGCATGAGCTGGCAAGTTTTACCTCTTCGCCGTACGGAGGGGGAAACCCGGGAGCGAGCCTGGCCTCCTGATGGGCTCTCGGGCTCTTAGGTCCTCCGTGTTGTTCGCCGGGTTGGAGGTGACCCCGGAAGGTCCCTGGTCCTTCAGTCGTGGTCGTCGATGTCGCGCTTGCCAGGTAGTCGCGGGGCAGATGGGGTGGCCCACCGGCTATTCTTGATTCTTTGCCTTGTCCATCTTTTTGGTGGGCCCACAGGTGGCGAACCCACTTTGGCCGCATTAGGGGAACCCCATGTTCCACTTTGACAGTATCCCCCGGGCATAGTCCCGGCGGGTACGTTCTTCTGCTGCCGGGGCTATGACCAAAAATGATTAGTCAAAGTGGGTCCCCGGCGTCTTGTCTTGTCACACAGATCTTGGTTTCCGAGGCCGCGCTTCACGGGAAAATAGCGCGAGCCCCCGAGTCTTTGCCGCGATCCGCGTGGATCGCAACGTCTATCTTGAATGCAACGGGCTGAAGCGCCCAAAGCGGGACGCCTCCTAGATCCCCGCGTCAGCCGGAGTAGTGAGGCCGCAACGTGACGCGTGGGATGCCTTATAAGCCATGATTCGGCGGCACTGTAGCCGTTACTCTCCCAAATCGCTGAAATCCCCAAATCACCGCCCAGCAAGCTCCGCCTTCCTCCTTCTCACCAAGCACCGCCTTCCTTCGTTCCGCCACCGTAGGGGCAAAGCAGCCGCGCTCCCTGTCCCGATGGACAAGATCAAGCACTCTGCCTAGAAGAAACCTGCAGTCGCCTCGATCATCAGGAGGCATCGGTCCACCAGATCGGAGAGGGCGCGGAGAAGGTCGAAGTGCACCGCTGCGGTGGCGAATGCCCGCAAGCAGCAAGCCCTGTTCCCCAGCTGTTACGCCGACAATGACGAGATGATGCGGAATGCCGCGCACTTCGAGGGTGATCGGGTCTGGCACAGCACCTAGCATTCCAGCTTGAGTGGCGATGGAGGTTCTACTGCCATCGGAGACCAGGACGGCCAAGCAGATCCCTATCTTCGACTGCTTCATGCAGATGGGGCTCGTCCCCCCATTTTCTGACTTCTTCTTGGAGATCCTACGCGCGTACGGGTTAAGGCTCTTGCATCTGACCCCAGCGCCATCTTGGACCTGACTGTCTTCGCTTACGCCTGCGAGGCGTTCGTCGGGGTGATGCCTTCCGTGGCACTGTTCCGCCATTTCTTCTATCCCCGCATCAAGAAAGATGGATGGCTAGGGGGTGGAGTCACGTTCTGCTTCCGCCCGAAGGTCAAGCAGGATTACCCCGAGATGGCCGTGAAATCCAAGTGGGATGAATGGAGGAACCGCTCATTTCTCGTCGGCGTGCCAGAGGCTCTGCCACATCTTGAAGAGCCGAAGGAGCACCCGGTGAATCTACTGACATGGAGGAGTTTAAGCCCGCAGGACGCAGACCTTTCGGCGGCAGTGGCCCGCTTCAGTCTTCTGCGAGAGCAAGGATTCTCCGTGGCCGCCATCGTTGCCCACGCCCTTCACCACCGCCTGGCCCCTTTACAGAAATGGCCTCACCCGGCTTGGGATTTCCGGGGCCCCAAGGACCCATCGCGCTCGAGGAGCTCTGACATGGAGGATTCCCCTCCTCCGAACATGCATGGAGGCGATCTTCACCCCCCGGTGCAAACTATCAACTGCCTGCGGGGTTTCAGCCCTTGTGCGAAGATCCGTGGAAGGCAGAGATCCTGGCGTCGATGCCGGCGTGTAGCGCCCTCGGCCTCGTGGGCTGGACCGACCTCGGGCCCCAGCCTGCGGGGTTGAGACCTGCAAGGCTAAGGTTACCCCCTGCTCTGACGAGAATGGGGAGATCTTTGAGTCTGACGAGGAGAGCGAGGAAGAATCAGAGGAGGAATTTTCCGGCTCCGACGAAGGCGATAACGAAGAGGGTACGGCGACGAGACCAAAGCCGAAGATAATGGAGAATATGACAACGATGAAGAAGACGACGACGCAGAGGAGGGGACGAAGGAGAGGCGCCTTCCCCGTGTCACCCCCTAGAAGCCGCCGCAGTCTTGAGCCCTCCTGCGCCGCCCATGGTCGTGGCCGGTGAAGCGGGCGGCCCCATGGTCATGGAGGTCGATGCTGACGCCTCAAAGCGATGCACCTTCTCGGTGCTCGCTTCCTATCCTGGAGCCCTCCGTTGCCGCAAGAATGCAGCCCCTGAGCCTCCACGATTCCTTCGCCGGGTCTGGGGGCGGATCCGTAGAGGTTCCCGCATTGCTGGATTGCAAACGTGCCCGCGGGTAAGTTTCTTGATTGTTTGCTTCTTCGTCCTGGATGTCGTGCCCATGCTCGTTGTTGAGATCGCGCTCCGAGGAAGATGACCGAGTGTCGTTGCAGGGGTCCTCCTTCCCCCGAGGCCAATAAGAGGCCGCGAGACACTGCTGAAGATGACACGGCCACCAGTGCCGGAGCTCGTGGAGGAGGGATGGCAAACCCTCCTATCTCGGCGGAGACGGAGACGGAGAATCGCCACCAGAGCGGCGTGGGGAGCGCGCCCGAGGCCTCCCCAGCTCACCCACGACCCGGGTCCGTTGATACGCCAGAAGCGGCGGGTAAGCCTTGTCTTGCCGGGTAAAATCCGTCCTTCATGACGCACACCTTGCGCACCCGATGCTGTCTTCTGTTGGCTAGATGCTTTAGTGGTCGGTGGATCACCGCTAGCTGGCCTGGGTGCCGCCAGCTCGGATCAGGAGGTGACCAAGGCTGCACTCGGGGTAGAGATGACCGCGCGCCCGGAGGTCGAGCGCGCAGTAGGGCCTTCCTACGGCCTTAACAAGGACGAGACGCCGATCCCCGCAGAAGTCCCAAATCTCCTGGAGAGCTCTTGGATGACTGGGCAGGAGCTGAGGGCCTTTACTGAGTTCTCGACCTGCTCAGGGGCGAGCGCCGAGATCGCGAAACTGACAGCGATCAAGGTGGGTATCTCCACGAAGCACGGTGGGGGAACAAGCACCTCGGGAGATGTGCAGGGAGGGGCACCCGGGATCACAATTAGCGGGACGAACACTATGGACGTCGTGCTCCAGGGGATGAGTCAGCTGACTCGGGAAATCGGCGCCCGAGAGGAGGCCCTGACTGGTGCTAGTTCTCACATCGAGGATTTGATCCAGAGGGGATCATAAAAACTTAGCCATCAGTGGAAGCTGTTCTTTGATCTGTGGAAAGGCTCGAGAGGAAAGGTGCTGACTGGAAGGCCGAGCTTGACCAGTGCAAGCAGGACATTTCTAACCTGGAAGAGGAGCTGACGACCCGGGAGGCCGTGCTGTCAAAGTAGGTCAAAGCTCTGGAGCTCCGGCGGCAGGAGCTGGAGCGGGAAACTGAACGGCGCCTGGAGGAGAGGGAGAAACACTACCAGAAGGAGCTTGACGAGAAGGTCAAGGTCGTCAAGTACTAGTGGCTAAAGGATATGGAAGCCAACCTGACCACCGAGGATGTTAAGAAGGAACTCCTCGTGGAACGGGAAACTGTCCGCACTCTGTAGGAGAAAGCCGAGCAGGACGGCCAGAGAATAACCGAGCTGGAGGGCTCCCTAGAGACGCAGGACGCGGAGCTGACGGAGCTAAAGGGAAAACACCTTAAGATGGTGGAAGAACATTACCAGGTATCTTCTGACTTCGTGGGATTCTGCCGCCAGCTAGAGGATGGTTTTGCGAGCATAGTGACCGCAAGCGCGGACATCACGACGCGGGTGAAGCAGCTGGACCTATTTACTGACCAGCCAGTGTTGGCGCCAAACTGCCAGAGCCTGCCCCTTGTGGAAGAGTTTATCTCGAGGGTTGCCGCCGACATCAGAACCTTCAAGAACAAGACCACCAGCCGGCTTCGCAATGACAGGAACGGGGCCAGCCAGCTCACGGCGGCACGGGTGATGGCCTTGTTCCGGGAGGCCAATCCAAACGCCATCATGCCCAACTTCCAGGATTCCATTCCCACCGACGCATCCCTCCAGGCGGTAGATGCCTCCGCGACAGCTCTGGCCGTGAAGATGTTCCCGCGTGCCTAGATTTCCTGCGCAACATTCGAGCACCTCGTACCCCAAATGTAATAAACATTGTGTCAGATCTCGATCTTGTTTGAACTTATGATGTGATGCTTAGAAAGTAAGGCGCTACTCTACTTCACGGGTGTTTTTTACTTGTCTTATCATGTTTCCCTTTCTCCACGTCTCGAGGGATCCTTCAAGGATGTAAGCTTACCCGTGAGGCCCAGACTGATCAGGAATGCGCTCACGAGCCCCACCGATTCCCAGAAGGTCACTCGCCCTTTTGGCACGTATGTCCCCGGGAAGTATCAGGCCTCTTGCCGCTTTCTACCCCCGGGAGAGCTGCCACCCTGGAGTGCTCGTTCGACGGTTAAGACATGTCTCCCGATTCATGCATGATTTCATACCCGCGAAGTAGATAGCTTTACACAATACAAGCTTTGACCAAGGATTACTTATCTTTTCTTGCTCATAGTAGTTCTTGAGTGACAACTCGGCTCTTTCGGGTACACCTTATGATGTCATGGGCACTTTGGGCACGCCAAGTGACTTTCTTTAGCGAGCCTCACGGGGCAGAAGATTGGAGGCCTCCTCGGCCCGCGCGCATCGGACGGCCATCTTCCACATGTCTTCCAGGGTATCCATAGCATGAACACTCAGCTTCTCACGCATTTTCAAGTTGCGGACGTTGACGTGGAAGACGGCGATGACGGAGATCTCTCGGAGGTCTGCCGGGGGATGCGGTCGACAACGCCCCGGAACCTCCAGATGAAGTGACGCAGCGACTCCCCGGACTCTTGCTCTAGGCGATAGAGGTCAAGGGTTGTTGCAGGGTATGGCGTGCAACATGTCTTGAGGTGCTGGCTTGTCTGGCCCTCCATTTCCTCCTCCTCCCGGGAGCAGCCTCCTCCTCCCGGGAGCAGCGCCTGGGGTTGGGACTCTGGCCGATACTTTCGTGGGGAGATTCCATAGGTTTCTGGCCACGGGGGTCTTCAGGATGCTCCTCTTCTGAGGGTGCTGGCGCAGGGACAGCGGTGCCGAGGCTGACGGTCGGTGCAGAACTCGCAGGAGCGTGGCAGTGGTGAGCGTAGTCCAACAAACTTTCCAAGCTAGCGATCCATGCCCTCGCACGGGGATCACTCTTGCACTGCTCTGGTGGGAAGGACAGAAGCGCCCGGGCCGCGCCCAGAGCTTCCTCCAGCCCCCAGCTGACCTGACTCGACTGACGCGATGGCTTACCACAGACCTCCTGAGTTCCCGACATGGCCTTTGATTGTCAACGGGGCGACCGTCCACCTTGCCCAGAGGAAGCAGTAGTTCCGTCCGGAGAAGAAGGGCTCGAAGCAGATCATGTCACGGACGAAGAGCTCAACGTAGATCTTGAAGACGAGCTTGGAGTAGATCTTGACGAAGAGCTTGACGTAGATCTAGACGAAGGACTTGACGTAGATCTTGACGATGGGCTTGACGTAGATCTTGACGACGGGCTTGAGGTAGATCTTGATGACAGTCTTGAGGTTGATGAAGATGAATCCAGTGCTTGCGCCCCCTACCTGGCGCGCCAGATGTCGTGTCTCAGATCACGGACACCGGGAGCAAAGGATACCCCCTTTTTAGGTTCGGCACGGGGCGCGAAGGAGGCTGGAAGACACCTTCCCCGGAAGTACCTTGCCAAGCTCTCCGATCCATGTGCAAGCAAGCAACATAGGGACACAGAGAGTTTACCCAGGTTCAGGCCGCCCGGAGGCTAAAAGCCCTACTCCTGCATGTCTGGATTGAGTGGATAATCATGGTGTGGCTTACAAGGATGGTTCCGGGTGTGAACCCGGAAGGTGGTGGCTAGAGGTAGACGACGAGCAGATCCTACCCGGAGGAGATCACTTCTTGCTCTAGCCTCTTGGCCCTAGCTAGTCTTCGCTTGAGTCCCTTCTGATCTTATCCTACTCTCTCCTCAGCCCAACCTCCCTTCCCCTTTTTTTCCAGCCCTTATGCCTTGGTCCTCCTTTTATAGGCCAAGGGGATCCAACAAGGGCATGCGAGGAGCGTGGGGGGTTTTAGGCGGGAATACCCTCTAGCGGTCTTTAGGAGGCGACGTGGTCTCCTCTCGTCCAAGTATTCCTCCAAGGGGTTAGGTGCGGTCGTCCACCTTTTTGGAAAGCGGGGTGGACAGGGGCTGACATCCCCACCGACCATGTCCCCACGCAGCGCCTTCACCTTTTTGGCGCCCAAGTCTTCTAGGAGCTTCGAGCATGAGCTGGCAAGCTTATCCTCTTCGCCATATAGAGGGGGAAACCCGTCAGCGAGCCTGGCCTCCTACCGGGCGTTCGGGCTCTCGGGTCCTCCGTGTTGTTCGATGGGTTGGAGGTGACCCTGGAAGGTCACCTGGTCCTTCAGCCGTGGTCGTCGATGTCGCGCTTGCCAGGTACTCGCGGGGCAGATGGTGTGTCCCACCTTCCGGTCTTGACTCCTTGCCTTGTCCATCTTCTAGGTGGGCCCACGGGCGGCGGACCCACTTTGGCCGCATTAGGGGAACCCCATGTTCCACTATTGCGACACTAACCCTAATTGGTAGCGGCGTGATGAAGGATATAGCGGCGCGATGGTGTGAGGGAGTAGTGGTGGGTGGTGTTGGTGGCGTAAAAGTAGTGGTAGGAGGCGACGTTGATCTGTGAGCGCTCAAGTGGTGCGGCTGCGGCGATGACAACCGTGAACAGAACTCGAAACTCTACGAGACTAGACACTAAGACTAGCAACTCGACACGACGATGCAGCTGAAGACTCAACAATGCAATGCAATGAAAAGAAGATGCAACAGGCCCGAACCGGTTGTAGGACGGGATGATTGATACGTGTCAAATGTATCTATAATTTTTTATTGATCCATGCTTGTTTTGTGCCATTGTCTCATGTTTTTACTATCTTTGGAATCCCCATGAATATTTTCACTATTTTTGGAATTGTCTAAATGATCCAATTAAATACATTTTGGAAATTGCCCAAAGTTACCTTAATTAAAGGCTATGAACAAATGTTGGTCAAATTAATTTATTTGACCTCACCAATTTTTGTGGAAGTTTAAAAGCTTAAATGGGGCCTATGTGAATTTTTCCAGATTTTATAAGCAGGTTTTAGTGCCTCTTGTAAATCCCTGAAGTTGCTGAACAAAAAGGGAAAACAGAAATTTGGGATTTGTTTAAATTTCTGACAGTGGTCCCCACTGTCAGTCTCTCCTTCTCTTCCCTCCCCCTCACTGTGCGCCATGGCCCTGGCGCCATGCCGCGCAAGCGGCCGTCGCTTCCCTCGCTGTCCTGGAGGTCTTGTGGGCCTCATCGACGCGCAACTGCCCCCTCTCTCTCTCCCCATCCCCTGCGCCCGTTTTTCTGGATCGAGACCGAACCCTAGACAACTCCCGTGACCGACGTCTTCCGCCGCCGTTTCCTCGCGCCTCGCCGTCGGCACCGGCCACCCCGAGGCAAGGCGTCGCCGTCATCAGCTCCGCCTCGCTGAGCTACGCCTCCCCGACGTAGGAATCGGGCTAGGGAGCCCTAATTCGAGCCGTCGTCGTCGTTTTCCTCCTCTCGGTCCGGCGGCCGACCGGCATGATTGTCGTCGCCACCGGCTGTCCCCTCCGCCTCCGAGCCCTGTCACGCATTCCTGGTGAGCTCGCGTCCCTCCCGGACAACCTCTTTCCCCTCCTCCCCTTCTGCATCGTCGTGTCCGTGCAAGCGGCCGCCGTTCGTCCGCCGGCCGAGCGGCTCGAGCACGCCCGCGTCGCCCCGTGCCCCCCCCCCCTCCGTCTCCGTTTCCACGCATCGTAGTGCCTCCGCGCGGCACGTGTTCTGCGCACGCGCGGCTCCGTTTTGCGCCACTAGAAAATGGTCGTCGCCGGCCGAACCTCCGCCGGTGGCCACCGCATACTCCAGCGCGCCCCGGCCTGGGCGTCGGCTTGAGCCGGCCAGCAGGCCGGCTGGTTCCGAGGGAGGCCCGGCCTAATGCCCGGCCTGTGCCGGCCACGAGGCCGGCTCCCTCTGCCTTGGGCCCGGCCTGGCCCCGGTTTGGGCCGGCTCTGAGGCCGGCCTCCTCTGGCGCGTCCCGGCCTGCAAACCGGCCTGGGCCGACCTGTGGGTCGGCCTGCACAGTAAAAACAGTTTTTGTTTAAATTGGAATAATTCATAACTTTACAAATATTGTCCGAAATTTAGCAAATCAAATACCATTTTGATCGGGAAAACAAACCCTACAATATGGGATCGTTGTGACATTATTTTGAAACCTAATCTTTGCTGTTTATTTAAAGATCCCTACTTTGGGCTAAATAATACCGAATTTGAGAAATTCATAACTTATTAGATATTGATCCAAAAATTATGAATTAAATATTAATGTGATCCACAATTCAAATGCTATCAAATGATGCACTTATCACATCATGATCACAAATTCTCATTTGAGGTTATTCATAATTTGATCAAATGAATTAAATTTAATTAATTAATTACTTTGCTATTTATTCATCGGTGATCCGAAAATTACAAATAAACTACCGAAACGATCGGAAGAACGAACCCTATCCATTCATGTCATGTTCATGCATAATTGAGCCACTTCTCTAATAATTTGATAGCGTATGAAGGATGTGGTCACTAAGATAAATATGGGGTTGCTTCCAAATAATTGCTTCAATTATTGGAGCTCCATTTAAATTGTTAGTTGAATTAAATGATACTAGCTTTGCATCAACTTGACATGTCATCATGTGATTGAGCATTGCACCTTGTGTCCTGGTGATTTATTTGTTCTTTGTATCTCTTTTGGGGTATCGATAGATTCCGGAGTCGAGGCTAACGCGACTTACCCCGACGAGCAGTACTACACGCCCGGGCAGCAAGGCAAGAGATAACCTAACCTTCTTGGCATTCTAGCATCCTAATGTTTTGCAAACTTATTTTATCCACCATAATATTGCATGCGATTCAAATGTCTCTTTTGATCAGAATATAGAAAATCCTATGATTGCATGTTTCTCCCTGAGCCAATCACAAGTATCCCTACCTATGAACCCTAGAGATGATGTGTTGGCATGAGACAATACTCTAGTTGTTGTACTTATATGCTTAGCTATGCTTAGCCATGCTTAGATAATTGAGTTATGTCCGTTGTTTATTTCCATAATTGTTGATGTTGATGGAATGATGCGGACTTGGTGGATATGTGGGGTGTTTAATTTAAAATGCTAAGTAGGCTTGGGTGAGTTGCCATCGGGGATGGTGTTTTGCCTCACTCATGCCCCTAAGTGCGAGTTCCTGTCTTAGGAACCAAGGTCTGAGCGTACTGCCATTGGTGGGGACATATGGAATCCCCTTTAACTGAATAACTTGTGCGGGCATATCCAAGGGTCCTCTAGTTCGGTTTTCCATTTGCGTGTGAGTGGATAAGATGATGTTGATGAGGATTTGTGTTAGGACGTGGCGATGGGGCAGGGCGCTGGGAGCGCTGAACCTGTCCTGTGGCCAGAGATGACTCTTGGATATTCTCACGTGAGGTAAAGGTTTAACCGCGCCCACTCGCCGGTCTTCCCCGGAAGAGGACCAATCAGGTGAGCCGGACGGTACCGGTGGGTAAGTTAGTACACCCCTGCAGGGTTAATCTTTTTCGAAAAGCCGTGTCCGCGGTTATGGACGCCTTGGGAATGGATTTACGGGATCATAGAGAATCTTAACCTTAATTAATTAATTTGGCAGCTAAAGGTTGCAACTCAACGTGTGTGTAAAAGTTTCATTTCCTCGAGGGTGATTCGAGGGAGTGCCTTTGGTGGAGATGAGTGGTGATGGTTACCAGTAGGTTCGATGAGAACCGAAGATGAGGTGTTACTCTCTTATCCCCTTTATGAAAAACAATCTGAATAGACGATGCCTCGTGTCTTTTACCCTTTGAAATGAAAATCTAGCTTTATGCAAAATAGCTACATTATTCAGCTTTAGAGCCTCCGTCAGTCATTGGGCCTATATCGCCCTACTAAACTTGCGAGTACATCGTACTCAGTCTCTCTTTGCTGCCTCTACATTTGTATTTCAGAGGAGGACGACGCCGAGCTACTAGGTGGGTTCTTTGTTGACGTCGACTACTAGTCTGGGGTTCCCAGGTGGCAGCTTGGGGCCGTGGAACAAGCTGGCTTGGGTGATGTTTATTGTAGGCCTCTTAGGCCATATATTTGCTTCTTGTTGTTAGACAACACTACCCGCTTCCGCTTGATGTATTGTTGGATCTGCGATCCTTTTTATGTGTAATATTTGTATTCTTCTCGTTATATGAGTTGCTATATGTTTTGTGTCGTAGAGTCATGCAGTGTGCCAGTTTGTTCCACAAGTCTCGATCTCTGTGGTATACCTTGATGGCTGTGCCAACTACATAGCCTCTCTGTATACTTCCGGGGTCGGGGCGTTACAAGTTGGTATCAGAGCAGGACTGCCTGTAGGAAACCCTCCCTATTGGTCGATGTCGAGTCTAGTTGAAGTTATTTTAACCTAAAAATGAGTTGTGAAAACCTTCTTAGGATTCTTTTTACTCCTCATCCAATTCGCTCTACTCTAATTCTTACCTCTATTTGTTTTATGCTTGGTGTCGATGTTTAGGTTCTCGGGGTTTGGGTTCTACCGTCCAGTTGTGCCTCGAGTCCGTTATATCCGTTTAATATCGCCGCGATGACGTTATGTCACCGTGGTTGTCTAAATCTGTTCTAGTGCTAAAGCATCTTACATCTCTATAGTTGCAAGGACTCTAATGATCTATCTTATCTGTCGGAATTTGGTTACTAACTATGCCCTTGTTCCAAATCTTCAGAATGGCTCCAACCCATCGTGGGGAACAGAGCAACCCTGATCCGCCGCCGCCACCCACTATGGCGGAGGTGCTGATGATCATTGAAGAGGGCCGCGTGCGCAACGAGAATCTACTTGCGCAGATGGTGCAACAGGGTGCACAGAGGAACACAGACTGCACCACTCTCAACCAGTTCTTGCGGTCCCAACCTCCCACTTTCTCTGAAGCTAAGGAGCCGCTTGATGCGGATGATTGGCTTCGGGCTATAGAGCGCAAGTTTGCCGCTCTTCACGTTCCGGCGGCGGAACATGTCAACTTCGCCACCTACCTATTGGAGGGAGCCGCCGGCTCCTGGTGGGAGAGCCACGTGGCAATGGTTTCCGCGGGCCATGTTGTCACTTGGGAGGAGTTCCGCGCCATTTTCCGTGCGGTGTACATCCCCAAGCCTATCCTCGAGCTCAAGAGGAGGGAGTTCCTGGACTTAACCCAGGGACGCATGGACGTCCGGTCCTATGGACGGGAGTTCAACCACCTCTCCCGTTACGCCCCGCGGGACGTGACGAATGATGAGGACAAGCAATACCTTTTCCGCAAGGGGCTCGCACCTCCTCTCCGATACGAGCTTCTACCCTTCAAGTTCACCTCCTACCAGGAGCTCTACAACCAGGCTCTCACCATGGAGCAGGGTAGGAAGGAGCTGGAGGCTTCTAAGAGGCCAGCTCCGGCTGATCACCAGAGCTCCTCCTCCTCTGAGGGCAAGAAGCGCAAGGTCTTCGTGCCTTTCAGCGCTGTGCCAAAGGCGCCTTTCGCGCCGAAGCCCACCGGCTACTTGCCACCTCCGCCTCGCCCAGCTACTTCGACCTTGGGTGCGGCTGGAGGCGGTTTTCGACCTCGGCTGCCTGCACCACCGGGGCTCACTTGCTTCGCTTGTGGCCAGCCGGGGCACTACTCCAGGGAGTGCCCCCAGAAGGCACCGGCTCCCTCAGCACCTGCGCCAGCACCCTCTACTCCAGCCGCCAAGGCGACCACCGTCAGCCGTGGCCGCCTGAACCACGTCTCGGCTGAAGGCGTCGAGGAGGACCCCGGAGTCCTTATGGGTACGCTCCGAATCAATACATATCCAGCTTCAGTATTATTTGATTCTGGAGCCTCGCATTCGTTTATATCCATATCATATGCACACAACCACCAAATACCGTTTGCCAATATGGATTCCCCGTTAGTGGTCAAGACCCCGGGCTCTAGTTGGCATACAAATTGGATAGCTCCAGAGGTTCAAGTTTCCGTAGGGTCAATCCCGTTTCCATTCTCATTGATAGCCCTGAGGTCAGAAGGGATCGATGTCATTTTGGGTATGGATTGGCTAGTAAAATATCAGGCCAACCTGGATTGTGCTGCCAAGACTGTCACTGTGATGCACCCAAGCTATGGGGAAGTGCGTTACTGGTCCCCAACTTCTGCCACTCCTTCCGCAGCTACTCCTCTCTCACCGGAGATCAGTTTATATTTCCTGGAAGGAACCACCCCGCTTGAAATGCATGAAGTTGCTGTGGTGTGTGATTTCCTCGACGTTTTTCCCGAGGAATTGCCCGGCATGCCACCTGATCGCAGCGTGGAGTTTGTGATTGAGTTGGTTCCGGGAACCGCCCCAGTTTCCAAGAGGCCCTACCGCATGCCAACGGAAGAGCTATCTGAACTGAAGAAGCAACTTGATGAGCTTCTGGAAAAAGAATTCATCCGGCCGAGTAGCTCACCCTGGGGCTGCCCGGTCATCTTTGTCAAGAAGAGGGATACCAATGTTCCTCGTCTGGTCGTTGACTACCGCCCTCTTAATGCGGTGACCATCAAGAACAAGTATCCAATTCCCAGAATAACCGACTTGTTCGATCAGTTAGCTGGTGCCACTGTGTTCTCCAAGATGGATCTGAGGTCAGGATACCATCAAATAAAAATCCGGAAGGAGGATATTCCGAAGACGGCCTTCACTACCCGCTATGGGTTATATGAGTACACCGTCATGTCCTTCGGCATCACCAATGCTCCGGCTACATTCATGAGGCTGATGAACTCCATCTTCCACGAATATCTCGACAAGTTTGTCATCATTTACATCGATGACATCCTTGTCTACTCCAAAACCGAAGACGAACATGCTGAGCATCTTCGACTAGTCTTGACCAAGCTCCGTGATCACCGCCTCTATGCCAAGTTCTCCAAGTGTGAGTTTTGGCTAAAGGAGCTCATTTTCCTCGGTCATGTGGTGTCAGCTGCCGGAGTAGCGGTGATACCAGACAAGATTCAGGCTATCCTGGATTGGCCAACTCCCAAGTCCGCCAAAGATATCCGAAGCTTCCTTGGATTGGCGGGTTATTACCGCCGGTTCATCGAGGGCTTTTCCAAAATAGCCAAGGCACTGACTGACCTCCTCAAGAAAAATAAACCGTTTGTGTGGTCAGGCAAGGCTGAAGAGAGTTTCCAAACCCTCAAGGTCAAGCTCACCACCACTCTGATGCTTGTCCTCCCCGACACCGACAAGGACTTTGTCGTCTATTGTGATGCATCTCTCCAAGGCTTGGGCTGTGTCTTGATGCAAGAAGGCCATGTGGTCGCCTATGCCTCCCGTCAACTCAAACCACATGAGCAAAATTACCCAACTCACGATTTGGAGCTTGCCGCCGTGGTACATGCTCTGAAGCAATGGAGGCCCTACCTCTTGGGAAACCGTTGCGAGATCTACTCCGACCATCAAAGTCTGAAGTATCTATTCACCCAGCCGGATCTGAACTTGAGGCAGAGGAGATGGCTGGAATTGATAAAAGATTATGATGTGACCCTCAACTATCAACCTGGCAAGGCAAATGTCGTAGCCGATGCCTTGAGTCGAAAGGCTTATTGCGACACCGTGATGGTGGAGAAGGCACAACCGGCTCTCCACGAGGAATTTGCTAGGTTGAATCTGGAGATTGTTCCCTCCGGGTATCTAGCTAACCTCGAGATCAAGTCCACTCTTGAGGATGAAATCAAGGCCGCCCAGCAACATGATGCTGGCATCCGCAAGATCAAGAAGAATATTGCAAAGGGGAAGGCCAAGTGCTTCTCCGTTGATGTTTCCGGTGTGGTCTATTTTGGGAACCGCCTTGTGGTGCCCAAGATGGGAAATACCAAGGGGTTGATACTCCAAGAAGCACATGAATCCCCTATATCTATCCACCCCGGTAGCACCAAAATGTACCAAGACCTCCGTCCCAAATTCTGGTGGACTCGCATGAAGCGGGAAATTGCCAAATATGTTGCTGAATGCGACGTCTGTCGCCGAGTAAAGGCTGAACATCAAAGGCCAGCTGGTACCCTTCGCCCCATAGCCATCCCCGAGTGGAAATGGGATGAAGTGGGTATGGATTTCATCACCGGCTTCCCAAGATCACAAAAGGGCAACAATGCCATCTGGGTCGTCATCGACCGCCTATCCAAGGTAGCCCATTTCCTACCGGCTCGCGAGGACATAAATGCAAAGCAGTTGGCCGAGTTATATGTTGCCCGCGTTGTTCCTCTCCACGGTGTTCCAATGAAGATCATCTCCGACCGTGGGAGCCTATTCGTATCCAGATTCTGGCAGGCTTTCCAAAATGCTATGGGAACCCGCCTCAACTTCAGCACCGCCTATCATCCTCAAACTGATGGTCAAACAGAGAGGGTGAACCAAGTTCTTGAGGATATGCTTCGGGCTTGTGTTATCTCCTTCGGCAAGGGTTGGGAGAAATACCTCCCCCTCGCTGAGTTCTCCTACAACAATAGCTATCAAGCCAGTTTGCAAATGGCTCCCTTTGAGGTTCTTTATGGGAGGAAATGCCGGACTCCCCTCAATTGGTTTGAAACCTGAGAGAGGCCACTCTTCGGTCCGGATGTGATCAACGAAGCCGAAGAGAAAGTCCGTGTCATCCGGGATAATCTCAAGGCTGCTCAATCCCGCCAGAAAAGCTACTATGACAAGCATCATCAAGAGGTCCAATATGAAATTGGTGACAAGGCCTATCTTCGAGTCTCTCCTCTCCGAGGCGTTCGTCGCTTTGGAATCAAGGGCAAATTGGCACCTCGCTATGTTGGCCCTTTCACCGTCCTAGCCAAGCGAGGGGATCTCTCCTATCAACTTGAGTTGCCCTCCAATTTCCCGGATGTCCATGATGTGTTCCATGTTTCCCAACTCCGTCGTTGCTTCAAGGATCCAATCCGAGGGGTTGATCATGAGGCATTGGACATTCAAGACGATTTGACCTACCGCGAGCATCCTATCCGCATCTTGGATGAAGCGGAGAGGAAAACCCGCAACAAGTCTATCAAGTTTGTCAAAGTTCAATGGTCTAACCATTCCGAGGAAGAAGCCACATGGGAGCGAGAAACTAGTCTTCGTCAGGAATACCCCGCCTTCTTCACTCAAGCCTAGAATCTCGGGACGAGATTCCTGTAAGGGGGGTAGAATTGTAACAGCCCTATCTTGGTAATGAAAAATACGAAGAATTTTTCCACTTTTGTTCCATGTTTGCATCATAGCATCCATATGCATTTTGCCTTTTCAAACTTTCACTTGGAAACAAATTGTAATGGGAAGCCAACCCTTCCCAACACCTCCAACCAAATGTTTTTCTCAACTTGTCAACCAACCATTCTTGGACTTCCAAATGGTTTAGGAAGTTCCAGAATTGCTTCTTATCCTTTTCTCAAATTCCAAGTTTTGTCAAATAAGAAGTAACATGAGAGTTCAATTTGGCTGAATTCCTTTCCTATTTTTGTTAAACCCAGTTAAGCATTTCAAAAATTCAAACTAAAATCATGGGGAGCTTCAATATGGTTGTGAGAATCCGCATGAATATTTTCACTATTTTTGGAATTGTCTAAATGCTCCAATTAAATACATTTTGGAAATTGCCCAAAGTTACCTTAATTAAAGGCTATGAACAAATGTTGGTCAAATTAATTTATTTGACCTCACCAATTTTTGTGGAAGTTTAAAAGCTTAAATGGGGCCTATGTGAATTTTTCCAGATTTTATAAGCAGGTTTTAGTGCCTCTTGTAAATCCCTGAAGTTGCTGAACAAAAAGGGAAAACAGAAATTTGGGATTTGTTTAAATTTCTGACAGTGGTCCCCACTGTCAGTCTCTCCTTCTCTTCCCTCCCCCTCACTGTGCGCCATGGCCCTGGCGCCATGCCGCGCAAGCGGCCGTCGCTTCCCTCGCTGTCCTGGAGGTCTTGTGGACCTCATCGACGCGCAACTGCCCCCTCTCTCTCTCCCCATCCCCTGCACCCGTTTTTCTGGATCGACACCGAACCCTAGACAGCTCCCGTGACCGACGTATTCCGCCGCCATTTCCTCGTGCCTCGCTGTCGGCACCGGCCACCCCGAGGCAAGGCGTCGCCGTCATCAGCTCCGCCTCGCCGAGCTACGCCTCCCCGCCGTAGGAATCGGGCTAGGGAGCCCTAATTCGAGCCGTCGTCGTCGTTTTCCTCCTCTCGGTCCGGCGGCCGACCGGCACGATTGCCGTCGCCACCGGCTGTCCCCTCCGCCTCTGAGCCCCGTCACGCATTCCTGGTGAGCTCGCGTCCCTCCCGGACAACCTCTTTCCCCTCCTCCCCTTCTGCATCGTCGTGTCCGTGCAAGCGGCCGCCGTTCGTCCGCCGGCCGAGCGGCTCGAGCACGCCTGCGTCGCCCCGTGCCCCCCCCCCCCTCCGTCTCCGTTTCCACGCATCGCAGCGCCTCCGCGCGGCACGCGTTCTGCGCACGCGCGGCTCCGTTTTGCGCCGCTAGAAAATGGTCGTCGCCGGCCGAACCTCCGCCGGTGGCCACCGCATACTCCAGCGCGCCCCAGCCTGGGCGTCGGCTTGAGCCGGCCAGCAGGCCGGCTGGTTCCGAGGGAGGCCCGGCCTAACGCCCGGCCTGGGCCGGCCACGAGGCTGGCTCCCTCTGGCTTGGGCCCGGCCTGGCCCCGGTTTGGGCCGGCTCTGAGGCCGGCCTCCTCTGGCGCTTCCCCGGCCTGCAAACCGGCCTGGGCCGACCTGTGGGTCGGCCTGCACAGTAAAAACAGTTTTTGTTTAAATTGGAATAATTCATAACTTTACAAATATTGTCCCAAATTTAGCAAATCAAATACCATTTTGATCGGGAAAACAAACCCTACAATATGGGATCGTTGTGACATTATTTTGAAACCTAATCTTTGCTGTTTATTTAAAGATCCCTACTTTGGGCTAAATAATACCGAATTTGAGAAATTCATAACTTATTAGATATTGATCCAAAAATTATGAATTAAATATTAATGTGATCCACAATTCAAATGCTATCAAATGATGCACTTATCACATCATGATCACAAATTCTCATTTGAGGTTATTCATAATTTGATCAAATGAATTAAATTTAATTAATTAATTACTTTGCTATTTATTCATCGGTGATCCGAAAATTACAAATAAACTACCGAAACGATCGGAAGAACGAACCCTATCCATTCATGTCATGTTCATGCATAATTGAGCCACTTCTCTAATAATTTGATAGCGTATGAAGGATGTGGTCACTAAGATAAATATGGGGTTGCTTCCAAATAATTGCTTCAATTATTGGAGCTCCATTTAAATTGTTAGTTGAATTAAATGATACTATCTTTGCATCAACTTGACATGTCATCATGTGATTGAGCATTGCACCTTGTGTCCTGGTGATTTATTTGTTCTTTGTATCTCTTTTGGGGTATCGATAGATTCCGGAGTCGAGGCTAACGCGACTTACCCCGACGAGCAGTACTACACGCCCGGGCAGCAAGGCAAGAGATAACCTAACCTTCTTGGCATTCTAGCATCCTAATGTTTTGCAAACTTATTTTATCCACCATAATATTGCATGCGATTCAAATGTCTCTTTTGATCAGAATATAGAAAATCCTATGATTGCATGTTTCTCCCTGAGCCAATCACAAGTATCCCTACCTATGAACCCTAGAGATGATGTGTTGGCCTGAGACAATACTCTAGTTGTTGTACTTATATGCTTAGCTATGCTTAGCCATGCTTAGATAATTGAGTTATGTCCGTTGTTTATTTCCATAATTGTTGATGTTGATGGAATGATGCGGACTTGGTGGATATGTGGGGTGTTTAATTTAAAATGCTAAGTAGGCTTGGGTGAGTTGCCATCGGGGATGGTGTTTTGCCTCACTCATGCCCCTAAGTGCGAGTTCCTGTCTTCGGAACCAAGGTCTGAGCGTGCTGCCATTGGTGGGGACATATGGAATCCCCTTTAACTGAATAACTTGTGCGGGCATATCCAAGGGTCCTCTAGTTCGGTTTTCCATTTGCGTGTGAGTGGATAAGATGATGTTGATGAGGATTTGTGTTAGGACGTGGCGATGGGGCAGGGCGCTGGGAGCGCTGAACCTGTCCTGTGGCCACAGATGACTCTTCTATATTCTCACGTGAGGTAAAGGTTTAACCGCGCCCACTCGCCGGTCTTCCCCGGAAGAGGACCAAGCAGGTGAGCCGGACGGTACTGGTGGGTAAGTTAGTACACCCCTGCAGGGTTAATCTTTTCGAAAAGCCGTGTCCGCGGTTATGGACGCCTTGGGAATGGATTTACGGGATCATAGAGAATCTTAACCTTAATTAATTAATTTGGCAGCTAAAGGTTGCAACTCAACGTGTGTGTAAAAGGTTCATTTCCTCGAGGGTGATTCGAGGGAGTGCCTTTGGTGGAGATGAGTGGTGATGGTTACCAGTAGGTTCGATGAGAACCGAAGATGAGGTGTTACTCTCTTATCCCCTTTATGAAAAACAATCTGAATAGACGATGCCTCGTGTCTTTTACCCTTTGAAATGAAAATCTAGCTTTATGCAAAATAGCTACATTATTCAGCTTTAGAGCCTCCGTCAGTCATTGGGCCTATATCGCCCTACTAAGCTTGCGAGTACATCGTACTCAGTATCTCTTTGCTGCCTCTACATTTGTATTTCAGAGGAGGACGATGCCGAGCAACTAGGTGGGTTCTTCGTTGACGTCGACTACTAGTCTGGGGTTCTCAGGTGGCAGCTTGGGGCCGTGGAACAAGCTGGCTTGGGTGATGTTTATTGTAGGCCTCTTAGGCCATATATTTGCTTCTTGTTGTTAGACAACACTACCCGCTTCCGCTTGATGTATTGTTGGATCTGCGATCCTTTTGATGTGTAATATTTGTATTCTTCTCGTTATATGAGTTGCTATATGTTTTGTGTCGTAGAGTCATGCAGTGTGCCAGTTTTTTCCACAAGTCTCGATCTCTGTGATATACCTTGATGGCTGTGCCAACTACATAGCCTCTTTGTATACTTCCGGGGTCAGGGCGTTATAGCAAACTCATTATCAAGCATTGTATCATCATTGCAAGCAACACATATGAAAGAGAAATTGTTCGACATATTGCATGCAACAATGGGAGAAAATTGGAAAGATTCATAGCAAGACATGCATGTGGCAAGATCATCACACAGGAAATTCCACATGATCAACATTGGTTTGGAACAAGGTATCACATGGGAATATGAAATAATCATAGGTGACATCGAAAGAAACATCCACATCATACAAGCAATCACAAGTCATCATGTCCACTAGTGGGATCATGGCATCATCGACACCCATATGTGTACCGTTATAGTCCCGCTCATGAGATGTAGGTGTTGTGGTAGAGGTAGAGGCATCCATGTGGCCGACTTGTTCATCATGTAGACATGGGGTGGCATCGCCTTCATCCTCCATGTACATCTTCTCCATTTGAGGCTCCGTCATGTCGAGGCTTGGCGTATCTTCATCCATGGAACCTAGCACACAATGAGAGAACACACTAGAAGTAGAGGGTAAGTTGTTAGAAAGCGAAATGGCCTCACTTGACCTATCAACTACCTCTCGCAACTCAAGCGGTGTATCACTCATTCCCTCAAAGAGGAAGCACTCAATCTCGCATATGGTGGAGGCACTCAACTCACTTGCACTCTCACTCAAGTAGGCTAGGTGGCTCTCATGCTCACATGGGATTGGTACCATCTCATCATTCAAGCACGTAGGGATAGGCTCGATATTCTCAACTCCATTCGCCGCCTTGGTTGAAGTGAAGCTCCCATGCTCAACCTCCTCAACCTTGTCGCCTCCAAAGATGAATGCCATAGGATGGGCATCATCACTCGACTCCTTTGCCGAAGGGAACATCCCATGCTCGGCTTCTCCACTTGACTCAACGTCCAAAGTGGTAGCATCATCCATGCTCGCCTCCTCGGTCGAAGGGAAAATCCCATGCTCGACCATCTTCTCGCCATCTTGATCCATCGTGTCTTGGCTCTTGGGGCAATCCCACATGATGTGATCATGGCCATTGTACATAGGACATAGGAGGTCTTCATCTTGGCGTAGAGGTGGAAGTAGGCTCAATCCGGCATCATCATCATATATGGGGCCTTGTGTTCCTCCGTCTTGATGTGTAGTGGACCATATGCTCGTAGAAGTGTCGCCGAAGATCTTGGTCTTGTGGTGATGGTCGATGTCTTCACGGAGCTCCTTGTGGAAGGTGTCCATTTTTGTCTTGAGCTTGGCGAGGATGTCCTTGTTCTTCTTGGAGCTTGAGCTTCGCTTGAGCGCCATGTTGGTGTTGCCACAAGGAGGGGACACCATATGATGCGACAGTCTTGATTCCTCCATGTGTCATCGATTACGTTCTTGTGGGGAGGGGTGTCGTCGAAAATCCTTCGGGTGCCTTGGCGACCATGACTTGCGGCTCTGTCTTGGGCTTGGAGAAGTATGGCGAAGCTTGTCGAATGTGTCGATCTCGGCTTCAAGCTTGGCGTAATTGGGAGCCATCTTGGAATTCTTCTTGGGCCGCCGTATATATGAGGAAGTGACGACCTTGGCGATTTTGGTGATGTCCTCCTTGGGGCGTCATCGTGATGGTGATGGAGCTTGATAGCAGGACCTCATGGTGGTCCTCATGTTGCTCCTTCTTGGGCTTGATGGGTCGTATGTGGCACCTCTTGCAAGCTTTGGGTAGTACACCTTGGAAGATTCATACTTGCTTGTGGAGGTGTTGTCGATGTAGTGCTCCATCAAGACGTCGGAGTTGTAGTCGTAGGAGTGCTCCATCATGTTGTTGATGCTCATGGAGTCGGGGTCGGTGGAGTACTCCATCTTGTCATGGAAGCTCGTGGAGTCGGGGTCAGTGTAGTAGCCGTTCCCCATGTCTTCTATGCTTGTAGCGTCGTGGTTGGTGTAGCTCATTGTCTCGTCATCATCATGGCCTCCATAGTATGCTCCGCTCTCACTAGACATGATCACTGACAAGACAAGTGTATATATGAAGTGGACGGAAGCTAGAACACACTCTCACCTTGTTGATAGTATTGAACGTCATGGACGACCAATGGCAACAACGCACAAAGTAAAGAGGCTTGTATTCAAATGTCCAAACGCAAACTCCAAAACACACACGGCTTTGAGTGGATAGGTATGGATTGTGGAAAGCAAATGAAACAACCGGAAACCAGGATATTGTAATGGTAAGTAGAGAACCACAATGACCACAAAGCAAAACAAGTCGATCTCAAAGGATATGAGTGGAGCTCATACAAACGCACACTTTGAAAAGTAGGACTCGTGCAACAAAAAATGAGCTAGTGATGGACCTAGCGAAGACTATAAGCTCAAGTTGCACAAGTGCAAGAGAAACCAACTCGATTGCAAATTATTGGTGGGCTACAAGATTTGCACAAAGATACCACACCTACAAATTTTTCATCGAGCTTGTGCGGCTACTATAAGAGATTAGGCAATGAGAATCTTTTCTTTTTATTTCTTCCTCTTTTTGATTCTTTTCTATTCTCTTTTTGCCTCTTACTTTTTTTTTCTCTTTTTGCCTTTCACTTTGCTTGCCAAGTGAGAACTATATCAACTAGCGCATACAAGTTTGCTCGGAAACTTCGAGGTATCAAATGTGCAAAGCCCAAGCAATCATAGATGAGCTAGTCTCGATAGGTAAGATATGCACAAATGGCTTCGCTAACAAGTGATGCAAGGTAGGAGAAGGATTGGGGATGTTATACCTTTCGTCGACGATCTTCACTCTTGGAGTGGAATGCCTCTTCCTTGATCACGAAATATGGCGGCAATGGAAGATGGATCAACCGTGTTGGTGATGTAGAGCTTGTCCGTAGCTTCGACTAGAGATGAAAATCACCAAAAACGGAGTCCAGAGTGAAAAGTTATGGCCAAAACAAATTTGCAGAGAGGTCGGCCTGGGGGCCGGCATGGGCCGGGCTGGAGGCCGGCTGCTTCTGCCGGGGGGCCGGGCTGGAGGCTAGGCGCCGACCTTCCCGTGACGCGAAAATGGGCGATTTTGGGCAGAAAAACGGCCCGAAAAACAACAAATCGAAGGGGAAATCGGTGGAATTAGGCCATGGGAACACAAAGGGAGATAGATCAACAAATATAGCAATGGATTCATGGATCAAAACCTACCAAAACGCACTAAAATCTCAGATCGATCCAAAAGAAAATTGGGGCTATTTTTGGTGAAATTTTTCGAAATTGGCAAAATCAAAAAAAAAAATTGGGGGAATTGGTGGAAACACAAGTCAAATCCGTGGCAACCTAAAGCTCTGATACCATATGGTGCGGGCAAAGCCCACTAGGGTGGCCCGATCTTCACGAATTGACGAACGAGGGGACGAACGCACGCAAGAACACGAAGAACACAAG
Organism: Puccinellia tenuiflora; assembly: GCA_012064385.1. NCBI lineage: Eukaryota > Viridiplantae > Streptophyta > Magnoliopsida > Poales > Poaceae > Puccinellia > Puccinellia tenuiflora. The sequence goes on along the minus strand of QRDG01001732.1, from coordinate 150,214 downwards.
AACACAAAAACACAAACCCGATACAATTGACGCGTTGCCCTCACCGGTTGGTCCAACCGGCCCAATAGAATCACACAAGGGAGAGACCGCGAGGTAGAATCCCTATGTGAAAGATCGGTGAGCGCGAGTTAGAATCTTGTAAGTGAGGGACGATGAAGTAGAAACACACACGAGAGAGACTCCGCGCAAAGAGGGCCTTGATTCACTCCAATAGATACATCTAAGGAGGAGCCTTGAATCCATAAGGGGATCTTCTCCACAAAGGGAGGGATGAGCACAAGCCCAATGTCTAGGTCTATTCCTATTTCTTACATGTCTCTTGAAGGGGGGGGGGGAGCTATTTATATTCTTAGTACAAAGAGGGGTGCAGGACACGAGTGGCCGGCCTGGGAGCCGGCCTGGGCCGGGCTGGGGGCCGGCTGCGTCGGCAGGGAGGCCGGCCTGGGAGCCGACAGGCTCTAGCGGGTGGCCGGCCTAGGTGCCGACCTAGGCCGGGCTGGAGGTCGGGCGCCTCGGCAGAGAGGCCGGCCTGGGAGCCGGGCTAGGCCGACCTGGAGGCCGGCTGGCTCTGGCATGTGGCCGGGCTGGAGGCCGGCCAGACTGGCTTCGCCTCCCTCTTCATCTTCGTCTTGTCTCCGCTTCTTCTTCCTCCGCTTCCATGCGTACGCCTTGGATGGCTTCGACTCTTGGGCTCCCTCGGCGTCTCCCTTGGCGCCCATACTCGTCGTGTGACACCTAGTAATGTACAAGGCTATACGCTTAGGTAGTACATCATCCAAAGGCGGTGCATTGAGGTTCGTAGAGAGGATTGAGTTCACCTTTGACATCCGTGGTAACATGGCATATGTTGGAATGCTTGACATGGTGGTGACGTTGGGTTGGGCTACATCAATTGTGGCTCTACTACACATTGCAATTACTTCCACAAGAAGAATCCTAGATACATAATGCTAGTCATATAGACTTTTCAAGTCTTTTGAGTTTATTTAGCAATTGATAATTATGCATAGACATAAAGAAATCATGCCTAATAAACATCATGTAGTTTCAGTACTAAGCCTACAAAAAAGGGTCAGAAGGGAGATATGGAAATAAGAGCTTGCTATGCATCATCCTATAAGCTATTCAAATAGAGATACACTAGAAAACTTACACCTGCAAAGTATGAACATAAAATAAATATGACTACGTATGTTTGCACTAACATATTCAGGCGAGAAACTTAGAGGTTAAGTAAAACTATCGGAGTATCATATAAGCACGATATCTTTCATGAAGACTATTTCACAGCATATGAACTTATTTTTACATCTTCTAAATTTTATCCTTTCCTTATTAAAGTTTAACCAAGCAAATTCTTTAGATGATCACATATGTACAAAAAAAAATTATCTTTGTGTTTTAAGTATTCGTCTCGGTGTTAGCAACTGAGGAAAAAATAGGAAATAACCCCGTCAATTCAACGATAGAACTAAACCCCAACATAATAGTTGTGAAGTCTCAGTTAAAACAATATTATCACACTCAGTTAAAACAATATAATGTTTAAAACCCAATTCCTCACCTATAAACATGAAACGATAGATGCCCTGCTGCGAACTAAAAATATGGAAGGCAATAAGTTATCTAAAAAGAGATAGAATGAGTATAGATAAACACTAGACAATGAATATTTACCAATCGTAGGTAGCAAATATGAAAAAAAATAAAGAGTAGGAAATCAAAATCAACGAACGCATTTTACTGTGTTTTACCTTCTACTCACTGAGTCCAAGTTCATATCCCTCGGCATGAGACAAAATCGAGTTTCTTCAGAAGGAAACCTAAGAGAAAGTCATCAGTGTTTCAATCAGCTGTCCTGCAATTTTGTATAAGCATCGGAAAGGATGGGCATAAGAATTACATGCTAGGTAATAGATCTTGTGGCGCTGATGAGGTTTAGCCTTGTTCTTCATGACTAACAAAAGTACAGTCAGAAGTTCTAGAGATAGTACTTTTACTGCACAACAAATGAACATGAGAAAGAAATCAATGATCATGTGTAGATCATGGAACTGTATTATGTATAGGGTAACTTACCTTTTTGCTCACTAAGTTCTCCAAAACGTGTGTAAAGGCCGGTATCTTCTGCCGATATACTCGTACTCTGGTTATCATGCTCTTTCTAGATAGAGCTACATTCTCAGAGATTTACATATGTGGGAAGGCGTTAATATAACTACATATAGAGATAATATATTTATTCGATTCAAATTATTTCGAGTTCAATGGTGCCTACGTAAGAGAATTAATGGGGCAAAGAATAGCATACACAACTTGGTTTTAGATACGTCTACCTAATAAAATTAATGAGGAAATGAACGAATGGCATACATAGCTTGGTTGTAGCAAGGTCTAACTAAGAAAATTCAGGAGCTACAGAACATGTGGGGTGTAGAGCTTGGTTCTAGCAGCGTCCATGATTTCGTTTGCAATTAGGAGAATTGGCAGAAAGCATTTTCCTTTATCCACTTTCACATCAATAGTTTAACGCTATGCTCTGATTGTATACACATGTATTACAACTGCTTAATACACTCTTTGTTTCTGTACTGTTAAGAGTCACGATATCATCTTCTCATAATGCCAACCTGATACAATGAAATACTGCATCCAACAACGTAAAATTTGAATCAATTGACACTATGGTGATGAACCAATCAGACAAAGTAGCATAAAAAGTAATTGAGCATTTGTTATTTGTGAATACCTTAGGTTCACCGCTCTGAATTTAATGTGGCAAAGGAGCCTGACCGTGTTGAAATAACATCACATTGATCTGCATAAAAAAAAATTGTAACAATAATAGAAAATATCCAAATGGGGAATAAAAGAGAGAGGAGAGAATATGTACTGTGGATGAGGTAGGTGACCCTATCCTGCAGGAAAACAACAATCTCAAGCCTAGTTGGTCTCCGAGAGGAGAGGAGAATCGAGGATGGTACGGACATCAGATTTCTGGAGCTAATTCATTGAACAAAATAGCTGCAAGATTGATGGTGCCGATGCCGCAGCGGATGGAAAATTTTGGTACGGTAGATTGTAGATCTAGGCTGATGGCATCATTGTTGTAGATTGTAGATCGTGAGGAAAAGTTATCTTTGCTGTTACCTGGAGCCGACTCGTAATGCAGGCGGCTACAAGTGCACGGGCTACGCCCAGATGCTGCGCCGATCTAGTTGCCGAGGTGCCGTCGTCGTTGTGCAGGAAATCTCTCACGCCGTCACGCCCCGTCTGGCCATAAAACTGATCTAGCTCTTTTCTGCTCCTTGGCGCACACTGCCTCGTCCAGACCGCAGACCTCCAGTGGCAGGGAAGTTGGATGTCATCCATTGACGCTAATTGATCTTCTCGTTGCTAAACCAAGCGAATCACACATAAACAGATCAATTCCCCGTCAGTTGAATCCGGGAGATGGGATGAATCGAGATGCATCAACGGCATCGGACTGCATCTTGTCTGTGCACGGAGGGGCGGGCGTGGCGGCGGAGGTGTTAGGTTTGGGAGCCGGCAACCTCGATTTTTTTTCTTCTTCAGCCGTATATGATCTATTGAGATTGAAAGGGTACAGGGAAATAAGCTAATGGTATTGGTGGGTAATTATTTGTAAGTCTAAGATTAATGGCTGTGATTCTCTGATATGTTTAATTTGATGGTCAGATGTTTCTGATTTTCGTGGAATTTTTTAGCGGACTTCTCTATTTTCTGGTGAGTCCGTCATGTACTTTTAATATATAATAGATTATGTTCCAGTTGATTTTATTGTTATGGACATTGAGTGTAATGTTTCTTGTCATATTATTTTGGTCAGACCGTTTTTGAGAACCGTTCACTAAAAGAAAAGTTGTTTTTTATCACGCTCGATTTTTGTGGTAGAAAGGCCATTTTTCGTGGTTAAAAGTTTTCTACCACGATTGGGGTACCGTGGTAGAATCCGTGTGGCAAAATGTTCTACCAAGGACGGCCGAAATCGTGGTAGATGGGGCGCGTATCAACCACGGAAAAGACGCCGTGGTAGATGAACCTAACGGACACGTAACAAACTCCGTTAGCTCCGCCGTAACGCCGTCATGTCTTTCTGCCACGGTTGCCAACCGTGGTAGATAGTAGGCCCAGGTAACGCTAGTACGAGTTACGTGGGCCGGCCCGTCAAGTTTTAGCGGGCCGGCCTGATAGTGTTGGCGGCCCGGCCTGATATTGTAGGCGGCCTGGCCTGTTAGTATACACGTGTCGCAACAGTGGAACATGGGGTTCCACTAGTGCGGCCATGGTGGGTCCACCGCCTGTGGGCCCACCAAGAAGATGGACAAGGCAAGGAGTCAAGACCGGTAGGTGGGCCATCCCATCTGCCCCGCGGGTACCTGACAAGATCGACATCAACAACCACGGCTAAAGGACTAGCTGACCTTCCGGGGTCACCTCCCACCCGACGAACAACGCGGAGGACCCAAGAGCCCGAACGCCCGGCAGGAGGCCAAGCTCGCTCCCGGGTTTCCCCCTCCGTACGACGAAGAAGATAAGCTTGTCAGCTCCTGCTGGAAGCTCCTAGAAGACTTGGGCGCCAAGAAGATGAAGGCGCAGCGCGGGGACATGGCCGGTGGGGGTGTTAGTCTTTGTCCACCCCGATTTCCCAAAGGCGGACAACCGCACCTAACCCCCGGAAGAAATACTTGGACGAGAGGAGGCCACGTCGCCTCCTACAGACCGCTGGAGGGTTTTCCCGCCTAAAACCCCCCACGCTCCTCGCATGCCCTTGTGGGATCCCCTAAGACTATAAAAGGAGGACCTAGGTATGGGAGGAAGAAGGCGGGGGACAAAAGAGGAAGAGATTAGAAGAACACAAGCGAAGCCTAGCTAGGGCCGAGAGAGTAGAGCGAGTGGTGATCTCCTCCGGGTAGGATCTGCTCGTGTTCTACCTCTAGCCACCACCTTCCGGGTTCACGGCCGTGACCATCTTCGTAAGCCACACCATGATGATCCACTCAATCCAGACATGCAGGAGTAGGGCTTTTAGCCTCCGGGCGGCCTGAACCTGGGTAAACTCTCCACGTCCCTGTGTTGCTTGCTCGTACGTTGATCGGAGAGCTTGGCGAGGTACTCCTGGTGTCTGTGATCCGAGACATGACATCTGGCGCACCAGGTGGGGGGTGCAAGCGCTGGATTCATCTTCATCAACCTCAAGGTCGTCCTCAAGATCTATGTCAAGCTCTTCATCAAGATCTACCTCACGTTCTTCGTCAAGATCTACGTCGAGCTCTTCGTCCGCGACAAGATCTACTTCCAGCTCTTCACCACCGACAAGATCTTCCCCAAGAACTTCGCTCCAACGAGATCTGCCTCGGCAACGCCCTTGGCAAAGATGGCACGGAAGAAAAATACCAAAATAGCTATGGAGTATCTGCGGTACCCGGGGCACGGCTTCGTCCTTGAAGAGTCTTCAGCAATGTCCTCTGCTAAAAATCAACCCTTCGAAATACAGTTCGTCCCCCCGACAGCACACATCAGCCCCTGGCCAGCGAAAAAAGACCTTAGGGAAGTTCTACGGGCATTGACGTACCTCTCTCCCCATGGACGCATGGAGTGAGGGAGGAACTCTGCTCCGAAACACCACCTGCAGCGCCGCTTCCGAAGGAGGAGGACCCGAGCCCAGACGCAAAGGACGGACCCCCCGATGAAGATCCCCTCATTTACGTGCCGCAAGAGATCAAAGTCCCTCTGGGCAAGGATGGCCAACCTGGGCCATGGTGCATGTATCATATATCTGATAGACACAACATTGAAGACTGCCGACGATTCAACGACACCAAGAAGCGCCAGAAAAGTGGGGAATGTTACACCTGTGGAGAACCCGGTCATATCAGTAGGGACTACCCTCTCACCAAGAAGCCAAAGAAAGTCAAGTCAGCCGCACCGCAAAAGGGGAGATCTTTGAGAACTTTCACTCGTACTTCCACTCAAACAGAAGACTTTGGCGACTCTTGTTCATCGCTGACGTTACAACGGACACAAGAAAGCCAGAGGATGACAGCTGCCAGCTGGGATCAAACTTTCATCTATGAAGATCTCCCTGGAGAAGAATGTGATCTCCCGGGTCACATCGTGGCAATACACCCGGGACCAAGTGGACCCCTCTGAAGTACCGGATCGCTAAGTGGATGGCCTCAGGGTCTAGCGGGTAAACAGCAAGAAGGTCTCCGGACCAGCGCCTTCAAGGCGCCAGCAAGACGGACATGCCCTCAATCGGCATCAGAGCACAAGGGTCTCCGGACCGGCGCCATCTGGGCGCCAGCCAGTCAGCCATGCCACCAGGCAGCATTGAAAGTCCTGCCCCAGCAAGGATCCGCTGGATAGGCGGCTATTTCGGTTCAGAGCCCTGTCCCCGCAAGAAAGACGGCATAGAAGACCCGCCACAGCGGCAGCGTGACGAAGTGGTAACTGAAATAGCCAAAGGAAGTCGGCACCAAGCTAAGTATAAACGTGCTTGCATGGGCCTTTTCCTAGTTGCATCTATTTTATGCGCTCTGGCTAAGACGAAAGCGGGCGTTATTTTGCGGCAGCGCCTCCGCGACGATGATGTCAGTTTCCCTTGGACAGCAGAGTCGTGGGCTGATGTAGCGCCCCGACCCCAGAACTATACAATGAAGCTGTAACGCCCCGACCCCAGAACTATACAGTGAAACGTTGTGTAACCGGTCATGCTACACAATCGAGGGTTACTGGGTTTACCAATCCCAGGCCAAAACTCATTGGCAGGTGTGCTCGGAATGGATCATCGGCACACAACACCTCGATCATGCCATAAGCTCAGACATCGCTTTCACGTATAGTAAAGAGACCGAGACTTGTGGAACAACTGGCACATTGCAGACTCTACAACACAAAATCATAAAGCAACTCATATAAGAGAAGATACAAATATTACACATCAAAAGGTCACAGACCATCAGTTCATCAAGCGGAAGCGAAGTAGCGTTGTCTAATACAACAAGATGCAAATTATGGCCTAAGAGGCCTACACATAAACATCACCCAAGCCAGCTTGTTCCACGGTCCCAAGCTGCCACCTGGGAACCCCGGACTACTAGTCGATGTCCACGAAGAACCCACCTAGCTGCTTAGTGTCGTCCTCCTCTGAAATACAAATATAAAGGCAGTGAAGAGAGACTGAGTACGATGTACTCGCAAGTTTAGTAGGGCGATATAGGCCCAATGATTGACGGAGGCTCTAAAGCTATATAATGTAGCTATTTTGCATAAAGCTAGATTTTCATTTAAAAGATACAAAAAGACACAAGGAATCGTCTATTCAGAATATTTTTCATAAACGGGATAAGAGAGTAACATTTCATCTTCGGTTCTCGGCGAACCTACTTGTAGCCATAAACACCTCTCATCTCCACCAAAGGCACTCCCTCGAATCACCCTCGAGGAAATGAACCTTTATCACACGTTGATTATGCAACCTTTAGCTGCCATATCAATTAGGTTAAGGTTCTCTATGGTCTTATCATCTATTCCCAAGTTGTCCATAACCGCGGACACGGCTTTTCGAAAAGATTTACCCTGCAGGGGTGTACTAATTTACCCACCGGTACCGTCCGGCTCACCTGATAGGTCCTCTTCCGGGGAAGACCGGCGAGTGGGCGCGGTTAAACCTTTACCTCGCGTTAGACTATCCAAGAGTCATCTGTGGCCACAGGGCAAGTTTACCCAGCCTATTTCAGCCCCTGCCCCATCGCCACGTCCTAAACACCACCATCCTCATCATTTCTTTTTCCGCTCACACACACGACAAATGGAAAAGAAAACTAGAGGACCCTTGGATACGCCCGCACAAGTTATTTAGTTAAAGGTGATTCCATATGTCCCCACCATTGGAAGCACGATCGTCTTGGTTCAAGAGGTAAAGAACTCGCACCTAGGGGCAAGAGTGAGGCAAAACACCATCCCCGATGGCAACTCACCCAAGACTTCTTAGCATTTTAATTAAGCACCCCACATATCCACCATGTCCGAAACATTCCATCAACATCAACAATTATGGAATTAAACAACGGACATTACTTGCATTTGACTAAGCATGGCTAAGCATAGCTAAGCATATAAATACAACAATTATATTCTTGTCTCTGGCCAACACATCAACACTAAGGTTCATAGGTAGGGATACATGTGATTGGCTCGGGAAAAAACATGCATTCATAGGATACTCTATGTCTTGATCAAAATGACATTTGAATCGCATGCAATATTATAGTGGATAAAATAAGTTGATAAAATCATAGGATGCTAGATGCCAAGAAGGTTAGGTTATCTCTTGCCTTGCTGCCGGGGCGTGTAGTACGGCTCGTCGGGGTAGGTAGAGAAACCCTCGACTCCGGAATCTATCGATACCCAAATAACACAAAAGAACAAATAAATCACAAGAACACAAGGTGCAATGCTCAATCACATGATGACATGTCAAATTGATGCAATGATAACATCATTTAATTTATCTAACAATTTAAATGGAGTTCCAAATAATTAGTGCAATTATTTGGAAACAACCCCATTGTCGTGGTGGTGTCACGGCAGATGCCATAGGATGGCTTAAGATGTGGGGCCGATAGACGCTGGAGGCACCCGGGGAGGGCTTGCGCACACGAACACGCACACAAAGAACACAACTCACACACACACACACACGCACACAGGATTTACCCAGGTTCGGGGCTCTCGTGAGGAGATAACACCCCTACTCCTGCCTGCTACTTGATTTATATGTGGATTACAACTGGTTACAAACTTGCTCCTCGAGCTGTATGCGAAGAACTGCAAGATCTAAGCCTCTGCCGAGTCTCGGAACAACTCTCTGGCTCTCCTCTAGCTCTCGTATTTGCTCAGCGTCTAGGCTCAAATGAAGTGCTGCCCGTCCTTCTAAGAGGTACCCCTGGTACTCCTTATATAGGGAAACCCAGGATTACAGTGTGAAACATTACTACTGATGCCATACCGCTTGGTCTCCGGCCGACACGGGCGTCGTTGCACCATGCCCAGACCGTGGCAGCGCCGGTCGCCACGGTCCCCTCTGCGTCCAACAGCACGCCCTCGCCTAGGCCTAGCGCCACTATGCCGCGCCGCCCGGGTCAGAGGCACGCCGTCCACTTGCAGCACGCCGCCGCCCTTGCTTCACTCCGTGTCTCAAGGAACCCTGTCCCTTGCCCGGGATAACCTTTACCCGGCATAGGCATGCTCCGTGCTCTTGACTCGGTTTGTCCTTTCCTCAACTCGGTTTTGCCTTCCCTGCACACAAGAGGAACAAAGGAAGACCCGACATATAACTCGCATGATTCGACATACCCATATGTCGGTTAGTCTTGACCCGGTTAGCTCCGAGTAAGCCGGTACAGTTATGTCGGTTTCAGTGACCCGATCAACTCCGAGTCAACCCTTATATCGACGCCTTGCCCATATCCGGGGGTTGCCCCCCGACATTAGTCCCCGAAGCTGGCGCGGTCCTGCAGCCTCGGATGGAGGGCCACGGCAGGTTTACCCGAAAAACCAGTATCCTCAATTGATCTCCGACATAACACGTGCCGGCGACACTCGTATGTCGGAAAACATTATGTATCCCAACTCGATTTCTCATCTTGCGTCGGATCATTCCGACTTACAGGAAAAAGCCCCCTAGCTCCTCCGAGTCATCGGTTCACCACGTGGCAGAGCATTTCTGCTTGACGCCTCGGTCTTTGTGCACGGATTGACGTGCCACTGGCACGCACGCCACTTGCGCCACGCCGGTCGCTTCGGAAACTGTGCATACAACAGCACTCAAGTGCAGTCTTGACCACTCCGCCGTGCGTCGCCTCGAGTCTCGCCCGATCACGTGTGCCATCCTTAGACCGTTGGCATTCTGTGGCCTCTCGTGTGGCCGATCGGGCGGCGGTTAAGCCGCAGAGGAAATCGTGGAGGAGATCGTGGGGCCATAACTCCCCGTCCGTTACGGGATCGTGCACAGCAGATCGCGCGCCCACGATCTCCTCAAATCGCCCTTAAATAGCAGGGAGGGGGCACCTGTCTTCACCTCCGCTCCATCTCTCTCTTGCCCTCGTTCTCTTCTCCAGCGCGCAGAGCTCAAGTAACGCCGCACGCCACCGCACACATCACGGCCGCCGTACACACCTGCGCACCAACGCCGCCGACGCACAGCACCGCCGCCGTACGCCGCGACACCACGGTAAGATCTCCCCTTCTTCTCCTCCTTTGCGCATTAGCGCTTTGAATCTACGGGAACTCCTCCGTCCTTGTTTCTTTGCTTGTTCTTGTTCTTCACCGCGGCAACGCATCGCGCGCCGCCGGTGACCTCGCAGCCGCGGTTGCGGTGTGCAGCCGGCGGGTTAGCCACCATAGCACTTTCTTCTCTTCCTCTTCGCTTCTCTTCTAGATCTAACACTTGTTCGCATCTTCCTTCTTCCCATTTTCTTTCTGTTTTCACTATGGCACATCTTGCTCACCGCCGGTGAACCTTTCTTTGCAGATCTCGGTAACCTTTTATCAAGATGTCGGACGACGCCGCCCTCGAGGTGATCGACTCGGTCGAAGAAACCACAGTGGAGGGATCCACTCGGGCCTCCTGGGAAGGTTCCGATGTCGGAAGAGCCGAGTTAGATTGGCTAGTCCGGACCCGACGGATCCCGCCCGGGGTAGAGTGCCGAGTGCCGGGCACCGAGACAACGCCGAGTCTCAAGGAAGGCGAACACGTCGTCTTCGTCGCACACTTCGAGCGGGGATTCGGATTGCCCGCCAGCGTGTTCTTCCGAAACTTCCTCGACAGTTTCGGTCTTCAACCTCATCACTTACCCGCAAACGCCATCACCACCTTGTCCTCCTTCGTCTCCTTCACCGAGGGTTATCTCGGTCTCAAAGCCTCTGTCCGCGCGTGGTCAAAGTACTTCTCCTTCCGGAAGCAGGTCATTCCGAATCCTGCCGACCCGGCCGCTCCCAAGATGATGCCGGAAATCTTCCCCCGGATCAACGGCTTGGAGTCATGCCGGAAATGGCAGCGCTCCTTTTTCTACGTCAAGAATTCGACCGACCTAGATAAAATCAACTTGCCGAATTTCGTCATCGGCCCCCCTACAGCGCAACTCAATTGGGGGTACAATCCAACCGACAAAGAGGTCGAGGTCAACCAGATCCATAAAGTCGTAGGACAACTCCGAGCAGAAGGATTGACTGCTGACGATCTGTTGGCGACATTCATTAGCCGCCGGGTCTCACCCCTTCAGCGCCGAGTCCACAAGATTTGCCACATGAGTGGCCCTCTTGATCCGACTCGGATAAGCACCGTCGAGCTGAGCAAGGCCCAGATCCGGCGGTGGGTCAAAGCCATAGCTCGACGAAGATGACGGAGGATTGGGAGTGGGGCAAAGAACCCCACAGCCGGAGCAACCTTCCGCCCCAGGTAAACGACTTACACCGACATAACTTTCCTGCCGATATAAACTCTTAAGTCGGTTCCCTTTTTACACTTGGCCTTAACCTTTCTTTGTTTCCATCGTTCAGAGATTCGGGCGGCAGCAGAAGGAGGACGGACGGGATCCTGCTGCCAAATGGGGTCCAGACCGGGTCGAAGCTGACTCGGAGGACCTGGATAATGAAGACAACATGTCGATCCCTGATGTCGGCTCAGTTCCTGTCACTGGTAAGGCTCGCGTCCGAGACTGGTCGGATGATGATGATGACGACTGTCGGATTCTAGAGGTAGAAGATCCTCTCCCGGTTTCGTTTGCTTACCCGGTGTGCTCGCCCCCAGCTGACGCGGACGACCAGGTGCTCGATGTGGAGCCCCTCGCCGTGGGATCCAAGGGCGCAGTCCGGAAACGCCCGGCAGCAGCGACCGCCGGTGCCGGAACATTCGGCGCTCCCGCGAAGAAGAAGCTGCGGGTAAAGACTGCGGCGAAGCGCCGCGAGCGCCCAGTCACTAAGGGGTAAGACTCCCGTCATACCGACATAAACTTTTTATGATTGACCGCACTTTTCCCCTTCTGACGATACACTTTGCTTCTTTGCCTTGCAGCTCCACTCCTCTGGAGATTCCCACCGAGCCCACTGACTCGGATCCTGCCAGGACTCCGACGCCGCCTCGGCCGGACGATACAAGGCTGCCGAGTCCGCCACGGACCAGCCCGATAACGCCTCCAATGGTTCCGGGATCCGGGACCGGTGACGCCGAGTCGGCGGCGACCGACATATCGGTGAATCTCGGGGCCAGCACGTCGGCCCCCGAGATAGAGCAAACTGCGGCTCCAGAAGACTCAGCACCTCCGAGTCAGCCGCAGCAAGAAACGCCACAGCCACAGCAACAGCAAGAGCAACAGCAACCGCAACAGCAACAGCAACAGCAACATGAGATACCGCAGCCGCAACCGCAGCCACAGCCAGCTCCGACACAGCCGCCACAGCCATCTCCTCCGCAGCAGCAGCAGCATCAGAAACAGAAGGCACCCGCGCCCGGTACGGCCGGAAAAACTCCACCGAAGAAAACTGCACCTGGCACAGCCGGAACAACAGCAGACAAAGCTGTCCCCGCCGCGGCTGGGAAAATGTCCACTGCAACCGGGAAAGCTCCAGAGAAAGCCACCGCTGCCAAGGACCTGCCGCCTAACCCGGAGCGCCGAATAGTTCTCCAAGAATCATCTGGGGCGGCCACGGCGATGACCAGCGCCCAGACCTCTGCAGTTAGCTGGGGGTTTGGCCCCTTAAAAACCTCAAGCGGGCAAAGTCTGGGCTCCCTTGAGCATTATCACATGGACTGGAACGCTGCCGACCTGAGCGAAGTGAGCTCGAGGTCACCAGCAGGCCAAATCATCTCGGAGCATCCGGCGGGACCGAGTCTGGTGGCCCAGAAGATGGCCGCAGCCAAAACTGCTCTCCTCACGGCCGAACAAGCAACTGCGGTAAGTGGTGCCGAGTCAAGATAACTCGGTTACATTTTCTTTAATATAGATATCATCTATCCCCAGTCCCCGAGATTCGGGTTGAGTGACTGAGCTTGGCCGAGTAAGGATGACTCGGTTGAGTGAGGGTAACTCGGTCTGAATCTTCATCAACCATACTGACATTTCTTCTTTTCAGTCTTGCATGACCAAGCGGACACAAATACACCGCAAGTTGCTGTTGGAACATAAGGTGCTTTCCAACAAGTTCAAGCTGCTCCGGGCCAAGTTGGACCAGGTGTCTGATTCGGCACTCAAGGTTGAAGGCTTGGAGAAATGGATCTCGGAAACCGAGTGTAAGCCACACTTTGACCTTCCACCAACACTTGCATCAATTTTCTTACTCTAACATTTGCTACCTCGGCACAGCCGCACATAAGGAGCGCGAGCTTGCACTTCAAGCCGAGCTGAAGAGGGAGCAGGAGGAGGTGCTCCGGCTGAAAGCCAAGTTAGAGCAATCTCGGAGCCGAGTCGCCGAGTCGGACAAGACCGCCGCCGCAGAGAAGCAGCTCCGAGAAGAGGAGACTCGGAAGCTCAAGGAATCTCTCGAAGAATCCAAATCCGAGGCGACCTCGGCTGCAAGCGAGCTCCGAGATCTGAAGGCCAAGATCGCACAGTGGCTGGTGGACATCTCCAAGATCAACTCCGAGATGGACAGTGAGCCTCCTTTCCCTTCTGCCCTTATTCACTCTATCTCTTTTATTCCCCTATAACTTATCTCGGCGTTAGCCATTCCCTACTCAGAGCGCTTCCCCCACACAAAGGCTGCTGCGGACAAGAGTGCTGCGGATCACCGGTTCGAGAAGATCCGAGGTGGCCCGATCTCGTCCGAGTGGGACATGGATGCCCACTTGGCGGCTCTGAAGGCTCGCTTGGTCCCAATGAGGTCAATCGGAATGAACCTCCTCACCGCTGCCATCCGAGCTTACAACGTTCTCTGGCCCGGGTGCGAGGCCCCTCTGGTTGTTGATGAGCTGGCTACGTGCCTGCTGGCCTCCGAGGCAAGGCTTGATGACTGGCGATCATCCGCCGCCCGGGTCGGTGCAGACGAGGCGATGATGTACGTGCTATCCTGGTACGAGAAGCTCGATCTCGACAAGCTCAAGACTCTGCGCGACGGGTCAAAGTGGCTCACTGATCCGGATCATATTCAGCGTCGCCAGGAATTTGCTCATGCCCTCATCCAGTATGCCCCGGTGCATTCCTTTGTCGCTGGCGACCGGGTTCCCCAATCCGAGGAGATCCCGGTTGAAGGAGACGAAGGGGAAGACGAAGACGAGGCCGTCGACGAAGAAATCGCAGCCGACACTCCACCCGAGTCTGCCACCGGTACCGCTACCGAGTCCACAGCTGAGGAAGCCGCGACCGAGACTCCAGCCTCTCCCTCTGCACACAAAACCTCAGATGCTGCTGCCTAAACTTTTAAGAAGAAACTTAATTCGTCAAATCCCCGGAATGTCGGGTGCAGATGTAATATATACCTTGCACTTTTTACTTTTTATAGTTAATATCTGGCCTTTTACTTTGCATGTTTTTAACAAGTTAAGCCGTATGCCGGATCGCATTAGACCGAGTTCCCGAGTTCAATTTCTTGTTCACCATACTTCTGCCATCTCTGCTCTTGCCTACCATTCTTGGTGTATTGACAGTCGAGTCACACAACGACCGTTGTACAGCATACAGTACTTAGAAACTTGGGAAAGTAGC